>LR999964.1:88621608-89221608 GCA_905220375.1 Tachina fera
TTTTTAAAATATGAATTTACATATGTATGTATTATTATAAAATTTAAAAAAATGTTAAACAATAAATGAAAACAAAATAAAAGAATGTACAAGTCTTTTCTTATTTCAAATACAAACTACATAAATTATAGAGAAGGAAGTGGGAGAGTTAACTTTATTGCTTACTTGCAAATTTTTACTTTTTTGTTTCTCTGCTGATGATTGTACTTGGTTGAAATTCTGTTGCTTTAAAATAGTCGTAGCTTAAGAAATGATTATGTTGCAAAATATGAATTTATACATACATGCATACATAACGTTTGGATTCTACAGTCACAAAATATTAGATGTACAAATTCCTACGATCGTACATACATACATATAAACGTACATATATACATAAATATAAACAAATATATATTTCTTAAACAAATAAACAAAATATAAACTTATCAAGGAGAGACAAACTCGACCACCCATACCCAAGTATTAGGGGTGTTCACATATATGAGAACATTTTATACATACATAAAATAATTAAATAAAATGATTATTAATTTATTAGCGTGAGGAAATTACAGACACACTGAAACAGTATAACAGAATTCACCTAAAAAAACCCAAGAAAATTTTAACAATACCCCACCCCTCACAAATCACGACCAACTTTAAATTCTCCCTCAGTCTTAAACCCCCCAAAGACACATATACACATAGATTCCCACTGCTACATATTAAAAGAACACCTCGCCCCTAATAAATCACAATTATCTTAAGCTCTCACAGAGATATATGCATACAAACAATCCATCTACCTCAACAACATCCTCACCCCTTCACAAATCACGATCAGCCTTAAACTCCTACAGACAGACACACCCACAAATCCATATGGCTACATATTACGTCGACAATCTTACCCAACCAAATCATAGTCACCTTAAACTCCTACAGACAGACACACCCACAAATCCCTATGGCTACATATTACATCTACAATCCTACCCATCCAAATCATAGTCACCTTAAACTCCTACAGACAGACAAACATACAGATTCCTCCGGTTACATATTACTAGAATACCTCACCTCTCATAAATCGCGATCAGCCTTAAGCTCCTACAGAAATACACACATACACACACACACACACACACATACACATACGGACGATCCATCTACCTCCAAAACACTCCCCACCCACCTCAAATCACGATGAGCATTAAATTCTCACAGGCATACATACATACAGGGTGGCCCAGAAAGACCGAAGTGGTGTGAATTCCTTATAACTTTTTATTTAAGACATATTTTTTTAATTTTTTGTTTTTTAAATACAGTAAATTTATAGGGAATATTTTTAGATTAGTTATTAAAAATTGTATCCCGCAAGTGGTGGCCATTTTCTGCTTCGCACAAATGTGCTCTTTCCATTTCCATTATTCATAACTTATTTATGAGTGACGAAGCCCATTTCCAATTAAATGGGTTTGTTAACAAGCAAAACTTTAGGATATGGGCTAAGGAAAACCCGAGAGTACTTCATCAACGACAATTACACCCAGTTAAGTGTACTGTTTGGTGCGGTGTTTCTTCAGAAAGGATCATTGGTCCATATTTTTTGGAAAATGAAAGAGATGTCGCCATTTCCATCAATGGTGATCGATATCGGGCCATATTGGAAAATTTTGTAAGGCCAGCCGTGGAATACCATCCGCAAATATGGGGAAAGAATAAATTCGCGTAGAAGCAATTTTAATTGGCCTCCGCGTTCCCCGGATTCAACCGCTCCAGACTGTTTCCTTTGGAGTTATTTAAAAGGGAAAGTTTATGTTAATAAGCCTAGGACTATTGAGGAATTAAAAACCAATATTCCAGACGAAATTAACAACATAACACCGGAAGTTTTGCGAAAGGTCATGGAAAATGTGTTGAAAAGAGATCATTTGTGCGAAGCAGAAAATGGCCTCCACTTGCGGGATATCATTTTTAACAACTAATCTAAAAATATTCCCTATAAATTTACTGTATTTAAAAAACAAAAAATTAAAAAAATATGTCTTAAATAAAAAGTTATAAGGAATTTACACCATTTCGGTCTTTCTGGGCCACCCTGTACATGTATTCGATCTACCTCAACTACACCCCCGCCCCCAGCTTATCGCAGTCTCGATTAAATTTCTGCAGACAGACACATCCACAAACTCCTACGGTTACATATTACAACACCTACAAATACCCATCCACCCAAATCACAGTCTACCAACACCTATATTAGCATTAGAAAAAATAACTTTCACGTTTTCCCGTCGGCATAAGGACAAATCATTTCCATGATTTTCCCTTTGGTACTAGAAAATAATAATCATGTTTTCCCGTCGGCATAAGGACAAATCATTTCCATGATTTTTCCTTTGGTACTAGAAAATAATAATCATGTTTTGCCGTCTGCATTTGAAAAAAAAATAAAAATGTGTTTTACCGTCAGCATTTGAAAAAAATAAAAATGTGTTTTGCCGTCGGCATTAGGAAAAATTATCATGCATTGTCGTAGGCATTAGGAAAAATTATCATGCATTGCCGTATGCATTAGGAAAAATTATCATGTATTGCAGTAGGCATTAGGAAAAATTAATAATCACTATTTTCACCATTGGTATTAGGAAAAATCATTTTCTTGATTTTCCCGTCGGCATATACACTTGTGAAATCTTAATCTTATAAAATCCCTTAATCCACACCCACAAAAAAAAATCACCCGTTATCACAGTTAATATTACCAAAAAAAAATCACCCGTTCCCACAAAGTTAATCTAAACAAAAAACTCCTTATGTAAACAAAAATTTGGACGGACTTATTGAACCACCCTCGCAGGTATCAAATTTCACAAATTTCCAAGAATTTAACAATTTTCAAATTTTAATTACCCAAATTTAACAATTTCACCCACAATTTAACAATTTCAGCCAACAATTTTGCAAGTTTAATTGGCGGAGAATGCCCAGTTCGCTACTACTCCCAGCAACCTTTTTATTGACAAAAAGTTTTGTCCCATAAAACCAAAACGCTTCATTGTGCGCTATTGACATATATATCAATCGATTAAGAATTAAAATATATTTAAAAATTCATAAATGTCATATCCAGATTTAATTTATATAAAATTAAAACGGTTGATTGTGTGCTATTGACACATGTCTCAATTGATGGAAAATTATAATGCCTTTTAGAACTATTAACTGTCATATTCAGATTATCGTTAGTTCAGAAGTTATAGTCCAGCAAACTTTTTATTGACAAAAAATTTTGTCCTATTTAACCAAAACGGTTGATTGTGCGCTATCGATAAATATATCTCAATTGATGGAAAATTTAAATTCCTTTTAGAACTGATAACTGTCATATTCAGATTTACTTTAGTTCTGAAGTTGTAGCCCAGCAAACATTTTTGGTCGTTAGAAATAGAAAAAAGTTTTCATCTTACTGAACCAAAACTATTTATTGTGCACTATTCAAACATATACCAATCAATAAAGGACAAAAATGTTTTTCAGAATTGGGGACAGTCTTTTTCTGAATTACTCTAGTTCAGAAGTTATAGTCCATCAAACTTTTACAAATTTTCATAATTTTTGTGATAATACAGTTTTTCCCATTAAGTGTGCAAGTGGCAACCTCGTATTAATTTGCCTAGTAAAATATGTAAAACTGTGGAAAAAATACTGATTTTGCAAATCAATAGAAATAGGTCATTTTTACTTTTATTTAAAAAAAAAAAGTATCAAGTTGTATGCTGTCATAAGAGTAGAATCACATTTAATAGATGTCATTATTTTTATTTGAATAAGTATGGAGAAAACTGCTTTCGAAAATTACTCCAACCAAAAATTTGTTCTTGCATATAAAATGAAAAGTATTGATTGCGCCCAATTAAACCATATGCCAATCAATAGGAAATTAAAATACCTTTTTATATTTGTGACTCTCATATTCTGAATTACTTTAGTTCACAATTTATGCCCAAATAAAAAATTTTATTTCATTAAAATTTAACAAAAAAGTTTAATGCGTATGAAATAGTAACTATTGTATGTCAGATATAAAATTATACATATCTTTCTATAGATAATAAAAATGCCTTTCAAAATCAATAACTGTCATTTTCTGAATTACTTTAGTTAAGAAGTCATATTCTAGAAAACTCGTCGAAAGCACAAAAATAAGGACAAAAGTTTTCTACTTATAAAATAAAAAATACTCATTTTATCGTATTGGTTATGTGCACCTTATCATCGACGATAACGTTGATATGAACGGCGGTAGACTTTACAAAAACCTAGTTGAAAAAAGGTATTGGCCGACGCAAAATTACACATGTGCTAAGGAGCGAACCAAAAGAAAGAAAAAATTAAGTATGGCTGAAATGAATAAGAGATAAAGTAATACAATGAAGAAAAAAAGATGGCGATTCAGCGCAAAATTGAAAGGTCAGAAAAAAAAGGACAAAATGTCGATCGCCGGTGACCGATATAAAAAGAGAGGAGAAGAAAAAAAGTTGGAGTTGGTAGTTAACAAGCGGATGAAAAAGAAGTTTATTAATAAGAAAAAAAAAGGAAAAGCTAGGAACTTAAATTGAAAAGTGCAGTGAAACGCAAAACTAACTAAAATTTTTGTTAGTAAAACAGGCATTAAAACTCAAAATCATTTGATGTACCATGAATTCACCAAATGCTAAATAATATTGGAAGAGTGAAATTCGTTAGTATTTATTAATTATTTCTGTACGTGTATGTCGTAGTCTGTAGTTTTTTTATGCACACTGTAATGTTGTCCCAGGTCATGATTTTTAAATTTAGAAATACTTTTCATTATTCTTTTCCTATAAAACATGTATATGAGTGAATGCACTTTGTTTATCAATTCTTTTTTTTGCATAGTCGTCATTTATATTTCATAACAATTAGCAGGTTTCTTATTTATTTTTATTTTTTTCTTTCTTATTTTATTTTTTTCATTGTTTGTTTTTGTAATATAATATCTCATAATTTTATATATGTTAGTGTTAAAGTGAATAGCGTTTTTTATGTTTAAAACTTTTAGATGAACATATGTATGTATATTTTTTTTGTTATTCGTTAATGAATCATAATTAAATTTTTATAAGAGTTAAAAATGATTTTGTTTAAAAACCATAATTTGTTCTAATATTAAGAAAAGTTAAGTATGTATAATGTATATGTTGTATTGGTGCTGACTTTATTGAAGTACTTTTCCGCTTTAGAAAGTTTGATTTTGTTGGTAACTTCAAAAACGTATTTCGAATGCGAAATCCTGCATTTATTGAAGGTATGTTGTTTTGTGTTGCAAAAATATTACAAATCTTTTGTACGTATCTTATAATTGACATGTTGTTGCTTTGTGTTAAGAAGGTGTTACAAACTTTTTGTAGGTATTTTATATTTGTTGAAGACGTCTCCTAAATCTTTTTTATATTTGTTTATAGTCACAGGTTACAGTAAATTCTTTTTAGTTAAAGTATGTATTAAGGCCAGGATAAATTTTGATTGTTCCTCTTTTTATTACTCTGTTGTAGCTTTTTATTTTTGTTTATTTTTTTTTGTTAATTTTTTTTCTTTTTGGTCCACATTGTTTTGGTCTCGGGATCGTGGTCCCAGGATCGTGGTCGCAGTGGTCTCAAGATCGTGGTGGCAGGATATTATTTCATGCTCTATTAAAACTTTCAAGCAACTGCAGCTTTTAATTCATTATCAGATGGTTCTTTTTGGCCCAGAGGATCTTGTTCTCAGGATCATGTTTGCAGGATCGCCATGTATAAGTTAAACGGTAAGTGTAATGGCAGGATCGCCATGTAAAAGTTGAAAGGAGGAAGAGTACTGGCAAGATCGCCATCTAATGCGTGAAGGGGCAAGATTCAAAGCTTAGACCTAACGTGTAGTCAGTGTGCGTGTGTTTGTGAGGCCCTATAGTCACTTGTTTAGTTTTTACAGCTGTCAGGGAGACCAGCTTATTAGTAGGCGCTCAAACGAGGTGCCAAAAGATTTTGAAAGTTTAATTAAAAAACAAGGCAAGTTATTGCCTGTTTGCGTTTAGAAATTAAAGTTTGTTTTATTTAACATTTTGCTCTGCTTATATATTATTTTTGTTAATACCAGACTCGTTTGCCTGGCTTAACTGAGATGTAAGTGGTGGGGCTTATCCAAGTGGTACACAAGGATAAGCAATTTAAAAATTTTGACGTTTTTACCCAAGTGATACACAAGGATAATTCAAGTTGTGGAGTAATCAATTAGTTATTCAGGTGGTACACCAGGATAATCTAATTGACTCAAAGAAGTGAAGTGTATGACGATTTAAGTAGCAATCATAAACTTTATTCAATAATTTTAATATTTATACAAAATGTAAAAAAATAACTTAAAACTAATACAATAACAAAAAGTAGAATAAAAAAAAATAAGAATATAAACATAATTTAAAACGGCCAGAAACTGTTCATTATTATCTTGCCAAATTCATTCCCATCGTAAGCTAAGCAAAACAGATATTCAATTTCACTACTGTCTGGCTGGTAATTTGAACACACGTGGAAAATAAAATGTTTTATTTATTTCGTCAATTATGCTGACATGATAGTTCTCATACCTGGCTGGACAAATGTGTGAGAAATAAATTAATTTTATTTTAATTAAATTGTGGGAAAGAATTTAAGTGTACTTGAGACTTAGCAAAAATATGAACAAACAAAAAACAAAAAAAGTTAAACAAAAACAAAGTAAGCGTTTTGCTTAAAGTTTAATTCAACTAAAGATTCTTTTTATTTTGATACCAAATAAAAAGAATCAAAAGAATTAACATATTGCGCCCCCAGGGGGATTGTTAATATCAATATGCAATTTAACTTAACAATTTCCGGCAATTTATGCTGAAGTAAATTAATAATTTAATTTTTAATAATATTTTGATTAACAGGATGGTTAGCAATGTTAAAACCAGAGCCAGTCCCACATAGCTGACTGCCAAGCTATGCACGCCATGATTCATGGTTGGGGTGGGTATATTCCGCATCTGTTCTCTTACCTCCTCTTGCAGTCGGGTTAAGTTTCCCATGATTCTTAGGTCTTGGAAAGTTTCGGTTATATTGAAGACCTTTTGTTGTAAATGGGGCAATGAAACTCCAGAGCTTGTATAGGAGGGATACAAAGTCGAGGTAATTGTTTGGTGCCCATATACGGTAATCAACTCATTTTTCATTGAACATCCTGGTGGTAAGGTAAGCAATCCAGTTCCTTGTAAGACCTGAGAACCACTGATGCCGTTACATACCATACTTAACTTGAGTGGATGTTGAGTTGCGACTAGCCATTGATTTTTTTTTATGAAGTTGGTACCACACATTACTATGGGCGAGTACGTCGGTATTGCAACTTAGGTCTGACTCGTTGTTAAATAAATGTATCTCACAACGACACATTGGTGAATTTTTGAAATACGTAGCTTGGATATTTGGGCATAAAAAAGTATCGTGTTCAACGATGTGGCAATCACGGAGTTTGGTATCATTAACCGGGAAATATTCGTCTCGGTGACCGTTGAGAGCCATCATTTTGGTTGTTGGAATGATCGCAACCAAAGAGTCATTTACTAGTTGTGGAACTGGTGTAAGATAAAAGAGGTCGAAATCCTTTTTATGGGCTAGTGGAATTTTCAATGTGCAAATGATGTGTTGGTTTGAAATGGCTGTATTAGCTGTCACTAAACCATACAGATGAATGATATCCGTGACTGGTAGTATTAAATCCGATGGCAGATTTGCCTTTATATTGTCCACTTCCAAAGTAAATTGTTGTGGTGTTAATAGAGAGGGACTTATTCTGCCATGATATGTATCGGTTAGCAGATCCATTATGGACTTTAACATTGTTTGCACATTGCCTGAGATGATGATCAACTGAATGCTAAGCGAGAAAATAAGTTGAGACTGCTGGGTTTCATTGACAGTAAAGTTCTCGAGTCTTTTTAGCCGAAAGTTTAATTTATCGAGGCTATTCTGAGTATGAGCCTCCGTTTGTTTCATAATATTAAGGGTGGAGTCGAGGAATGATGTTTGATTCCGTAGAAGGTGTGCCAAGTGATCCTCGTTATTCTTTATGCTGTTGATGGTGCCTGTAATTTTTTCGGCATACTGTGAATCGAGAACTCCAAATAATGAATTTGCTACATTTCCAACCAAATCAATTGCCCCTCGTTTCTTTCTTCTTAAGAGACTTTCGAGACTGGTAGCCACTTTAAGTTTAATGTTGTTAAAATGCGAAACGAGCGCGATACATTGATGAGTGAGATCTGAACTGTTGCAACATTTCATTAACGTATTAGTTCCGTTTGCTAGAAGTTGTACTTCATTGAGAAATGGTGATAGTTCAAAGTAGATAAAAAGCTTCCATTCTGAGATAATTGGTTTAACTTGACCAATCTGTTCAAAGTGTAACCCAGGAGAGCTAGTGATCGTTGTGTAGGTACCTAGCTGGCATACCACTAACGGAAGGAATAAGGCAAGAAGCATTAGTAGGCTGTTTGGAGATAATGTGCAGCGTTTTGGGGGTGGTGAGCCTTTGTATTTGTCAGTAGGTGGTTCGTTTCTCTTGAGTTCCGAGCTATTTCCTTTAGTTTTGTCCGGAGATTTGTAGTTTTCCTTGGGAAGGGAACTGCTTTTTACACCTTCACTGCTCAAAGACGTTGAGGGTGTGTTCTGAAGATCAGGCATATTTTCATTGCCAGTAGTGGTGTAGGATGTATCGAGAGGAAGCGGAGCAAGTAAGTGAATTGCCCGTTTAATGATACCTGTAGATGTTTTTACTGTTGCCGTCCTCACGATACCGTCAGGCACGGGGAAAGTTTCGATCACCTTTCCGATTGGCCACGTCATGACAGGAGTGTTGTCTTTCACTATAACTTTAGTACCCACTGGCAGATTTTGTGACTTTGATTGCCATTTGTTACGCTGCTGGAGTTCAGTGAGGTACTTGTGGGACCATCGTTGCCAGAAATGATGTTTTATTTTTGATACTAATTCCCATTGTTCATGTCTGAAGAGGGTGGTACCCATCCCTGATCCATAGTGTGATGCCAAATCTACGTAGAGGATTTTGACTTCTAGGGTGCTGCAGTAATCAACTTTTGTTTTTTCTACCTTTTTCTTATAAGTACTTCGGATTTGTAAAAAACATATAACTTCGGTACTTGTTCATCTCGTTTTTGCACACACCAGTTGATAGTTTTCGCGCTTTACAATTAACGTAATTGGATTTTTTATTATAAATAAAATTGTAAATCTTAAGCCAAAATCTAAGATATCGGACTTTTATTCGATTCGACACATTAGCAAGTTCCTTTCTTCTTTCCCTTATTTGATTCGTTTGCGACTCCCTCTACGGGCACTTGAGGTTCCATTTTCGGTGCAGTCAGCCATCTGGAAGCCGACGATACTGAATCTACACACACACATTTTGGTCCAATCGAACCGGATTTTTGCTGTTCGTTTCTTTGGGAACCCCAAGTCAAGGTAAAGGTGACCTCTACAGTACTTATTAACCTTTGTTGTTTTTTTTCTCTTGTACCATTGAGTTCATAAACAACAACACCTTCGCAAGAAATTCAACATACATACATAAGATCAAAAACATCATATGCATTCATTTGTAATACGATAATACTGGAAAGCTTTTGTCACTATTATTCTGTACTACCAATAGTGAAACCCATTTTAGTTAAGCCGCGAACCGACTTCGAATTTAAAAACAACTAAGCCAACCTGCTGTCTTTTACTTTTTCAACACTAGTTTTCTTTCTTTATTCCTTTCTTTATTCTGACATATCATTGCCAGTGACATTTGGTTACTCTTCAAGAAAATTTTAATTATAAAAATCGAACAGAAACCCCTTAAATTCAATAAACAATTTTGATCGCAAAGATATCAAACAAAATACTAAGAGGTGCATATGTATAAAGGTAAATAAAATCTATAGTGGTCCTTAATACAGATGAAGTATCAACATAAAATATATAAAACTTGCATATATACGTCTACATGTCACTTAAGAGACCGTGACAGGAGCTAAACACTGGAATACATACTTAATACATAAAGATTTAAAATAAAAGTTACTATCACCATATATGTACCTGGTTTAAGTTTCAAGGTAATTGTCTAACAATTTTCATTTATTTATTAAACATACGAGTATACAAAAATAGTGACATACATACATGTTTGTTATCTGTTTTTTTTTTTTGGCTGATATTGCATTTGCGAGATTAGTTCATTACAATAACAATCGAAACAAATTTGCATTAAAACAGTTGCATATATGTATGTATATATGTACATATGTATGTATATATGTTTTATAATCGTTGGCTGAGCAGCGGTGATAATAAGCAGAGTTTTGTAAGTCAAGTAAAGGACAGAGTGTACCCGAAAAAGATTTTCAATAAAAAATATTTATACATATTTATCTATTTTTTTACGAAAGCGTTATGCAAAAGAGAAATAATTTTTTTGTTTAAATGAAACCTTGCGTTTATTAGAAAAGTGAAAAGTAGATAAATCAAAAGGTAAATGTTCTCAAATTTTTTTAAACTTGAATCCCATAGTAAGATTGAAATACTATTTATATATTGAAAGGATTCTTATACATTAATATAAATCATTAGAGAAGTTAATGCTAATGCATGAGTGATTGATTATTTCTTTAATATATTTCTTTTATTTCACTCACCTTTATTACCAGAAAAATTCGGTTACTGCGCGTAAAATATTTTTTGTTCTAATAGCGTTGCACAAGAGAACATTCTTCTTAATTTGTATTTAATTGGCACTTCTTACTCTTTTCTTCAATTGTTCACTCTCAACGCGTGAGCTATTTAGTGGCAATTATCTGGGTACCACATCTTTAATTTTGTTCGTTTGCAAAGACGTCTTTTTTCGTATAAAGGCGTGAAATATTTTTTCTCAACTATTTATATTACTTGAATATACCTTTGGGTATCAAGATGGTAAAATCAGATAATTTGCATAAATTTGAGAAGTATGCTGGACTTTTTCTTGAGTTTGAAAAAGACTTTAACGAAACTCACAGAAATAACCAGACATCCTTCACAATTGAACTTGAGAGAGAAGAGTTTAAGACTTTGTGGGAAAAGGTTAAGGCGTCTTATGAAACCGTTGCCATAGCGAGTGGGAATGTTGATTCGGAAGAGGATATCGAAGCGGCAAAGACTCTTTTTAAAGAGTGTAGACTAGCCTACATTACCTGTGCGGCACTGATGGGGGAATTGTCACAAACTTTCGTGAGTAGACCTATACTTTCGTCCACTCAACATGTAATTAATTCAAACGAGGCACCTACTTCTTCGAATAGTCACCATATTAGACTACCGCCGTGCACGACTGAACCTTTTTACGGTGATTATCAGTCATGGCCGGCTTTTAGGGATATGTTTGTAGCAGTATACATAAACGGTACTTCATTGACTGCAGTTGAAAAATTATTTTACCTTAGGCAAAACACTCGAGATGAGGCTTTAGAGATTGTCAAAAAATCTCCCCTCACTAATGAAGGGTTTGAAACAGCGTGGAAGAATTTGAAAGACCGCTATGAAAATAAAAGGATTTTGGTTAATATTCAACTAAAAATTTTGTTTAACTTAGTTGAGGTTGAATCAGAATCAGCTGCTGAAATAAAGCGATTACAAAGAGATATCAACAATTGTATTTCTACTCTTCATTTGCATGAAATTGACATTCGAAATTGGGACTCAATTTTTATTTTCCTTTGTTCCATTAAATTGCCTGATTTGACATTGTCGTCTTGGGAACAGTCATTACGGGAAAAAACTGAAATCCCAAAGTGGGAGGATATGGATAGTTTTCTCACTTCTCGTTTTCAGTCCTTAGAAACCGTTTCGGGTATTAGAGCAAGTCCCACAGAGTACATTTCAGCCCAAAGCTCTAGCAAAAATACTTCGCTCGAGGAAAATTCTCATCGTAAAAAAGAAAATTATTCAGAAAATGAACGAGGTAATTCTTCTAACCGTAAAATTAGAGCCTATCAGGCTAAAGTAGTGAAAAGAAATTGCCCCTGCTGCTCGAAGGACCACTTATTAAGAACTTGTCCCGCATTTTTGAAATTGAGACCGGAGGAAAGATTTTTAGTTGTTAAAAGAAACAGTCTATGTATAAACTGCCTTGCTGAAGGTCATAAATTAAGTTCTTGCCAAAGCAGTTTTAGTTGTTCAGTGTGCAGAGTGAAACACCATTCTTTATTACATAGAGAGGTTATAACTGAGAACCAAATTGAAGAACCAACCACTAGTCAAGCAGCTGCTAGTGCAGCTGTTCAAAACTGTTTCGCTACTACTTCGCGTCAAATTTTGTTGGCAACAGCTGTAGTCCACATCGTTTGTCGTAATGATGTCTTTTCCGCTAGAGCCCTCGTTGACTCAGGGTCTCAGGCAACTTTCATTTCGGAGAGTTTGCAGAGAAAACTTAATTTGCCCACTAGGGCGGTTAGAGCCCAGGTTTCGGGCTTAAATGGTGCTTCAGCAGGTTCGGTTCAGAAGTTGTGTTCGTTTGAGTTGACTACTCCCTTAGATAACCGATTGAGAATAAATGTAGAAGGTATGGTCCTATCTAAACTGACAGAAAATTTGCCTGCAAAATCCCTGAACATATCTCAGTCTTCCTTTTTGGACAGTTTGATGCTAGCCGATCCTTATTTCGAAAAGAGTAGAAAGGTTTATCTACTCATTGGAGCTGATATTTACTCAAAAATTATGAAGGACGGCGTCCGACGAAATATCATGGGAGATTTGATGGCCCAGGAAACCATATTTGGTTGGATTTTAACCGGGGCTCTTCCTGATCCTGATCATCGAGCATTTACTACCACTGTTTCGTACTACACCGAAGTAGGGTTAGACAAACAGTTAGAAAAGTTTTGGGCATTAGAGGAGCCTCCCAATGCCTCAACTTTTACCCCGGAGGATGAATACTGTGAAGAATATTACAGACATACTACGAAGCGAAACGCAGATGGTCGTTATATAGTGGCATTACCATTTAAGCCGCAATATGTAAGTGAAAGTGGGCTCGGATCCTCTCGTGAGAAGGCGCAGGGACAGTTTTTAAGGAATGAAATGTCGTTATTGAGAAAACCAGAGCTTAAGACTACATATGACAACGTTCTTTTAGAATATAAGACTCTAGGTCATATGTCTTCAGTTGAAAATGATAATGTGGAATCCTCGGAATCGTTTTACTTACCGCATCATGCGGTTTTTAAACCTGAAAGTTCGTCTACTAAAGTCAGAGTAGTCTTTAATGCTTCGAGTCGTTCATCTTCAGGATTAAGTCTTAATGATGTTTTATACACAGGGCCCATTTTACAGAACGATCTCACATTGTTAATAATTAAATGGCGCTTCTATCGTTATGTGTTCAATGGGGATATTGAAAAGATGTATCGCCAAATTTTGGTCGATCCAAGACAGACAAAATTTCAGCGCATCGTCTTTCGACGCAACTTAGGAGATGATTTATTAGATTTCGAACTGAAAACCGTCACCTTTGGAGTTAACTGTGCTCCGTACTTGGCTATAAGGACATTGCATCAATTAGCGAGCGATGTTCAAGATCAGTGGCCTCTCGCCGCCAATATATTGCGTTATAATATGTATGTAGACGATGCATTGGCTGGAGCTCACGACATTTTATCAGCAATTGCCGCTCGTAACGAACTAGTGTTGGCTTTATCGTCTGCTGGATTTTGTATGAGGAAGTGGACCTCAAATGACAGTCGAATTTTGCAGGATTTGCCTGCTGATTTTCTTTTAAAGGAAAATTTTCTAAAAATTGACGGCGATAGCACCACTAAGACATTAAGTATAAGGTGGAATGCCCGTTCCGACCAATTCTACTTTTCCACTTCTGTTATTTTTGAAAACAGGAAGTTTACTAAGCGGGAGGTTTTGGCTAGTATTGCTAGGCTTTTTGACCCGGCTGGTTGGCTAGGGCCTATAGTTATAGTGGCAAAAATGCTGATGCAACAAATTTGGAGCGAGAAAACTGACTGGGATGAAGCTATATCAGCCGAAAGTTTGATAAAATGGAATCAATTTGTAGCTGATTATAAGGACATTGATAATGTAACGATTCCTCGTTGGATAGGGTTTACACTTGATAGCTCGGTCCAAATTCATGGTTTTTCTGACGCCTCTGAGAAGGCATATGGCGCTTGTGTATACGTTCGCATTCAGAACGAGAAAGGAGATATTCAATCGTACTTGCTGCTAGCAAAATCCAGAGTAGCTCCATTGAAAACTATTTCATTGCCACGTTTAGAACTCTGTGGTGCTTATCTTTTGGCAGAATTAATTAGCACGGTTAGGAAGTATGTTGAATTGATTGACAATCGAACAGAGGTTTATGCATGGAGCGATTCCACTATAGTTCTAGCATGGCTTCAAAAGCCATCCAATACTTGGAAAACTTTCGTGGCGAATAGGGTGTCGAAAATTACCGAACAGGTTGACAAGAGTAGGTGGAGGCACGTTTGCTCAAATGACAATCCAGCTGACTTGCTGAGTAGGGGTGTCCGACCTCAGGAGCTTCGTAATAATGAGCTTTGGTGGCATGGCCCTTCATGGTTGTGCTCCTCTGCTGATCATTGGGAGACTGCGTCTATGGAAAAACTGGGGACAAGAGAAGAAGAACGCAAACCCCAGGTATTTTTTGTATATTATAAGTCATTTACTGACTTACTAGAGCGGTTTTCCTCGTATTCAAGAGCGCTGCGCATCCTGGCGTTAGTAACGAGAGGTTGGAAACTAATCCTAAAGCAAGAGCCACATTTTTCTGGCTCAGAGGTTACGTCAACCGAAATTCATTCGGTGAGAGAAAAGCTTATTATAGTCTCTCAGAAAGTTTTTTTCGCTAGTGAGTATTATAAATTGAGCAATGATCAACCTATCTTAGAGGGAAAGCTAGTAAGCTTGTCACCTTTCCTAGATGAAAATGGTGTAATTCGTGTGGGTGGACGTCTAGCAAATGCTTCAAACTTGACATACAATGAGAAATTCCCCATAGTATTACATCCACACTGTCGCTTCGCCATTCTATTTGTAGAATTCATTCACAAAATCACGTTGCACGGCGGAAATCAGATGATGTTACGCGTATTGCGAACAGAATTTTTCATTCCACATGCCAAAAATTTAATAAAGACGATCATAGGTCGGTATAAGAGTTGTATTTTACAGAAAAAAGCTACGCAAAGTCAAATTATGGCAGCTCTTCCTACTTCAAGGACAATAATTTCTCGCCCTTTTAGCATTAGTGGTGTGGACTTCACTGGGCCCTTTGATATACGAAACTACACTGGTAGAGCTTGTTTAATCACAAAGGGTTATGTTTGTTTATTTATATGCTTTGCCACGAAGGCGATTCATTTAGAAGCTGTTAGCAGTTTGTCGACCCCAGCCTTTTTAGCGGCCTTTCAGCGATTTATTTCTCGACGAGGGTACCCGAAAGAGATGCACTCGGACAATGGTACAAACTTTGTGGGTGCTTCCAAGGCTATAAAGTCAGAATACCGTAACTTTCTCCGCAGTACAGAGTCCACTGTAAACAAGAAGTACGGACCACAAGGCCTTTGCTGGCATTTTAACCCTCCTTGGGCCCCCCATATGGGAGGAATGTGGGAAGCGGGCGTAAAGAGTTTCAAGCATCATTTTAAAAGGATTGCTGGAAACCTAAAATATACCTTTGAGGAGTTTTCCACATTGTTAGCGCGTATCGAATCCCGCCTAAATTCGCGACCATTATGTCCTTTAACGGAGAATATTGATAGTTTAGATGTTTTAACGCCAGGACATTTTCTGGTTGGTGGTCCACTTTTATCTCCACCTGAGGTAGATAATATGGAGGCTCCATTGTCCATCGTTAATCGTTGGCAACGAGTAAAGGCATTGAACCAACGATTATGTGTCAGGTGGAAAGATGACTACTTGAAAGAGCTGCACAAACGACACAAGTGGAAGTTTATGAAAAGAGACCTCAAAGTTAATGATTTAGTGGTAATTCGCGAGGATAACCTACCAACAAATGAATGGCGTATGGGTAGAATAGTAAAAATTCATTTAGGGAAAGACAACCACGTTCGAGTTGTAAAGTTGAAGACGGCACGTGGCTTAGTAACCAGACCAGTTGTGAAGTTAGTACTTCTTCCAACATATTAGTGTTTGTTTTTTTTTTGTTTTATTCGTTCTTTTTTCAGTTTATAGCATAATGGTGTCAAAGAAAAAATATGCCAAAGGACATTCCGGTAAAACCATGGTTTGTCGAGTTTGTTTGGAAAGCCACCCCTTGCGCTTTTGTGAAAAATTCCTGCGAGTGGACGTACAAGAAAGGATGCAGCTCGTTTCTATCTACAAATATTGTGCGAGTTGCTTAAGTCATGACCATACCTGGCGTACTTGTGAAAGTAAGGGAAGGTGTAAGCGCTGCGGTGATATGCATCACACGCTTCTACACAAATCGACTAGAAGACCTAGTTGGTCGCACTCGAAGATTAGTAAAAAATTAAAGCGCTGCCTACGGGGACCTAGTTCGTCCACCCACCCTACGAGTAGAGGACCTCGTTCGTCCCAAAACTCTGCCAGGGGACCTAGTCCGTCTGATGGTCAGGAGGATGAGAGACCTCGTTCGTCTCAACCCCTGGTTCCTGCCCGTTCACGGAATCATAAGTCAACTGAAAGAAGTAAGGAAGTTTGTTGGAGAAAAAGAGACAAGTTTGTTGCTGAACTGCCTACATACCACATTTCGGAGATGGTATTATTAAAACCTACTGCAATCGTAAAAATTGTCATCAGTCAAAAGCATGTTTTTGAGAGAGTCGTGATCGATCCTGGTTTGAAAAACTCTGTGGTGTCTGATGACGTTGTGCGGCGACTAAGAGCGAAGACAGTCTGTGTAGGAAAAATTGAGAAATGTCTAATTGTACTCCGGGGAAACCATGACAATAGCGATACAGTAGAAACGTATGCAACAGTTCAAAGAAAGTTTAAAGTGGTTTCACCCTCAAGGTCAATCGATGGAAGAATTGTTGACGAGTTTCCAGGTCTTCAATTGGCAGATCCCCAATTTTATGTCTCGGCTCCTGTCCAGATAAAACTTGGATGTGATGTTTACACAAAGATAATTAGAAATGGTGTCTCTGGTGGCTCCCTAGGAAAACCATTGGCTCAATTCTCTATTTTTGGCTATTTGATATCCGGACCCTGTGCACCATAAACTGCTTATGAGTATTGTCATTATTTTTTTTTTCTTGTTCCTTTTTTTTTATATTTTATTGAAATAATTATTAATTAATAAAACCGTTAAGTCCCACCTCCTGAATTCTATGGGATGTTTTCGGAATATTTTTTCTTTTTTTTCTTTTATTTATTTACTACTAGATACGCAATGAATTGAGTACAGGTTGCAGTATTGCAAGGCGGCCGGGATGTTCATGTCTGAAGAGGGTGGTACCCATCCCTGATCCATAGTGTGATGCCAAATCTACGTAGAGGATTTTGACTTCTAGGGTGCTGCAGTAATCAACTTTTGTTTTTTCTACCTTTTTCTTATAAGTACTTCGGATTTGTAAAAAACATATAACTTCGGTACTTGTTCATCTCGTTTTTGCACACACCAGTTGATAGTTTTCGCGCTTTACAATTAACGTAATTGGATTTTTTATTATAAATAAAATTGTAAATCTTAAGCCAAAATCTAAGATATCGGACTTTTATTCGATTCGACACATTAGCAAGTTCCTTTCTTCTTTCCCTTATTTGATTCGTTTGCGACTCCCTCTACGGGCACTTGAGGTTCCATTTTCGGTGCAGTCAGCCATCTGGAAGCCGACGATACTGAATCTACACACACACACCCATCGTTTAACGAGTGATGGCGACATCGACTGAGCAGTTGCATCAACTTCTGCCGTGAGAGGTTCCCCAATCAGGAAATGGCCAGGAGTCAAGGCAGCTGCATCATTAGGATCATTTGATAATGCTGTGATAGGTCTGGAATTGAGTATTGCTTCTACCTCTATGACTACAGTTTCCATTTCTTCATAAGTTAGGGATGCGTTTGCCATTTCTTTGAGTAAAAGCCTTTTGGCTGACTTGACTGCGGCCTCCCACAATCCCCCAAAATGAGGTGCTCGAGGAGGAATGAAATGAAAAGAAATGTTTTTATTTGCACATTCTCGCTGAATGGCTTCTTGAGCTGTGGGGGTAAAAAGGGCTGATGATAATTCCGCTAGTTGATTTCGTGCTCCGACAAAGTTTGTTGCATTGTCGCAGTAAAGTTGTTGGCAGTGACCTCTGCGACTGGTAAATCGTTTTAGTGCTCCCAGGAACGCTTCTGTTGTTAGGTTTGTAACTAATTCAATATGCACTGCTTTTGTGGCGAAGCAACAGAATACTGCAATGTTCGCCTTTTGAGGTCGTTTTCCTCGAGTTTTAAAGTGAACCCAAATTGGACCACAATAGTCAACCCCGGCATTTATAAATAGTCTTGCTGGTGTAACCCTCGTTGCAGGCAAATTTCCCATGATCTGCTGGAGAAGTTTTGGTTTTGATTTTGCGCAAGTTACGCACTTATGGATGGTTTCTCGTGCTAAGTATTTTCCCTTGATGGGCCAAAAACGTTGTCTGACATTTGCAAGGAGAGCCTGAGCTCCACAATGCTTATTTTCTTTGTGTATTGACTCAAATATTAGTTTGCTGATTATCTCATTATAAGGGAGGAGCATTGGATGTCTTGTATCGAATGGCAAAGTAGACTCTTCTAGTCTGCCTCCGACTCTTAAAATGCAATTTTCATCTAAAAATGGTGATAAACTTTTGATCGGACTTGACACCCTTAGTTCTTTGCGTTTTTGCAACTGCTTGATGTCTTCTGAGAATGCAAATTTTTGAGTTTCTCGAATAATTATAAGAAGTGAATCGTGGAGCTCGAAAGGTGTCAGAGCTCTTTGAGTTTGTCGATCTGCCTTGGGAATTCTAGCATTTTTTATGAATCTGAAGATGTATCCTATAATACGTTGCAGGGTTTTAAAAGAGTTTCTATGGTTAATAGAATGCAACAAAATTTTCAGTCGTTACCGAAACCAGCATGTTATAGGAAATTTTCTTCTGTTCAGGTAAAGGTGTGTCAGGAGTTGGAGAGAACATCGGAGGCCAATGTTTCTCATCACCATGAAGAAAGAATGGCCCATACATCCACTGGGGTGTATGCTGCAACTGCTGTGGATCCAATCCTCTAGATATTATGTCTGCTGGGTTGTCCTGGGAACTCACATAACGCCATTGATCAGGTGTCGAGCTTTCTTGAATTGAAGCTATTCGATTTGCTACGAATGTATGCAACGAAGATGATCGTGAATTTATCCATGCTAATACTATTTTTGAATCAGACCAGTAGAATGTTGGCGTTGTATTCATATCCAGATCGTGCTTAACTTTTGCAGCCAAGTTGGCACCCAACTGGGCAGCACATAATTCCAGCCTGGGCAGCGTTTGTTGCTTGAGAGAGGATATACGGGACTTCGCACAAAGCAAGTATACAATAACTATTTTATTTGGCAAGAATGTCCTGATATATACTGCGGCACCATACGCCTTTTCTGAGGCATCTGTAAAAACATGAAGTTGCGTATTGCGTGGAATCGATCCTTTATATATATGTCGATGAGCTTGAAAGGTTTTGAGTTCATTCAGATTACTTCTAAAGCTTCGCCAGCGTGATTCAAATTCTAAAGGCACTGCCTCATCCCATGAAAGATTCAAATTCCATAATTCCTGGATGAATATTTTTGCCTTGACGACTACTGGAGACAGTAGTCCGAGTGGGTCAAATATACGCGCTAAATCTGAGGTGACTGTCCTTTTCGTCACATTCTTGACTGGTTGTATGTTGACCTTAATTTTCAGTAGATCATCCTTGGGTAGCCATACTAATCCCAACGTTTTTGTATAGTCGATTTCGTCTGTAGAAAAATCAAGACTAACTTCTTGATCATCATTGGGGATATTGCGTAGCAATTGGGTATGATTTGCACACCATTTTCTTAAATGAAATCCGTACTTTGACATGACGTGTTGTAGTTGACGCTGAGTTTCTAGTGCTATGTTCAAGCTATCGGCTCCCCCCAAACCATCGTCCACATAAAAGTTCTTTTCCAAGAAATTGGCTGCTAACGGAAACTGCATGTTGTTATCATGGCTTATTTCCTTTAGACATTTGATTGCCAAGTATGGTGCAGGTTGGGTTCCATATGTCACTGTATTCAACTTGAAGTAACTGATGGGTTCAGAAACATTACTTCTCCATAGAATTATCTGGTACCGTTGGTCTTTTGGATGGACCAATATTTGTCGGTACATTTTTTCTATGTCTGTTGTGAACACGAAACGTGGAATCCGAAATCACAGAAGCACCGTAAACAGTTCATTTTGTAGTGGTGGGCCGATGTGCAAAATGTCATTCAAAGATTTTCCTGACGAGGTTTTTGCCGACGCATCAAATACCACCCGAAGTTTAGTGGTGCTACTATCAGGTCTTAAAATGCAGTGGTGAGGAATAAAATATTAAGACCCTTCCACTTCATCTATGTTGATTTTCGACATATGTCCCATTGTTTCGTAATCCTTCATAAACTGCATATATTGAGTTTTTAGGGAAGCATCTTTTGATAATCGACGTTCCAAGCTGAGGAAGCGGTTAAACGCAATATTATGTGAGGCGCCTAAAGAAGATGTTTCAGTACAGAATGGAAGTCGTACTACGAACCGTCCTTCTTTGTTACGAATAGTGTTTTGATTGAAATGTGCCTCACATTGGGCGTCATAGGGAGATAATTGATGCCCAGTGCTCTCGATCTCTTCCAGTTTCCAAAATCGTTCAATAGCCGTATTCATTTTATCCTCCTCAGTTAAAATACCACATATTGCTGATGAGAGTTGTTCTCCAGATACCTTTCCAGATACTATCCAGCCAAAGGTGGTATTTTGTAATATTGGGAGGTCATCACCGAGTTTAATTTGTCCTATAGCAAGGATTTGATGGTAATATTCTGCTCCCAACAAAATGTCAATTTTTTCTGGTCGGTTAAAAGTTGGGTCCGCCAGTGTGACATTGTTGGGAATCGCCCACTTATCGATGGTAAGTTGTTGAGCAGGTTGAGGAGAAATGATTTGTGGCAACACAAATGCCTCAAGACGTGTTGAAAAGTTGTTGAGTCTGGATTGAAGTGATATGTTGACACGGTGTTGAACTTTGGTGCGGTTTTTCCCAATTCCATTGATTGAAATCGAGGTGGTTCTTGCTGGGAGCCCTAGAGTTGTGACTAATCTCACTGTAATGAGGTTGACTTGTGAGCCCGAGTCGAGAATTGCCTTACATTCAGTTTCTAGTTCATTTGCCTTGACCTTTACCAACGCTGTTCCTAGTAGGACATATGGTCTTCTGCCGACTAAACTTGCCGTCATGCTTTCAGCTTCGTCCTGTGGTGTGCTAACGAGAGATATCACGTTTGTTGTGGAGGAGTTGTTAAGTGTAGCTGCCTCTCTGTCTGAGTCAATTTCTTTTTTAGGAGGAGTAACTTTTCTTGATGACGAATTACCTTGTGGGGTTGGTTCCAGATGTACCAATGTATGGTGCTTTTTTCCACATTTCTGGCAGCGGCCTGAAATGGTACATTGTTTGGTACTATGGGTACTACTAAAGCAATTGACACATAATTTATGTTTCTGTATCATGTTTAGTCTGTTTGTTGAGTTTACATCGATGAATTTCTTGCATCGATACAATGGGTGAGAATCTCGCTTGCAAACTAAGCAGAACCGGTTTTCGTGTCGAGGTTGTGCTGTAAGCGCGCATATTTTGCTAGTGGAAAACGAAGGTTTTTCTTTGTGTCCCATTGCTTCCAGAGTGTGAAAATAGTTCTCAAAGAATGTCAGAAATTGGTTGATTGTTTGTAGTTCCTTTGGGTGAGAAATTGATTGCTCATATTGAGCATGCACTGTTTTATCTAACTTTTTGACCAGGATGTGGATAAGGATTGGATCCCACGATAATATTTGAAGCCCCATTTTGGAGAGAGCTGCCAAACATTCTTTTGTTGTATCGTGCAATCGCTTAATAGCACCTAATGTGGATGCCCCAGATGGCTGGTCAAGTAGTCTCTGAGATGCTGTTGCTACCATTACCCTTTTATTGTTGTATCGATCTTGCAGCAATTGCCACGCCACCTGATAATTGTCTGCAGTAACCGCAAGATGATTAATGAGGCTCTGGCCGTAGTTTCTCTAGTTGAGTGGTGGAGGCTTCTATTGGCCGTGGTGAGCTGTATGATTGCTGATTGTGCAGCTTGTTCGAGGTGAACATATCTGCTTGTATCATAACCAGCAATGTCTGGGTCGGGATATTTGTCCAGTAATTCATCATTAAGCCTTTCTAATTGAAGCCACAGCTGAGAGATAGTGGCCTTTTTTACATCGTAGTAAGATTGATCTTGACCTGGTTGCAACTGCAGGCCTTCTAGCTGTCGAGTAAGCGCCGCCATTTTTCCAAGTGACCGGCTGATTAATCCATCGTGTCCCCCAGTTGCTCCGGCTTGCGATTGACCTGTGTTTGCCGATTTGGGATTGGGATCATGTCCCCCAGTTGCCGCGGCTTGCGTTTGGCCTGTAGTTGCAGATTTGGGATTAGGGAGTTCCTTTTTCCCGGATTCTTTACCTTGATTATCGAGTTCACGTTCCATTATCGCTATGTATTTCGTCGCCATGGCCTCAATTCGAGTATAGTAGTCGGATGTGAAGTATTCATCAGATAAGTCTACGTCCTTCAACTCCCGTAATTCATTATCAGCTGTGTCGAACTCTGTCCAAGCTGTCCTTAGACGAGATAGTCGTTCCTGGTAATAGGTTGCAGTTTTCCGGCTGGCTGAATCCTTGGTGAAATTTCGAATAATGGTTGCAATATGTTCTCGAGTTTCCTTTAGTTGGCGGAGAAGTTTTGTTGAGGTTGTTTCCATGGTGGATTGGTTGTTGTGGAAAGCAGGGAAGTGATGGCACTATCCAAGTGGTACACAAGGATAAGCAATGTAAAAATGTTGACGTTTTACTCAAGTGATACACAAGGATAATTCAAGTTGTGGAGTAATCAATTAGTTATTCAGGTGGTACACCAGGATAATCTAATTGACTCAAAGAAGTGAAGTGTATGACGATTTAAGTAGCAATCATAAACTTTATTCAATAATTTTAATATTTATACAAAATGTAAAAAAATAACTTAAAACTAATACAATAACAAAAAGTAGAATAAAAAAAATAAGAATATAAACATAATTTAAAACGGCCAGAAACTGTTCATTATTATCTTGCCAAATTCATTCCCATCGTAAGCTAAGCAAAACAGATATTCAATTTCACTATTGTCTGGCTGGTAATTTGAACACACGTGGAAAATAAAATGTTTTATTTATTTCGTCAATTATGCTGAAATGATAGTTCTCATACCTGGCTGGACAAATGTGTGAGAAATAAATTAATTTTATTTTAATTACATTGTGGGAAAGAATTTAAGTGTACTTGAGACTTAGCAAAAATATGAACAAACAAAAAAGGTTAAACAAAAAAAAAGTAAGCGTTTTGCTTAAAGTTTAATTCAACTAAAGATTCTTTTTATTTTGATACCAAATAAAAAGAATCAAAAGAATTAACAATTTTATATTCTTCAATTTTTGTGTTTCTTTATGTCTTTAATTTTGCTATAATAACATAAATTATTAATAAAAATAAAAGTGTGTCATTTAAATTTTATAATGTAAGTGTTTTGTTAATTATTACAATGAACTGTGTTGCAATTCAATTCAATTATGCTGCAGTGATTTACAGTAAGTGAGGTACACTACAATAGTGATACTTTTTCATCGGTTGCCCGAAGAAAAAGTATCACTTTTGTACGTAAGTAAAGAAAACAATCTGGGGGAACGGCAACATTTTTCAGTTTTGACAACATTGTTGAAAAATGTAATGTATTTTCGTTTGTTTTTCTACAAAGGCCGTTCATTTGAAAGCTACAACAGACTTGTTGTATTGCTAGACGATTTACTTTAGTTCTGAAGTTATAGCCCAGCAAACATTTTTGGTCGTTAAAAATTGAAAAAAGTTTTCATCTTATTAAACCAAAACTATTTATTGTGCACTATTCAAACATATACCAAACAATAAAGGACAAAAATGTTTTTCAGAATTGGGGACAGTCTTTTTCTGAATTACTCTAGTTCAGAAGTTATTGTCCATCAAACTTTTACAAATTTTCATAATTTTTGTGATAATACAGTTTTTCCCATTAAGTGTGCAAGTGGCAACCTCGTATTAATTTGCCTAGTAAAATATGTAAAACTGTGGAAAAAATACTGATTTTGCAAATCAATAGAAATAGGTAATTTTTACTTTTATTTTAAAAAAAAAGTATCAAGTTGTATGCTGTCATAAGAGTAGAATCACATTTAATAGATGTCATTATTTTTATTTGAATAAGTATGGAGAAAACTACTTTCGAAAATTACTCCAACCAAAAATTTGTTCTTGCATATAAAATGAAAAGTATTGATTGCGCCCAATTAAACCATATGCCAATCAATAGGAAATTAAAATACCTTTTTATATTTGTGACTCTCATATTCTGAATTACTTTAGTTCACAATTTATGCCCAAATAAAAAATTTTATTTCATTAAAATTTAACAAAAAAGTTTAATGCGTATGAAATAGTAACTATTGTATGTCAGATATAAAATTATACATATCTTTCTATAGATAATAAAAATGCCTTTCAAAATCAATAACTGTCATTTTCTGAATTACTTTAGTTAAGAAGTCATATCCTAGAAAACTCGTCGAAAGCACAAAAATAAGGAGAAAAGTTTTCTACTTATAAAATAAAAAATACTCATTTTATCGTATATGTTATGCGCACCTTATCATCGACGATAACGTTGATATGAACGGCGGTAGACTTTACAAAAACCTAGTTGAAAAAAAGGTATTGACCGACGCAAAATTGCACCTGTGGAAAGGAGCGAACCAAAAGAAAGAAAAAATTAAGTATGACTGAAATGAATAAGAGATAAAGTAATACAATGAAGAAAAAAAAATGGCGATTCAGCGCAAAATTGAAAGGTCAGAAAAAAAAGGACAAAATGTCGATCGCCGGTGACCGATATAAAAAGAGAGGAGAAGAAAAAAAGGTTGGAGTTGGTAGTTAACAAGCGGATGAAAAAGAAGTTTATTAATAAGAAAAAAAGGAAAAGCTAGGAACTTAAATTGAAAAGTGCAGTGAAACGCAAAACTAACTAAAATTTTTGTTAGTAAAACAGGCATTAAAACTCAAAACCATTTGATGTACCATGAATTCACCAAATGCTAAATAATATTGGAAAAGTGAAATGCGTTAGTATTTATTAATTATTTCTGTACGTGTATGTCGTAGTCTGTAGTTTTTTTATGCACACTGTAATGTTGTCCCAGGTCATGATTTTTAAATTTAGAAATACTTTTCATTATTCTTTTCCTATAAAACATGTATATGAGTGAATGCACTTTGTTTATCAATTCTTTTTTTTTTGCATAGTCGTCATTAATATTTCATAACAATTAGCAGGTTTCTTATTTATTTTTCTTCTTTTCTTTCTTATTTTATTTTTTTCATTGTTTGTTTTTGTAATATAATATCTCATAATTTTATATATGTTAGTGTTAAAGTGAATAGCGTTTTTTATGTTTAAAACTTTTAGATGAACATATGTATGTATATTTTTTTTGTTATTCGTTAATGAATCATAATTAAATTTTTATAAGAGTTAAAAATGATTTTGTTTAAAAACCATAATTTGTTCTAATATTAAGAAAAGTTAAGTATGTATAATGTATATGTTGTATTGGTGCTGACTTTATTGAAGTACTTTTCCGCTTTAGAAAGTTTGATTTTGTTGGTAACTTCAAAAACGTATTTCGAATGCGAAATCCTGCATTTATTGAAGGTATGTTGTTTTGTGTTGCAAAAATATTACAAATCTTTTGTACGTATCTTATAATTGACATGTTGTTGCTTTGTGTTAAGAAGGTGTTACAAACTTTTTGTAGGTATTTTATATTTGTTGAAGACGTCTCCTAAATCTTTTTTTATATTTGTTTATAGTCACAGGTTACAGTAAATTCTTTTTAGTTAAAGTATGTATTAAGGCCAGGATAAATTTTGATTGTTCTTCTTTTTATTACTCTGTTGTAGCTTTTTATTTTTGTTTATTTTTTTTATTTTTATTTTTTTTCTTTTTGGTCCACATTGTTTTGGTATCGGGATCGTGGTCGCAGGATCGTGGTCGCAGTGGTCTCAAGATCGTGGTGGCAGGATATTATTTCATGGTCTATTAAAATTTTCCAGCAACTGCAGCTTTTAATTCATTATCAGAAGGTTCTTTTTGGCCCAGAGGATCTTGTTCTCAGGATCATGTTTGCAGGATCGCCATGTATAAGTTAAAAGGTAAGTGTAATGGCAGGATCGCCATGTAAAAGTTGAAAGGAGGAAGAGTACTGGCAAGATCGCCATCTAATGCGTGAAGGTGCAAGATTCAAAGCTTAGACCTAACGTGTAGTCAGTGTGCGTGTGTTTGTGAGGCCCTATAGTCACTTGTTTAGTTTTTACAGCTGTCAGGGAGACCAGCTTATTAGTAGGCGCTCAAACGAGGTGCCAAAAGATTTTGAAAATTTAATTAAAAAACAAGGCAAGTTATTGCCTGTTTGCGATTAGAAATTAAAGTTTGTTTTATTTAACATTTTGCTCTGCTTATATATTATTTTATATTCTTCAATTTTTGTGATTCTTTATGTCTTTAATTTTGCTATAATAACATAAATTATTAATAAAAATAAAAGTGTGTCATTTAAATTTTATAATGTAAGTGTTTTGTTAATTATTACAATGAACTGTGTTGCAATTCAATTCAATTATGCTGCAGTGATTTACAGTAAGTGAGGTACACTACAATAGTGATACTTTTTCATCGGTTGCCCGAAGAAAAAGTATTAATTTTGTACGTAAGTAAAGAAAACAAACTACAAACTGGGGGAACGGCAACATTTTTCAGTTTTGACAACATTGTTGAAAAATGTAATGTATTTTCGTTTGTTTTTCTACAAAGGCCGTTCATTTGAAAGCTACAACAGACTTTTTTTATTGCTAGACGATTTACTTTAGTTCTGAAGTTATAGTCCAGCAAACATTTTTGGTCGTTAAAAATTGAAAAAAGTTTTCATCTTATTAAACCAAAACTATTTATTGTGCACTATTCAAACATATACCAAACAATAAAGGACAAAAATGTTTTTCAGAATTGGGGACAGTCTTTTTCTGAATTACTCTAGTTCAGAAGTTATAGTCCATCAAACTTTTACAAATTTTCATAATTTTTGTGATAATACAGTTTTTCCCATTAAGTGTGCAAGTGGCAACCTCGTATTAATTTGCCTAGTAAAATATGTAAAACTGTGGAAAAAATACTGATTTTGCAAATCAATAGAAATAGGTAATTTTTACTTTTATTTTAAAAAAAAAAGTATCAAGTTGTATGCTGTCATAAGAGTAGAATCACATTTAATAGATGTCATTATTTTTATTTGAATAAGTATGGAGAAAACTACTTTCGAAAATTACTCCAACCAAAAATTTGTTCTTGCATATAAAATGAAAAGTATTGATTGCGCCCAATTAAACCATATGCCAATCAATAGGAAATTAAAATACCTTTTTATATTTGTGACTCTCATATTTTGAATTACTTTAGTTCACAAGTTATGTCCAAATAAAAAATTTTATTTCATTAAAATTTAACAAAAAAGTTTAATGCGTATGAAATAGTAACTATTGTATGTCAGATATAAAATTATACATATCTTTCTATAGATAATAAAAATGCCTTTCAAAATCAATAACTGTCATTTTCTGAATTACTTTAGTTAAGAAGTCATATTCTAGAAAACTCGTCGAAAGCACAAAAATAAGGACAAAAGTTTTCTACTTATAAAATAAAAAATACTCATTTTATCGTATTGGTTATGTGCACCTTATCATCGACGATAACGTTGATATGAACGGCGGTAGACTTTACAAAAACCTAGTTGAAAAAAAGGTAGTGACCGACGCAAAATTACACCTGTGGAAAGGAGCTAACCAAAAGAAAGAAAAAATTAAGTATGACTGAAATGAATAAGAGATAAAGTAATACAATGAAGAAAAAAAGATGGCGATTCAGCGCAAAATTTAAAGGTCAGAAAAAAAGGACAAAATGTCGATCGCCGGTGACCGATATAAAAAGAGAGGAGAAGAAAAAAAGGTTGGAGTTGGTAGTTAACAAGCGGATGAAAAAGAAGTTTATTAATAAGAAAAAAAGGAAAAGCTAGGAACTTAAATTGAAAAGTGCAGTGAAACGCAAAACTAACTAAAATTTTTGTTAGTAAAACAGGCATTAAAACTCAAAACCATTTGATGTACCATGAATTCACCAAATGCTAAATAATATTGGAAAATTGAAATTCGTTAGTATTTATTAATTATTTCTGTACGTGTATGTCGTAGTCTGTAGTTTTTTATGCACACTGTAATGTTGTCCCAGGTCATGATTTTTAAAACGGTCTAAAAGGTAATATTCACTATTTATTTAAAATTTGTGTATATTTTACATTTTCCCTCTTTGCACGCAAACAGTCCATTTTGTTTATTGTCTGCACAAGATATTTTGCTTCCACTAAGAATCCTGCCTTAACTGATGTTTTTCACACAAACGACTGTTCTGATGGATCCGGAAGATCTACCAGGCGGGCATCTTTTTAAAAATTAAACAATTTATATTAATATAAAGTGTACATTATATAAATTTTTTGTTTTTTTACATTTTCTGTTTTGCCAAAAATGTGCTGCATCTTATACAACATCTGATCAATTTTCCAACACTCTTTGAAATGTTGCCAGACGTGGAGTAAGAACGAATGAAACTGAAACAATTTTTCACCATACAACTTTGTATCTGGTTAAAAAATGACAAGGTAGCATTGACACCAAGTTAACTTTCTTTTTAAATATTTTCCATTTTTAATCTGGCCCTATAACTTTTTCCAGAAAGTCTCCCGAGAAAACACAGTTCCCATTATATATGCCTATTTAAATCCTTAAGCGACAAAAGGTAAAGCTATGTGGGCACGAGGTTTCGTTTTTAAATCAGTAGCTAAACACTAAAGACGCTTTTTGGTCTTTTTTTTAATAAAACTTTTTTTTGTTAATCTTTTAACTTTTTCCCGAAAGTTTCCTGGAAAATGATTGAACCCTTATTCGACGCATATTTTAGTCTGCTATCGATTGCAGGGAGCGGCATATGAGCACGCAATCTAATTTATGAGTTAGGAGCAAAAACCTCAAACTGTATTTATTCAAGTACAAAAAGAAGTTTATTGGTCTATAACTTTTTTCCCCGAGTCTCCCGAGATATAAGCCTTATAACAACCGACGCGTATTGTAATAAGCTATATGTTGAAGGTAGCGCCATGTGCGCAAAAAGTCCAGCTCACGAGATATAAGAATAAAAGTATTTGCAAAAGTGTCTAATTAACACATCGGATATATTCATGACAAAAATTTCAGCAATGACAGTCAAATAATCTAATACTAGAAGTCTTCCGCTAATTACTCCTGTTTTTCAATTTTTAATTGAGTAAAAAATTACTTTAAAAATATTGTATTAAAAACCATAGTTTACATTTAGCACGTACCAAAAAGTATGTCAATGGAAAACACGTGCTTCGCTAAAAAGTTGATCAGTGCTGCCCAGTTGTTCCACACTGTAAAATAATTTCTAATTTTTAATTTTTTATGTGCTTATAACTTTTTCCAGAAAGTCTCCCGGGAAAAGATAGAACCCACCATCGACGCGTATTTTTAGCCTTAACAATAGAAACGTATAGGTACGAGGTCTAGTTTATAAGTAATTAGTGAAAAAGTAAAGATGTTTTTTTTAATTAAAAAAATGTTGCTGTTCAGAAAGTCTCCCGGAATAAGAAAGAACCCATTATAGACACATATTTTTTTACTTAATTTATTGAAGGTAGTGCGATATGCGCAGACTATCTAGATTTTGAGATGTGAGCAAAAATCTAAATATGCTTTTTTTATTGTCATTAAAAAAAATTTGCTAGGACAATAACTTTTTCCAGAAAGTCTCCCGTAATAAGAATGAACCCATTATAGACGCGTATTTTGGTCCTTAATTTATTAGAGATAGTGCGATATGCGCATGACATCTATATTTTAGGATATGCGCAAAAAACTAAAAACAATAACTTTTTCCAGAAAGACTCCTGGTGTCATTGAACCTTTAACCGACGCTTATTTTAGTTTGATATCGATCGCAGGTAGTGTCATATGCGCATGCGATCTAGTTTATGAGTTACGAGCAAAAAACTAAAACTTTGTTTTTTAAGTGCAAAAATAAGTTTTTTGCTCTATTACTTATAACGGGTATATCACTCATACATATTTTCTTTTATAAATTAATACGACTCAGTTGTAGTTTATATAACATACATACGAATATAATAGGTAGGAATAAAAATAAACAACAACAACAACAACACACATCAAGTGTACTCAGTGACCATATACAGGGTGTTTTTTAGAGGTATAGAACTTCGAATTGAAATAAAACACAAGAAAATCGTTTTAATGTCCATCAATTTGGCTTTATTGGAAGGATAATTTTATGCCATTAATGTTTAAATATGATTTCGGGCATGTGGCCGCCGCGGCTGGCTCGAATAAAGCCAATTCTACAGGTCCAATTTTCAACCACTTTTTCGAGCATATGGGGCCGTATGTTGGCAATAACGCCACGAATGTTGGCTTCCAAGTCCCCTAACGTTTCTGGTTTGTTGGCGTAGACGAGCGACTTCACATATCCCCAAAGAAAATAATCCAATGGTGTCAATTCACACGATCTTGGTGGTCAATTGACAGGTCCATTCCGCGAAATTATGCGCTCATCGAATGTTTCCTTCAATAAATCGATTGTGACGTGCGCTGTGTGGCATGTAGCGCCGTCTTGTTGGAACCACAACTCATCCACATTCATGCCATCCAATTCGGGAACAAAATAGTTGGTTATCATGGCTCTATACCGGTCTCCGGTGGCGAATCGATTAATTCGGGTCCTCTTCAAAACTTCGCTCTACAGCGGCAATTGTTTCTTCGATGCGCACTGTTCGACGTCTCTGCGGATGCGTATTATCACATAGAGTAAACGTAGTGCGAAAACGATCCATGGTTAACCGAATTAATTGCTCTGATGGACGATTATGTCGACCATAAAATGGACGGAGCTTGCGGTAAACTTCGCGAATTGAACCATTATTTTCGAAATAAATTTGCACGATTTGCAAGCTTTGTTCTTTTGTCAACCTGTTCATGATGAAATGGCAAACCAAAGTAAATATTAATCACTTGACAGCTGACAAAATGGCCGCCAGTTAAAAAAGTGATGCCAACTTAAAGTTCTATACCTCAATAAAAAACACCCAATATAAACAAACACATAACAACACACAAACACATGTAATACTGCAGATAGCAAAAGGAGTTACGAGTTACAAAACATATGCAAGACAAGCATAGAATTCTCACTTAGTATAAAATATTTTTTCCAAAGTACACCAAGTTTGGATACAATCGGGGCGGTTCAAACAAGACAAGAATTTGCCATTTGTGTGTCGTGAGAGTGTGATTGAGTGAATAAAGTGTGTCGTGGGTATATTGTATACAGCGGCTTCGGCTGACTGTTTCGTCACAGCAACTTTGGTTGACTGTATTCCATAGCGGTTTCGGCTGACTATTTCGCCACAGCAACTTCGGTTGCTGTGATTGAAAATTGATTTTTTGATGAAAATTGATTTTTACCCAACACCGTCGATATGTTTACATTAAATTGTACCTACAGATATCTACATTTAAGTATGCATACATTAACGAACAAAAATATCACTTCAAATATCATTTAAAATGTTGGAACTAATTAAAAAGCGAAGCAAATCGGCTTGGTCATAAGCCGCCGATAGATTCGGTAGCGGCTTGACTTAAGAAAAATAATCGGCGGCGCGGCTGACGGCACGACTTGCATCTCTGGTCTGAACCGGGACTGAAGGTGGAAGTACATAACACGCGGTCAATGCGTACATACAGAAGATTTCAACGAACGTACCTTGCAAAAAGTTGAACATTGTTCAACTTCACCGTGAATTAATAACGCTTGTTTAAATTATTTTAAAAAAATATATTTTCTTGGACACATATGTGTCTTTATTTATTTATATTTTCTTTAATTTAAATTTAAGTTAATTCTTGAATTAAAATTATAACGACGACTATGCGTCTTAACTACATAATTTTAACTAACTCGTATATACAAAATTTGTATCTTAAATACTAAATGAATAATAATTTGTTTTACTTTTTTAATTTAGTTGTTTGTATATTTTGTAATTCTTATCATATATGGAAAGTTACTTATTTCTTATCTTATATAATATAAACATGTCCATGCATGTGTTGACTATGCGTGGGCGTCATTAACTATGAGTGAGCGTCGTTAACTCTCCCCTGGGTTAAACGAGAGCGTCCCGATCTCTACTAATTCCTTCAACTTGTTGATTATAATAAATTGTAAAATTTTGTTCTTCATGTTTTCTTTTATATATTAGTACATATTTGAATATTTTGAGTCCAATATAAATTATACCAAATACTATTGTTATAAAGATCACCATATAAACAAGTAAGAGTGCTATATTCGGCTGTGCCGAATCTTATATACCCTTTACCAAAGTGCGTTTATGTAGTATAGAGATACATACATAAGCACAGAGATATGTAGGTACATATTAATTTTGTGAAAAAATTCATACTTTTTGTGCAATTTTTAGGTCTTAGGCATTATGCTTAATTTGGTGCTTTTTTGTGATTTTTTTTCGTTTTCGATTTTTTTTTCGGTTTTTGTCGTTTTTTTTTTTAATTTTGGCATTTTTTCGTTCTGGTGATTTTTTTTCATTTAAGCGATTTCTTTATTATACCCTTTACCAAAAAATGGTAAAAGGGTATATATAGGTTTGTCATTCCGTTTGTAATTTCTACAATATTAATAAGAGACACATAAAGTATATATATTCTGGATCCTTATGCATAGGGAAGACGAACAAGCGATGTCCGTCTGTCCGTCTGTCCGTCTGTCTGTACGTGAAATCGGTTTTCCCAAGCTCCCAGAAGAGCTAGCGACTTCGTTCTTGGACTGGTGTGTCAGAAATTTTCCGAAAAATTTTGCTATTGAAATTCAGCAAAATCGAGCACACGGTTTCAGAGCTGGAAAACTCAAACTCAATTTACCCATAGAAAATAACTACCGAAAACAAGTTTTCATTACTTTTTTAATAAATTAACTTATTTTATACTTCGGTATGAATAAAATTGGTATTTATAATTAAAAAAAATTTTAAAAATTTAACAAATTAAAAAAAACGTTTCCAGGGTTGGAAAACTTTAACTTTTTTTCCAATAATTAAACATATTTCATGTTTTAGGAAGAAGGCTATTTTCTCAGGAACGGTAAAAGCTACGGGTCTGAAATTTGGACAGTGTATGTAGAACTTTGGTCGCTACAACAACAAATATATAAAAGCTAAAAATTAAAGGGTGTTCCAAAATGAGCGACGAAAACTTTTAAAATCCCATGTAATATACATACAATTGTATGTATTTGTGTACATATGTATATTGACACTTGAAATTTGTAAAATTAGTGTATTTTTATATAGGCTACAAAAATTAACACTAAAATTAAAAAATTTAAATTAAAGGGTGGTCCATCAGTTAATGCAATTTTGACTATGTAATTTTAACAAATTGCTATATCTTGGAAACCGTAAGAGCTAAACTGTTGAAATTTTCAAAAACGGTAGATCTAAAAAATCCAAAAGATATAAAATAGCCAAAAATTTAAAAAAAATCGCCAAAACGAAAAAAATCGCCAAAATGAAAATAAGCACTAAAATTAAAAAAAAACGCCAAAAATCTAAAAAAATCGCCAAAACGAGAAAAAAATGCTTATATGAACATAAATCGCCAAAAATTAAAAAAATCGCCTAAACGAAAAAAAATCGCCAAAATAAAAAAAAATCGCCAAAACGAAAATAAATCGCCAAAATTAAAAAAAAAACGCCAAACGCTGAAAAAAATCGCCAAAACAAAAAAAAATTGCCTATATGGAAAAAAATCGCCAAAAAAAAATCAGCAAAATCAAAAAAATCGCCAAAACGAAAAAAAATCGCCAAAATTAAAAAAAGGCCAAAAACCGAAAAAAATCGCCAAAACGAGAAAAAAATGCTTATATGAACATAAATCGCCAAAAATTCAAAAAATCGCCTAAATGAAAATAAAATCGCCAAAATAAAAAAAAAATCGCCAAAACGAAAATAAATCGCCAAAATTAAAAAAAAAACGCCAAACACTGAAAAAAATCGCCAAAACAAAAAAAATTGCCTATATGGAAAAAAATCGCCAAAAAAAAATCAGCAAAATCAAAAAAATCGCCAAAACGAAAAAAAATCGCCAAAATTAAAAAAAAGGCCAAAAACCGAAAAAAATCGCCAAAAAGAGAAAAAAAATGCTTATATGAACATAAATCGCCAAAAATTAAAAAAAATCGCCTAAATGAAAAAATAATCGCCAAAATAAAAAAAATCGCCAAAACGAAAATAAATCGCCAAAATGAAAAAAAACGCCAAACACTGAAAAAATCGCCGAAACAAAAAAAATGCTTATATGAACAAAAATCGCCAAAAATAAAAAAAAAAATCGCATAAATGCAAAAAAATCGCCAAACACGAAAATAAGTCGCCAAAATTAAAAAAGCGCCAAAAAACGAATAAAAATCGCCAAAACGAGAAAAAAGTGTCAAAACAACAAAAAATTCCCACAATGACAAAAATCCGCAAAAATCGCCGAAACAAAAAAAATGCTTATATGAACAAAAATCGCCAAAAATTAAAAAAAAATCGCCTAAATGAAAAAAAATCGCCAACATCAAAAAAATCGCCAAAACGAAAAAAAATCGCCAAAATTATAAAAAAAAACAAAAATCGAAAAAAATCGCCAAAACAAAAAAAAATCGCCAAAAATTAAAAAAATAGCTTAAATGAAAAAAAATCGTCAAAATCAAAAAAATCCGCCAAAACGAAAATAAATCGCTAAAATTAAAAAACCCAAAACAGGAAAAAAGTGTCAAAATTGAAAAAATTGCCAAAAAGAAATAAAAATGCCAAAAACCGAAAAAATCGCCAAAACAAAAAAAATTGCCTGTACGAAAAAAAATCGCCAAAAAAAATATAAAAATCGCCTAAATGAAAAAAAAATCGTCAAAATCAAAAAAATCGCCAGAACGAAAAAATCGCCAAAAGTAAAAAAAAACGCCAAAAACCGAAAAAAATCGCCAAAACCAAAAAAAAAATTGCCTATATGAAAAAAAAATCGACAAAACTAAAAAAATCAGCAAAATAAAATAAATCGCCAAAATGTAAAAACCACCAAATTAAACATAATGCCAAAAACCTAAAAATTGCACTAGAGAAAAAAGTATGCATTTTTTTACAAAATTAATATGTACCTACATATCTCTGTGCTTATGTATGTATCTCTATACTACAAAAACGCACTTTGGTAAAGGGTATATAAGATTCGGCACAGCCGAATATAGCACTCTTACTTGTTTTTTGCTGCGTTTATTGTCCTGGCTAGTATCAAGAGTTGATCATGTACCTGTTCAATGATGAGGTGGTTTTCTAACGTATGGTTTTGTAGTGTGTCAATTAATTTTTCAAACCTTGAATTTACCCATTTTTGTTTTTCATTATTATTTATTAATTCATTTATTTTTGTTTCCATTAAAATTAAATCGTCATGGTCTGGAATGCCTGTAATAAATTTTAACGCTGATCCTAGGAAGTTCAGAGATCTTGTATGTCTTTTATGTGCGTTAAGTTGGTCTGCCAGTATTTCAATTTTCTTTATCCAAATCATTTCTTGAGGTGTGGGCTTGTAATCTTTCACGACAATTTGTTTATAAGGTAAGAGTATTTTCGTTATATTAGTTACGTGGAATAAATATGAATAGTCATTAAAAAATATAAGTACGTCGTCTGTTCTGGTGAGAATATATTTTTGTCCGTTTAAATTTTTAATTTCCACTTCTCCCTTGGTTTCTGGTGTGACCATCACGAGTAATATCAGGAAGATGATCATCTTTATTAATTGTCTAGTTTTTGATATTATCTTTATGCACAATATTCCCCCTTGTAGTTAAGACAGTGTCCTCACGGTCTTCCTTTATAATATATTTAATATATCTAGCGTCTTTTTTCTTCCGTACACCTTTTATTTTTACAAGAATTTGTTCATTTGGTTGAAAGGTTCGATGTTTAGTACCTTGATTTAGTCTTCCAAGTGTTTTTTCTGATGCCTTTTTTAGTTTTTCGTATATATCCTTCTTATTATATTTTATTTTATTAAATAGGATGTCAACCGGTTTTTGTCCTGTGACCGTATGTACGGTGTTATTTAATTCCCTTGTGGTTTTGTAGATTTCTTCAGCTATTGTTGTTTCATTCTGTATTTTAAATATTCTACTTAATTCCGATATTGTGCTATGAGCGCGTTCGACTTGTCCGTTCGAAGTCGATCTATAAACTGGAGTCTCTATCTTTCTTATTCCATATTTTTCACACATTATCTTTAATGCTGGTGTATTAAGGCATTTTTCATTATCAGTCATTAATCGGGTGCAGTTCGGATAATTATACGTGATAATTTCTTCAATTTTTTCAGACATGCGTTCTCTTGAATCTATTTCTCTGAGAGTAACGTATTTTGAAAATGTATCGATAGCGACTAGGAATGTTCTTTTGTCATTGAAGTAATGGATATCTACTGTATGTATTACCAAGGTTTCGTTGGCATTTCGGATTCTTTCAATGGTTCCCTTGTGGAATTTCTTTCACACTTGCCGTATAAACAGGGTATACATTGTTTGTTAAATGCCTTACATTGTTGTTCTATCTCTGGCCAATAGTGAGTTTCAAGTATTTCTTTCACATTATTTTTGTAACCTCTGTGTGCTCTGTTATGTTTTTTTATTATTTCAGTTTGTTAATTTTTTTCTCGAACGTCGATCAATTTTATTGGTGTATATACAAAATTTGTACCGGTAAATGTATTGACTATAATGTGGCTAAATGCGTAAATATTACTCCTTAAAGTGTGTATTGCCGTCACTTTACTGGGATCTATTATCTTTTTTAATTCTATTATTAGGTTTTCTTCATTAGTGAAATTTACTGCATGTCTAACCTTGTTTTCGAATACCGTACGTGTTCTTGTTTCATTAATTCTTTTGTTTGGTTCAAGTTCAATTTGAGTGGCGTATGCATTCATTGGTCGTGCTAGTTGTTTAATTTGTTCTGTATACGAACTCTCAGCTGAATGTGTTGTGTCAATAGATGAGGTATTTATTTGTTATCTATATAAAGCATCGGCTACCATATTCTGATGGCCTGGCTTATAAACTAATTTTTCTCCAAAATCTTCGATTATTGCCTTCCAACGTTTTAATTTTGGGTTTGGGTTTTTCTCGGATATAGAGTGAGTTAAGGATTGATGATTGTACCATAAATATAATATATATATATATATATATATATATATATATATATATATATAATAAATAATTCCTTCTCGTTTGTACTATAGTTTTCTTCTGTTTTGCTTAGTGTTCTGCTAAGGAAAAATATTGGTTTTTCCATTTGACTAAGTACGGCTCCAATAGCTATGTTGGATGCATCAGTCATTAATTCAAATGGTTTATCATAATTCGGTTGGAAGAGTTCAACCTGTTCTTTTAAACAGCTTTTTAATTTTTTAAATGCTTGTATGGCAGCTTCGTCCAAATCTATTTTTGTTGTGGCACTTTTATTTTTTCCTATTTGTCCGTTATCTCCTCGTTAGTGAAGTGTAAGGGGCTCAGCTATGCTGGCGTATGCTTGTATAAATTTTCTATAATACCCTGTCATACCCGAAAATCCTCTTAGGTCTTTGAGCGTTTCTGGTAAGGGATATTTTTCAATTGTTTCCACTTTTTCTGAATTTGTCGAGATTCTGTTATGTTTAATAATGGGTCCCAAGTATTCAACTTCTGTTTGGAAAAACTTGAATTTTTCATTTGATACCCTAGGTGTTGCTTGATTCAAAGCATTGAATATGATATTGATATGTTCCATATGTTCTTCTGGTGTTGAAGAATATATTAAAACATCATCAATGTAAACGTATGCGAACTTGCCAATATGTTCTCTCAAGATATCATCAACACATCTTTGAAATATTAAAGGAGCATTCTTTAGTCCGAACGGCATACGCACAAATTCGTACTTGCCACCATTCACACAAAATGCAGTTTTTTCCCTATCTTTCTTTTTAATCTTAACCTGATGAATCCTGATTCTAAATCTAAAGTTGTAAAATATTTGGCTTTTCCTAAGTTCTGTATAGTCATGTTTACGTCAGTAATAATATATCTATCTGTTATTGTATTTAAATTTAGTTTTTGAAAATCAACTACCATACGTCGTTTTGGTCGACCTGTTTCATCTGCACCCTTCTTAGGAACAGTCCAAATGGGTGAATTATATGTGCTACTACTACGTTGGATTATACCGTCTTGTAATAACTTTTTAATTTCCTTATTTACGAAGTCGTTATCCACTATGGGATATGGGTACTGCTTCTTCCAAATGGGTTCGTCTGTTCTTGTCCTAATCGTGGCTTCAACAGTTGTAGTGAAGGGTAATGGTCCTATGCCATTGTTGTCCTTCATTAACCTATCTATATCTTCTTTATATAATTCGTTACCTATTGTATATATTATTATTTCCTTAATCTTACTCATTATAAATGTCATGTTTCTACTATCTATTGTTGCGTTCAGCATTTTTATTCCATTCCATCCTAATATCAAATCTGTTTTTCCCATGTTATCTAACTCGAAAAAGTCTATATCCTCATCGAAAAATTTTCTTGTTTGTGTTAAGTTTCATATTAAATTCTAGGTACATAAACCAAGAATTTGTTTGGTATCACAAGGTACTTGGGACCATGTAATAAAAAAGGTGCAGTAAAACAAGTCAATTTGTCTACTACGCTATGTCTTTATTTTTCTTCTATATTTATACAAAATATTATAGCTAATTAAACTTATACGCTAAATAATTAGATCATTAGATTAGATTATTAATGCAAGGTGTAAAAAATAAATAAAAATGCTGAATTTGTAAAGTCGCTGACCATTGAAGACATTGAAGTTATGTTCTTTATTGTGGTCATTGACTGTTGTTAAAATAAACAAAAAAAACTTATTGGTAATATGACTACACATGTGTATGCATGGGTGTAAGTTATGCTGTGACTGCAATATGATTCTTGGGTCACTGACCATTAATGCATTGCACTTATTGTTTATGTTTTTTTTTATAAACAAATAATTGCAAATGCATTTACATACATACACATGTGTTTGGATATTTATGAATTTAATTTTAATGAGTTGAATAATTATGATGAACTTAATTTAAGGGTCGCCAATATTCCCCCCGTTGAACCATGTAATGTTCAAGTACTGCCGCTGCACTTCAGGTATCTTGTAGTTCGATAACGTATTTGGATGGTGAGCTTTGTCGAGGAGTTGGAGTAGGTATCGCTTCGGGTTGGTGCTTCCTTCTACAAGATGATCGGTTTTTCCAGACTAGATAAAGGACAACTAGGGCGAACACTAAGCTGAGCGTAAAGTAGCTTATTGCTTGATGGTGCATATTTTTGTTGTTGTTGAGTATATGCAGTTGTGACATGTCGGCCTCCTTAAGTTGGACTTATAGCTCATTTAGTTGATCAGTGTGAGTTTGTAGAACCTGCCGCGTGCTGTTGAATATTGTTATAGGCTCACTAATGTTGGTCAGAGCATTAATATTTTTGAAACGGAAGTACGAAGTTTGGATGTTACTGGATACGTCATAGTGTCCCCGAATAGTGACATCGGCTGTCTTTAGAATACAGGTTGGTTCAATCTGAAGTATACCAGAACCGTGCAATGTGAATTGCATTATTTCAGTTCCACAAACAGCTAAGCTTCAGTGCTATTTATTGTGGAATAAATCCATTTGTTTTTGTTGTGTAGTTGTATCCAAACGCTTTGTTCTCTTGATGTAACTAGCTTTCAATTTCTAGCAGGTTTTTGATTAAAGAAATTAATCTCGCAGGACGAAGCCATTGATCCTTTTTCGAAGGTTGATTGTTTGTTGTCGAAGATAAAGACATCGTTGAGCCGGAACGAATTTGTTATATCCTCATTCGACAGTGGAATGTATTCATCTCTGAGTGAATTAATTGCCAGATACGGTTTCTCCGGTACTATGAAAAAAAGTGTGCCGTTCCTGGTTGAGGGAACTCCAAATATCTTTAAGAGTTCAAAAGGTTGTTAGTCGATCAATAGTACTTTGACTTCAAAGATGACTTTGTTTTCTGTGACTCCTGCCTTAGTTCGCATAAGTTTGTACAGTTGAATCAAGTCGCCTTCTTTGACGGGTAGGACTCGCGACAGTGGTAAATGTTTCTTGATCACGTTTATTTCTCTCTGAAGCTGATTTGGTGATAAAAGAGAAGGACTAATTTTACCATGATGAAAGTCCGTTAAAACGTTTATTATTTCAGCTTCAATTGATGCTGGTCGTCCGTTAGTTGATTTTGTAGCCTTGTTATTTCATCTTGTGTTTCATTTAAACTTGACTGCAACGAGAGTTCTGTTTCTTTGATAATATTAAGAGTAGAATTAATTATGGATGTATGATTTCGTAGTAATGAGTAAAGATGCTCTCTGCCCTTTTCTGCTTGGCGTATCGTGTGTTCCATTTCTGTGGCATAATCAGAGTCGAGAACACAAAAGAGGCTTCTTGCTACGTTCCCGATGATGTTGAGGGCACCTCTACGCGTGCGACCAGACAGGATCACATTCTCATCTTGTATCAGATCGGCCTGAAGCTGTTTTAGGTTGCTTATGAAATTGTGGCACATGTTTGCTTGTGGAGAAAATTTGAACATATTGGAAAAGGTCTCTAATGCGGTTGAAAATGTTTTAACTTCTGATCGGAATGGAACGAGATCGTAATACACCATTATGTAGTGTACCTCAATTACAGTAAATCACTGTAGCATAGTTTAAATGAATTGCAACATAGTTCATTGTAATAATTAACAAAACGCTTACATTATAAAATTTAAATGACACACTTTTATTTTTATTAATAATTTGTGTTATTATAGCAAAATTAAAGACATAAAGAAACACAAAAATTGAAGAATGTAAAATAGTATATAAGCAGAGCAAAATGCTTAATAAAACAGACTTTAATTTCTAAACGCAAACCGGCAATAACTTGCCTAGTTTTTTTATTAAATTCTCACTTTTTCTGGCAGTTCCTTTGAACGCCTATTTATAAGCTGGACCCCCTGTACAGCTGGATAAAAATAATAATTGGGCTATAGGGCTTTACATCCACAACACACTACCAAACATACAATATTAACATTACATAACATTTAAATCCTGCACCTGCCGTTCATACATGGCGATCCTTCCATTTTAACATTACATGGCGATCCTTCCATTTTAACATTACATGGCGATCCTGCGACCACGATCCTGTGGACAAAAACCTAAGACTTCAACCGTGATCCTGACACCACTGCAACTACGATCCTGCGGACCAAAAAGAGCCTTGTGACAAAAAGTTAATAGCTGAAACGGAATTTTGATAAACAATGAAATAATATCCTGCAACCACGATCTTGAGACCACTGCGACCACGATCCTGCAACCACGATCCTGCAACCATGATCCCGAGACCAAAATCATGTGGACCAAAAAGAACATTGTGACAAAAGTAAAATGCTTCAACAGACTAATAAAAAGAAGAACAATTAAATTTTATACTGGCCTTAATACATACTTTAATTAAAAAGAGTTTACTGTAACCTGCGACTATAAACAAAAGTTTGAAACACCTTCTCAACACAAAGCAACAACATGTCAAATATAAGATACGTACAAAAACTTTGCAATATCTTTGCAACACAAAACAACATATTTTCAAAAAATGCAGAATTTCGCATTCGAAATAATTTTTTTGAAGTTACCAACAAAATCAAACTTTCTAAACCGGAAGAGTACTTCAGTAAAGTCAGCATACCAATTAAAATACAAATATTGTGTAAATGACAAAAAAATTTTTTTACCAACTATTATTAAATTTTATACATACTTATTAAACTTCAATTATTAGAATATAGTATTATTTTTTTAATAAAAACATTTTAACTCTTATAATTAATATGACAAAAAAATATTCTTATGTTTATCTAGAAATTTTAAGCACAAAAAAAATTCATACTTAGTAACTATAATATATTAAATTACAAAACATAAACAATGACGAAAGTTTCAAAAAAAAAACTTTTTAATTGTCACACAAATATTAATGACGACTATGCAAAAATGTAATTGACAAACAAAGTACATTCACTCATATCATATACATGTTTTATAGGAAAATAATAATGAAAAGTAATTCTTAATTAAAAATCATGACCTGGGACAAAACTACAGTCTAAAAAAAAACTACAGACTACGACATACACGTATAGAAATAATTAATAAATACTGACGAAATAATAGAACCATCAATTAGCAATCTAAACGACAGATTTTTCAACGACAAATTTCCAATAATCAGATTTAGAATTTTCAACTGTCTACAAATTTAGACATATTAAAGAGAATTATTAGTAACTACAAGGGCAATTAAAAATAAAAATAATGAGGCAAATATAAAAGAAAATAATGAGGCAACTAACAATAATATAAACGAAAACAATACGCGCGCAACAGAAAGAAATATGGAAAAATATGATTCTCAGAAGTCTGATCAACTTCAAATATGGGAATGCATATCCATTAATGACGTCAAAAATATTAAGAAATTACAATTTAATAAAATTGAACATAAAAAAGAGGCCGACATAAATATTGAAAATAACATTGTGCACATTGGACGTAATGATAATTCATCGAAACCAGATTCGAATATGAAGAAATTGCGTACCAAAAATATGAATATAGGATGTAATGATTATTCATCGAATCCAGATTCGATTATGAAGAAGTTACATACCCAAAATATGAATGAAAGAATTAATAAGCTTGCAAGATTCAGCGATAACTCAGCGAAACTAGATTCGATTCTGAGGAAACTGATATCTAAAATTAATAAAGAAAATACAAGAGAATTAGCGCAATCAAATAAGAATGAAATATTTAAAGTATATACAAAAAAAAAATAAATAAATAAAAGAAGCATATGCCATTATATAAGATAGGTAATAAACGTTCTTAACTAAAAATACTGATATAAAATGCCCCAACAAAGATAACTTTTGACATATTTCAATACAAACTAACGGACGAAAGCTACATGTAGACACAGGCCATTCGCCATATGAATTATTATATGAAAAACTGCCATCCATCATTTTAAACAACAACAAGATATTTAATAATTATGATGACTACGTACAACAACCATGACTCACGTTACAATTTGCACTGAACAGAGATAATGAACTAACTATATATAAACAATTATTATTGCAATAAATTAAATATTACTGCTATATAAAACCATATAAATCTTTCTAAACTAAAAATCCAAAAAAAAAATCGGTAACATTATAAGAATATATTTAATATTTAAGAAATTTTTAACATAAAAAAAAATTATATTTCATGATAATATTTTTAAATTGCATTGATAATTAAAAAAAAATTATTTACATAATTTTTCTCTTAAGGGTGAGGGTGTAGTGTACCTCAATTACAGTAAATCACTGTAGCATAGTTTAAATGAATTGCAACACAGTTCATTGTAATAATTAACAAAACGCTTACATTATAAAATTTAAATGACACACTTTTATTTTTATTAATAATTTGTGTTATTATAGCAAAATTAAAGACATAAAGAAACACAAAAATTGAAGAATGTAAAATGGTATATAAGCAGAGCAAAATGCTAAATAAAACAGACTTTAATTTCTAAACGCAAACCGGCAATAACTTGCCTAGTTTTTTTTATTAAATTCTCACTTTTTCTGGCAGTTCCTTTGAACGCCTATTTATAAGCTGGACCCCCTGTACAGCTGGATAAAAATAATAATTGGGCTATAGGGCTTTACATCCACAACACACTACCATAACATACAATATTAACATTACATAACATTTAAATCCTGCACCTGCCGTTCATACATTACATGGCGATCTTTCCATTTTAACATTACAATTATTTTCAATTCTGTTGTGATTTTTCTTGCTGTGCCTATCCCTTCAAAATACAGGCCGGGATCCTTGCTGAATCCCTCAGAATTTATTGGTTTGCCGAGAACATCAGGTAGTAAGAGAAGAGTGAACAAGGTTGTGTATAGTAAGCTGCAGCCAACAGATTTAGGTCGCTTGGTGGGAGACGAGTCTGGTTCGGGTGACCTCTTTAAGGTTTTGTTTGCAGGTTTCTCATTTGTTTCCTCATTCATTAAGGGGGCCAAGCTGTGAATAGCAAGTTACTTAATACCTGATGACGTTTTGACCTTGACCACTCGTACGAAGCCATCATGACCTTTGCAGATATTTACTATTCGACCAAGGGGCCATTTCATGACTGACACATTGTCTTCTTTGATGATTACAAGTTGATCTTCTTGAATGTTTGATGAAGCTGTTTTCCACTCATGTCGTTGTTGTAATTCTGAAAGGTATTTTTTCCCATCTTTTCGCGAGTGATGATGTTGGTTCTTTTGCCTGTCTGTCGAATTGAGCGGTTAACGGTTCTCCTATTAAAAAATGGCCTGGTGTTAACGCCGTTAGATCATTCGGATCTGATGACATTGGTGTTAGCGGTCTTGAATTCAGAATGGCTTCCACTTCTATTACAACCGTTTCCAGCTCCTCATGAGTACAGTGGTAATGGTGGCGGGCGACATGTTTTGGGAATTCAAAACCGGGAAAAACATGTCGTCCACCCCCATTAATACAAAAACGATGGCAACCCTGTTACAAATGGGGGGATTTTGGGGATTTTCATGCAGATTTTATGTCTGTGTGTGGTTGTGTGTGTGTGGTTGTGTGTGTGTGTGTATGTGGTTGTTTGTGTGTGTGTGTGTACACTTGTGTGTCCAGCTTATGTTATTATTGTAAAGAAACGTTGTACTTACAGTTCATGGATGTATGTATATGTGGGTGTTTGTATGTGTGTATGTATATGTGTGTGTGTGTGTGCATATGTGTGTGTGTGTGTTTATGTATTTAATTTTTAGTCTGCCGGTGTCGGATACTTTTGTTGTAGTGGTAGACAAATATTATACCCCTGTAGGAAATGTCGATTTTGAAAAATGTATTGACTCGCTTTCGACTTGTCACCAGTACTACTATATAATTATCACCCATATAATACTTTGTACTATAGACATTTAGCATGTGTCATTGAAACCCTATAAATAACACTGAAACAATTAAGTAGGTATTGACTACGAAGTTCTTATGAGACATGGAGACATACCAACCAAACAGTTAGTTCCAGTAATTTGTGTGCATACAAATGCATATATGTATATAGACAAGTTGCTGACAATTCCAACACAAATATATCATATTTGTTTTCTATATTTCTTTTATAATGAAGGATAGAACAAAAAAATCATTATATCAATTATATCAAAATAGCCACTAGAATTTTAATGTTGCTACAAAGACATTTGGTTCCCAGTCTGACTGTAGGGTAGTGACAAGAAATTTGTGTGTATGTAGTAATCGTGATTTGATTGATTTTGGTTTGCTGTTGTGATTTCTCGTTGCTATGCGTATGTATGGTTATTGTATGTATGTATTAATTTTTATTTTTTATTTTTATCTCTGGGGAAATAATCTAATAGGTGCAGAGAGTAGCAACCCTGTTGTAAATGACAGTGGATAGGGAATGTATTTGGTAATGTATGCTTATGTTGTTGGATTTGAAGAATATCATTGCTTGTGGGAATTATATCATCACTTTTTCATACATATTTACAAATGAATGTTAATATGTTTTCAAGGCTATTGACGTTGATATTCTTATGGAGATAGAAAATATTGTGTTGACATAGGCTTTATATGTGCAAGGGAATTTCAGATGTTAAATGCTTTGAGTCCAGTCAGGTTGATACGAAGAGCTTTTGACTAGGGGTAATGTTATTTTTTTATTTTCAAAATATGTTCACTTTAATGAAACAATTATATAAATTAGCTTTTAGAGCAATATATCAAAAACTGCTAGTACCTTTGTATTACAAACTGATGCTAGCGATTTTTTTTCTGGTTGTTGCAGTGTATATGAATTTCATCATATATCGTAATACCAGAAGAGAATTGTGGAACTGTATATATGTGTGTGAGTATGTACATATATATGTGTGTGTTCGTGTGTGTGTGTGTATGAATTTCATCATATGTCGTAATAAATTAGATTTGATGACTACTACGCGATTCTTATATAAAGTATATAAGTAGAACAAATAATGTAGACTGTCATCAGTCTGCTCTGATATCTCAACAAGTGACAACCTAGTTTCCCAGCCACAATTTCTAAAGTGTTTAAAATCCAAAAACTATAAAAGTGCTAGAACTAACTACTGTTTCATAAACAAGCTTATAGTGTATAAAACATAATTAAATAAATTGTTCAGCTATAAACATAAATAAATTGTTTATAAATAAAATAATTAAATAAAATAATTATATTAACTAATACAAAATAAATAAATAGTTAAATAAAATGAATACTACAAGTTGTACCATCTGCAATAAAGTCTTTATGACTCAAACAAAACTAAATCAGCATATGGAAACGCACTCGTATGCTAACCAATCAAAGGCTGCCCTTGGAATTAGTAAGCTAAGTCTTCAAAACAAATATTGTGAGGATTGTGATGAGATGATCCCATCAAATAGTTATATTTCTCATGTCAGAACCACAAAACACAAAAATAGTTGTCACCAATTGATGATTTTCTCAATAAAAGAGTAAGCAACTTCAATAGAAGGATCGAGACATATATCCTCCTCAACAAAAATGTGGCTATCTTGTTTCCGGAGGAGTTTCTGAAATCTGCCAAGAGCTCCATAGTACAACAACTCAATGAATGTAATAGGATACATACTACATTTAAATTTAATATGGAGCTCACATGTGATTATATGAAGATGGTGAATGATGAGATGAATGTTTCCCAACTTGTACATATTTCGAAAATGATGTTGGTGACTTTGTCTGACGACATAGAAGAGATGTACAAGAAACAGACGGAGGAGCTAAGAGCCAAAATGGAAGAATTTCAAGAGAGGGATAGCGGATGGACTTTGACTTCAATAAATTTTTTTGAAATTAATATAAACAAGGCGTCCATAATAAGAGGATCGAGATTTATCCCTCTCCCAAAAAATATTGCAGCAAAATGTGCATGCATAAATGTAGAGAACAATGATATTTATTGCTTTAAATGGTCTCTAATTGCCGCTTTGTACACAGATAGCAGTCTAGATCGAAGACAACGGGAAAACTATAGAAATTACAATATTGCTGACATTTCTGATGAGAATATTAATATAGGAGCAATTGCATTAAATTTTGAAGGCCTAGAGTTTCCACTCCCATTGAAGCAGATAAAACAATTCGAGAATCAAAATGATATGAGCATAAATGTATTTGGTCACAATGGAACATCGCTTATAGGACCATACTACATAACAAAAGGAGAAAAACACATTCATATTAATCTCTTATTGCTCCAGTCCAATGAGAACTTCCACTATGTGCTAATCAAAGATATATCAAAGTAAGTTTCATTAGTGCATTTATGAAAAATATATTCTCTATTTAAAAAGTTACTTCTTATTGTTATATTAATTTACATATTATTTTATTTTTCTCTCTTCTTTAGACTTCTTCTTTCCAGTATAACCTCTCACGTTAATAAGATTTATATCTGCAACACCTGCCTTTATCATACACATGATGCTTATGTGTACAGTCAACATAAACATTTTTGTGGTAAAAAAGTCATCAGGATGCCCGAAGATGGATGTATTATTAAGTACAAAAACTACTACAAACAGCTAGATGTACCATTTGTCATCTACGCAGACTTCGAGTCTATTTTAGAAAAACTTCACGATCCTGTAAGTAAAAGCACTACAAATGTACAGAAACACCATGCGTGTGCATTCGGCTATTTTATTACTTGTAGTTTTAAGAAGGAAAATAACTTATATAGACATTATTTTGGTGAAGATTCGGCAAATGTGTTTATCAAAAAAATAGTTGAAGATTGTACAGATATCTATCTAAATTATTTACTAAAAGTTAAGGAAATGTTCATGACCCCAATAGAAATAGCTCAATATAATAATGCAAAAAATTTTCATATATGTAAGAAAAAATTAAATAACGATAAAGTTAGAGATCATTGTCATCTTACGGGCAATTATCGTGGAGCAGCTCGTGGAGCAGAGCGAATGTAATTTAAATTATAAAACACCTCAGTTTATTCCAGTTATTTTCCATAATCTTTCTGCATATGATATGCACCTATTTTTCAAAGAACTTTCTACTATAAAAAATGCCACAAAAAAAGTGATTCCCCAGAACACAGAACGTTATATTTCTCTTTCAATTTTTATCAGATTATATGAAAAACATGGATTCGAAATAAGATTTAGAGACTCGTTTAGATGTATGGCTTCGAGTTTAGATACGTTAGCAAAAAATCTTGAATGATTTTAATACTATTCGATCATGTTTCGTTGATGAAGCTCATTTCAACCTGATTAGAAGAAAGGGTGTATTTCCGTACTCTTACATGGATTCCATGACTAAGTTTAAGGAAATTAAACTCCCTAGTAGGTAAGAGTTCTTCAATATTCTAACGAATGAAGAATGTGATATTGTCGAGTATGAACGAACATGTTCAAAAAATATGGAGAGAGTTTAACTGTAAAACCCTCCTTGACTATACTGAACTTTACTTAAAGACAGATGTTCTTCTTCTAACTGACGTGTTTGAAAATTTTAGGAAAATTTGTAGAGGTATATACGATTTGGACCCCTGTCATTATTATACAGCACCAGGCTTATCCTGGGATGCAATGTTAAAAACCACAGAAGTTTCACTGGAACAGTTCACTGATTCCCAAATGTATATGTTTATGCAAAACGGAATTAGAGGTGGACTAGTTCAATGCTCGCAAAGATATTCGAAAGCGAATAAGAAATATTTGGAAGATTTTGATGCATCAAAACCATCAGAATTTCTTGTCTACTTGACTGCACCCATATTTAAAATAATGTTACTCGAAAAAATTTTCGAGTTAGATAACATCAAATTCATCAAAAAATTTTCTTGTTTGTGTTAAATTTCATATTAAATTCTAGGTACATAAACCAAGAATTTGTTTGGTATCACAAGGTACTTGGGACCATGTAATAAAAAAGGTGCAGTAAAACAAGTCAATTTGTCCACTACGCTATGTCTTTATTTTTCTTCTATATTTATACAAAATATTATAGCTAATTAAACTTATACGCTAAATAATTAGATCATTAGATTAGATTATTAATGCAAGGTGTAAAAAATAACTAAAAATGCTGAATTTGTAAAGTCGCTGACCATTGAAGACATTGAACTTATGTTCTTTATTGTAGTCATTGACTGTTGTTAAAATAAACAAAAAAACTTATTGGTAATATGACTACACATGTGTATGCATGGGTGTAAGTTATGCTGTGACTGCAATATGATTCTTGGGTCACTGACCATTAATGCATTGCACTTATTGTTTATGTTTTTTTTTATAAACAAATAATTGCAAATGCATTTACATACATACACATGTGTTTGGATATTTATGAATTTAATTTTAATGAGTTGAATAATTATGATGAACTTAATTTAAGGGTCGCCAATATTCCCCCCGTTGAACCATGTAATGTTCAAGTACTGCCGCTACACTTCAGGTATCTTGTAGTTCGATAACGTATTTGGATGGTGAGCTTTGTCGAGGAGTTGGAGTAGGTATCGCTTCGGGTTGGTGCTTCCTTCTACAAGATGATCGGTTTTTCCAGACTAGATAAAGGACAACTAGGGCGAACACTAAGCTGAGCGTAAAGTAGCTTATTGCTTGATGGTGCATATTTTTGTTGTTGTTGAGTATATGCAGTTGTGACATGTCGGCCTCCTTAAGTTGGACTTATAGCTCATTTAGTTGATCAGTGTGAGTTTGTAGAACCTGCCGCGTGCTGTTGAATATTGTTATAGGCTCACTAATGTTGGTCAGAGCATTAATATTTTTGAAACGGAAGTACGAAGTTTGGATGTTACTGGATACGTCATAGTGTCCCCGAATAGTGACATCGGCTGTCTTTAGAATACAGGTTGGTTCAATCTGAAGTATACCAGAACCATGCAATGTGAATTGCATTATTTCAGTTCCACAAACAGCTAAGCTTCAGTGCTATTTATTGTGGAATAAATCCATTTGTTTTTGTTGTGTAGTTGTATCCAAACGCTTTGTTCTCTTGATGTAACTAGCTTTCAATTTCTAGCAGGTTTTTGATTAAAGAAATTAATCTCGCAGGACGAAGCCATTGATCCTTTTTCGAAGGTTGATTGTTTGTTGTCGAAGATAAAGACATCGTTGAGCCGGAACGAATTTGTTATATCCTCATTCGACAGTGGAATGTATTCATCGCTGAGTGAATTAATTGCCAGATACGGTTTCTCCGGTACTATGAAAAAAAGTGTGCCGTTCCTGGTTGAGGGAACTCCAAATATCTTTAAGAGTTCAAAAGGTTGTTGGTCGATCAATAGTACTTTGACTTCAAAGATGACTTTGTTTTCTGTGACTCCTGCCTTAGTTCGCATAAGTTTGTACAGTTGAATCAAGTCGCCTTCTTTGACGGGTAGGACTCGCGACAGTGGTAAATGTTTCTTGATCACGTTTATTTCTCTCTGAAGCTGATTTGGTGATAAAAGAGAAGGACTAATTTTACCATGATGAAAGTCCGTTAAAACGTTTATTATTTCAGCTTCAATTCGGCGGAGTCGCGTTACTGATAAAATCAGCTCACTAGATAGAGATGTTGTTAAATATGCGATCTTTAATTGATGCTGGTCGTCCGTTAGTTGATTTTGTAGCCTTGTTATTTCATCTTGTGTTTCATTTAAACTTGACTGCAACGAGAGTTCTGTTTCTTTGATAATATTAAGAGTAGAATTAATTATGGATGTATGATTTCGTAGTAATGAGTAAAGATGCTCTCTGCCCGTTTCTGCTTGGCGTATCGTGTGTTCCATTTCTGTGGCATAATCAGAGTCGAGAACACAAAAGAGGCTTCTTGCTACGTTCCCGATGATGTTGAGGGCACCTCTACGCGTGCGACCAGACAGGATCACATTCTCATCTTGTATCAGATCGGCCTGAAGCTGTTTTAGGTTGCTTATGAAATTGTGGCACATGTTTGCTTGTGGAGAAAATTTGAACATATTGGAAAAGGTCTCTAATGCGGTTGAAAATGTTTTAACTTCTGATCGGAATGGAACGAGATCGTAATACACCATTATGTAGTGTACCTCAATTACAGTAAATCACTGTAGCATAGTTTAAATGAATTGCAACATAGTTCATTGTAATAATTAACAAAACGCTTACATTATAAAATTTAAATGACACTTTTATTTTTATTAATAATTTGTGTTATTATAGCAAAATTAAAGACATAAAGAAACACAAAAATTTAAGAATGTAAAATAGTATATAAGCAGAGCAAAATGCTTAATAAAACAGACTTTAATTTCTAAACGCAAACCGGCAATAACTTGCCTAGTTTTTTTTTATTAAATTCTCACTTTTTCTGGCAGTTCCTTTGAACGCCTATTTATAAGCTGGACCCCCTGTACAGCTGGATAAAAATAATAATTGGGCTATAGGGCTTTACATCCACAACACACTACCAAACATACAATATTAACATTACATAACATTTAAATCCTGCACCTGCCGTTCATACATGGCGATCCTTCCATTTTAACATTACATGGCGATCCTTCCATTTTAACATTACATGGCGATCCTGCGACCACGATCCTGTGGACAAAAACCTAAGACTTCAACCGTGATCCTGACACCACTGCAACTACGATCCTGCGGACCAAAAAGAGCCTTGTGACAAAAAGTTAATAGCTGAAACGGAATTTTGATAAACAATGAAATAATATCCTGCAACCACGATCTTGAGACCACTGCGACCACGATCCTGCAACCACGATCCTGCAACCATGATCCCGAGACCAAAATCATGTGGACCAAAAAGAACATTGTGACAAAAGTAAAATGCTTCAACAGACTAATAAAAAGAAGAACAATTAAATTTTATACTGGCCTTAATACATACTTTAATTAAAAAGAGTTTACTGTAACCTGCGACTATAAACAAAAGTTTGAAACACCTTCTCAACACAAAGCAACAACATGTCAAATATAAGATACGTACAAAAACTTTGCAATATCTTTGCAACACAAAACAACATATTTTCAAAAAATGCAGAATTTCGCATTCGAAATAATTTTTTTGAAGTTACCAACAAAATCAAACTTTCTAAACCGGAAGAGTACTTCAGTAAAGTCAGCATACCAATTAAAATACAAATATTGTGTAAATGACAAAAAAAAAATTTTACCAACTATTATTAAATTTTATACATACTTATTAAACTTCAATTATTAGAATATAGTATTATTTTTTTAATAAATACATTTTAACTCTTATAATTAATATGACAAAAAAATATTCTTATGTTTATCTAGAAATTTTAAGCACAAAAAAAATTCATACTTAGTAACTATGATATATTAAATTACAAAACATAAACAATGACGAAAGTTTCAAAAAAAAAAACTTTTTAATTGTCACACAAATATTAATGACGACTATGCAAAAATGTAATTGACAAACAAAGTACATTCACTCATATCATATACATGTTTTATAGGAAAATAATAATGAAAAGTAATTCTTAATTTAAAAATCATGACCTGGGACAAAACTACAGTCTAAAAAAAAACTACAGACTACGACATACACGTATAGAAATAATTAATAAATACTGACGAAATAATAGAACCATCAATTAGCAATCTAAACGACAGATTTTTCAACGACAAATTTCCAATAATCAGATTTAGAATTTTCAACTGTCTACAAATTTAGACATATTAAAGAGAATTATTAGTAACTACAAGGGCAATTAAAAATAAAAATAATGAGGCAAATATAAAAGAAAATAATGAGGCAACTAACAATAATATAAACGAAAACAATACGCGCGCAACAGAAAGAAATATGGAAAAATATGATTCTCAGAAGTCTGATCAACTTCAAATATGGGAATGCATATCCATTAATGACGTCAAAAATATTAAGAAATTACAATTTAATAAAATTGAACATAAAAAAGAGGCCGACATAAATATTGAAAATAACATTGTGCACATTGGACGTAATGATAATTCATCGAAACCAGATTCGAATATGAAGAAATTGCGTACCAAAAATATGAATATAGGATGTAATGATTATTCATCGAATCCAGATTCGATTATGAAGAAGTTACATACCCAAAATATGAATGAAAGAATTAATAAGCTTGCAAGATTCAGCGATAACTCAGCGAAACTAGATTCGATTCTGAGGAAACTGATATCTAAAATTAATAAAGAAAATACAAGAGAATTAGCGCAATCAAATAAGAATGAAATATTTAAAGTATATACAAAAAAAAAATAAATAAATAAAAGAAGCATATGCCATTATATAAGATAGGTAATAAACGTTCTTAACTAAAAATACTGATATAAAATGCCCCAACAAAGATAACTTTTGACATATTTCAATACAAACTAACGGACGAAAGCTACATGTAGACACAGGCCATTCGCCATATGAATTATTATATGAAAAACTGCCATCCATCATTTTAAACAACAACAAGATATTTAATAATTATGATGACTACGTACAACAACCATGACTCACGTTACAATTTGCACTGAACAGAGATAATGAACTAACTATATATAAACAATTATTATTGCAATAAATTAAATATTACTGCTATATAAAACCATATAAATCTTTCTAAACTAAAAATCCAAAAAAAAAATCGGTAACATTATAAGAATATATTTAATATTTAAGAAATTTTTAACATAAAAAAAAATTATATTTCATGATAATATTTTTAAATTGCATTGATAATTAAAAAAAAATTATTTACATAATTTTTCTCTTAAGGGTGAGGGTGTAGTGTACCTCAATTACAGTAAATCACTGTAGCATAGTTTAAATGAATTGCAACACAGTTCATTGTAATAATTAACAAAACGCTTACATTATAAAATTTAAATGACACACTTTTATTTTTATTAATAATTTGTGTTATTATAGCAAAATTAAAGACATAAAGAAACACAAAAATTGAAGAATGTAAAATGGTATATAAGCAGAGCAAAATGCTAAATAAAACAGACTTTAATTTCTAAACGCAAACCGGCAATAACTTGCCTAGTTTTTTTTATTAAATTCTCACTTTTTCTGGCAGTTCCTTTGAACGCCTATTTATAAGCTGGACCCCCTGTACAGCTGGATAAAAATAATAATTGGGCTATAGGGCTTTACATCCACAACACACTACCATAACATACAATATTAACATTACATAACATTTAAATCCTGCACCTGCCGTTCATACATTACATGGCGATCTTTCCATTTTAACATTACAATTATTTTCAATTCTGTTGTGATTTTTCTTGCTGTGCCTATCCCTTCAAAATACAGGCCGGGATCCTTGCTGAATCCCTCAGAATTTATTGGTTTGCCGAGAACATCAGGTAGTAAGAGAAGAGTGAACAAGGTTGTGTATAGTAAGCTGCAGCCAACAGATTTAGGTCGCTTGGTGGGAGACGAGTCTGGTTCGGGTGACCTCTTTAAGGTTTTGTTTGCAGGTTTCTCATTTGTTTCCTCATTCATTAAGGGGGCCAAGCTGTGAATAGCAAGTTACTTAATACCTGATGACGTTTTGACCTTGACCACTCGTACGAAGCCATCATGACCTTTGCAGATATTTACTATTCGACCAAGGGGCCATTTCATGACTGACACATTGTCTTCTTTGATGATTACAAGTTGATCTTCTTGAATGTTTGATGAAGCTGTTTTCCACTCATGTCGTTGTTGTAATTCTGAAAGGTATTTTTTTCCCATCTTTTCGCGAGTGATGATGTTGGTTCTTTTGCCTGTCTGTCGAATTGAGCGGTTAACGGTTCTCCTATTAAAAAATGGCCTGGTGTTAACGCCGTTAAATCATTCGGATCTGATGTCATTGGTGTTAGCGGTCTTGAATTCAGAATGGCTTCCACTTCTATTACAACCGTTTCCAGCTCCTCATGAGTACAGTGGTAATGGTGGCGGGCGACATGTTTTGGGAATTCAAAACCGGGAAAAACATGTCGTCCACCCCCATTAATACAAAAACGATGGCAACCCTGTTACAAATGGGGGGATTTTGGGGATTTTCATGCAGATTTTATGTCTGTGTGTGGTTGTGTGTGTGTGGTTGTGTGTGTGTGTGTATGTGGTTGTTTGTGTGTGTGTGTGTACACTTGTGTGTCCAGCTTATGTTATTATTGTAAAGAAACGTTGTACTTACAGTTCATGGATGTATGTATATGTGGGTGTTTGTATGTGTGTATGCATATGTGTGTGTGTGTGCATATGTGTGTGTGTGTGTTTATGTATTTAATTTTTAGTCTGCCGGTGTCGGATACTTTTGTTGTAGTGGTAGACAAATATTATACCCCTGTAGGAAATGTCGATTTTGAAAAATGTATTGACTCGCTTTCGACTTGTCACCAGTACTACTATATAGTTATCACCCATATAATACTTTGTACTATAGACATTTAGCATGTGTCATTGAAACCCTATAAATAACACTGAAACAATTAAGTAGGTATTGACTACGAAGTTCTTATGAGACATGGAGACATACCAACCAAACAGTTAGTTCCAGTAATTTGTGTGCATACAAATGCATATATGTATATAGACAAGTTGCTGACAATTCCAACACAAATATACTATATTTGTTTTCTATATTTCTTTTATAATGAAGGATAGAACAAACTTATTATATCAAAATTGCCACTAGAATTTTAATGTTGCTACAAAGACATTTGGTTCCCAGTCTGACTGTAGGGTAGTGACAAGAAATTTGTGTGTATGTAGTAATCGTGATTTGATTGATTTTGGTTTGCTGTTGTGATTTCTCGTTGCTATGCGTATGTATGGTTATTGTATGTATGTATTAATTTTTATTTTTTATTTTTATCTCTGGGGAAATAATCTAATAGGTGCAGAGAGTGGCAACCCTGTTGTAAATGACAGTGGATAGGGAATGTATTTGGTAATGTATGCTTATGTTGTTGGATTTGAAGAATATCATTGCTTGTGGGAATTATATCATCACTTTTTCATACATATTTACAAATGAATGTAAATATGTTTTCAAGGCTATTGACGTTGATATTCTTATGGAGATAGAAAATATTGTGTTGACATAGGCTTTATATGTGCAAGGGAATTTCAGATGTTAAATGCTTTGAGTCCAGTCAGGTTGATACGAAGAGCTTTTGACTAGGGGTAATGTTATTTTTTTATTTTCAAAATATGTTCACTTTAATGAAACAATTATATAAATTAGCTTTTAGAGCAATATATCAAAAACTGCTAGTACCTTTGTATTACAAACTGATGCTAGCGATTTTTTTTCTGGTTGTTGCAGTGTATATGAATTTCATCATATATCGTAATACCAGAAGAGAATTGTGGAACTGTATATATGTGTGTGAGTATGTACATATATATGTGTGTGTTCGTGTGTGTTCGTGTGTGTGTGTGTATGAATTTCATCATATGTCGTAATAAATTAGATTTGATGACTACTACGCGATTCTCATATAAAGTATATAAGTAGAACAAATAATGTAGACTGTCATCAGTCTGCTCTGATATCTCAACAAGTGACAACCTAGTTTCCCAGCCAAAATTTCTAAAGTGTTTAAAATCCAAAAACTATAAAAGTGCTAGAACTAACTACTGTTTCATAAACAAGCTTATAGTGTATAAAACATAATTAAATAAATTGTTCAGCTATAAACATAAATAAATTGTTTATAAATAAAATAATTAAATAAAATAATTATATTAACTAATACAAAATAAATAAATAGTTAAATAAAATGAATACTACAAGTTGTACCATCTGCAATAAAGTCTTTATGACTCAAACAAAACTAAATCAGCATATGGAAACGCACTCGTATGCTCACCAATCAAAGGCTGCCCTTGGAATTAGTAAGCTAAGTCTTCAAAACAAATATTGTGAGGATTGTGATGAGATGATCCCATCAAATAGTTATATTTCTCATGTCAGAACCACAAAACACAAAAATAGTTGTCACCAATTGATGATTTTCTCAATAAAAGAGTAAGCAACTTCAATAGAAGGATCGAGACATATATCCTCTTCAACAAAAATGTGGCTATCTTGTTTCCGGAGGAGTTTCTGAAATCTGCCAAGAGCTCCATAGTACAACAACTCAATGAATGTAGTAGGATACATACTACATTTAAATTTAATATGGAGCTCACATGTGATTATATGAAGATGGTGAATGATGAGATGAATGTTTCCCAACTTGTACATATTTCGAAAATGATGTTGGTGACTTAGTCTGACGACATAGAAGAGATGTACAAGAAACAGACGGAGGAGCTAAGAGCCAAAATGGAAGAATTTCAAGAGAGGGATAGCGGATGGACTTTGACTTCAATAAATTTTTTTGAAATTAATATAAACAAGGCGTCCATAATAAGAGGATCGAGATTTATCCCTCTCCCAAAAAATATTGCAGCAAAATGTGCATGCATAAATGTAGAGAACAATGATATTTATTGCTTTAAATGGTCTCTAATTGCCGCTTTGTACACAGATAGCAGTCTAGATCGAAGACAACGGGAAAACTATAGAAATTACAATATTGCTGACATTTCTGATGAGAATATTAATATAGGAGCAATTGCATTAAATTTTGAAGGCCTAGAGTTTCCACTCCCATTGAAGCAGATAAAACAATTCGAGAATCAAAATGATATGAGCATAAATGTATTTGGTCACAATGGAACATCGCTTATAGGACCATACTACATAACAAAAGGAGAAAAACACATTGATATTAATCTCTTATTGCTCCAGTCCAATGAGAACTTCCACTATGTGCTAATCAAAGATATATCAAAGTAAGTTTCATTAGTGCATTTATGAAAAATATATTCTCTATTTAAAAAGTTACTTCTTATTGTTATATTAATTTACATATTATTTTATTTTTCTCTCTTCTTTAGACTTCTTCGTTCCAGTATAACCTCTCACGTTAATAAGATTTATATCTGCAACACCTGCCTTTATCATACACATGATGTTTATGTGTACAGTCAACATAAACATTTTTGTGGTAAAAAAGTCATCAGGATGCCCGAAGATGGATGTATTATTAAGTACAAAAACTACTACAAACAGCTAGATGTACCATTTGTCATCTACGCAGACTTCGAGTCTATTTTAGAAAAACTTCACGATCCTGTAAGTAAAAGCACTACAAATGTACAGAAACACCATGCGTGTGCATTCGGCTATTTTATTACTTGTAGTTTTAAGAAGGAAAATAACTTATATAGACATTATTTTGGTGAAGATTCGGCAAATGTGTTTATCAAAAAAATAGTTGAAGATTGTACAGATATCTATCTAAATTATTTACTAAAAGTTAAGGAAATGTTCATGACCCCAATAGAAATAGCTCAATATAATAATGCAAAAAATTGTCATATATGTAAGAAAAAATTAAATAACGATAAAGTTAGAGATCATTGTCATCTTACGGGCAATTATCGTGGAGCAGCTCGTGGAGCAGAGCGAATGTAATTTAAATTATAAAACACCTCAGTTTATTCCAGTTATTTTCCATAATCTTTCTGCATATGATATGCACCTATTTTTCAAAGAACTTTCTACTATAAAAAATGCCACAAAAAAAGTGATTCCCCAGAACACAGAACGTTATATTTCTCTTTCAATTTTTATCAGATTATATGAAAAACATGGATTCGAAATAAGATTTATAGACTCGTTTAGATTTATGGCTTCGAGTTTAGATACGTTAGCAAAAAATCTTGATAGCAATGATTTTAATACTATTCGATCATGTTTCGTTGATGAAGCTCATTTCAACCTGATTAGAAGAAAGGGTGTATTTCCGTACTCTTACATGGATTCCATGACTAAGTTTAAGGAAATTAAACTCCCTAGTAGGTAAGAGTTCTTCAATATTCTAACGAATGAAGAATGTGATGTTGTCGAGTATGAACATGTTCAAAAAATATGGAGAGAGTTTAACTGTAAAACCCTCCTTGACTATACTGAACTCTACTTAAAGACAGATGTTCTTCTTCTAACTGACGTGTTTGAAAATTTTAGGAAAATTTGTAGAGGTATATACGATTTGAACCCCTGTCATTATTATACAGCACCAGGCTTATCCTGGGATGCAATGTTAAAAACCACAGAAGTTTCACTGGAACAGTTCACTGATTCCGAAATGTATATGTTTATGCAAAACGGAATTAGAGGTGGACTAGTTCAATGCTCGCAAAGATATTCGAAAGCGAATAACAAATATTTGGAAGATTTTGATGCATCAAAACCATCAGAATTTCTTGTCTACTTAGACGCAAATAACCTTTACGGTTGGGTGATGTCGGAATATCTTCCTTACGGTGAATTTGAGTGGGTATGTGATACTGATTTTGATGTTAAGAAAATTTCTGATACTGCAGAGTATGGGTACATTTTGGAAGTGGATATAGATTATCCCGATTTAGTGCATGATCTACATAATGATTTGCCATTTTGTCCCCAAAATAAGCCAGTGGGGGGATCCAAAATCAAAAAATTAGTTGCAGACTTACACGCAAAAACAAATTACACCATGCACTATAGAGTTTTAAAACAAGCCATTTCAAATGTTGTAATCTTAAAACAATCCCCTTGGCTTAAAAAACATATTGACTTAAACACATTACATGGGACAAATGCTAAAAATAATTTTGAAAAAGATTTCATCAAACTTTTGAACAACTCTGTTTATGGGAAGACAATGGAAAACATTGAAAAACATAGGGATATTAGAATTGCTTCATCTTGGGAAACAACAAACAGGAATCATTTAGGTCTCAGAGCATTAATTTCGAAACAAAATTTTATGCAGTTGACAAAATTTTCTGATGATATGTATGCGGTAGAGTTAGAAATAATGGAACCACTATATGATAAACTCATATATGTTGGCTTTACAGTACTGGAGTTATCCAAGTGGAGAATGTATGACTTCCATTATGGCTTCATGAAGCCTAAATTTGGAGAGAACATTTCTCTCAACTATATGGATACTGACTCGTTTATTTATTCAATTAAAACTGATGATTTTTACGATGGCATCCGTAATGATATTATTTTGAATTTTGATACGTCAGAATATCCTATAGATAATCAATTTCGTTTGCCGCTACTCAATAAGAAGGTTTTAGGTATGATCAAAGATGAAAACAGTGGGGATATAATGACAGAGTTTGTTGGTTTAAGAGCAAAAATGTATTCTCTGTCGACTCTTCGCTCGGAAGCTGTTAAAAAATCTAAAGGGGTCAAAAAGTCTGTAATTAAAAAGTTGTCCATTATTGATTACAAAAGTTGCTTATTTGAATCCAAAATTATCTCTTGGTATAATTTTGCTTCATATTTATTTGTATATTTAACTTTGCCTGTAAGTATGTACATATGGATACATGTATGTATTAGGAATACTGCTACAAGTTTGGCACAAGTACAATGATGACTCATTCTACTTGTGCCCCATACAAAAATATACACGTACATATATGTATGTATATTATTCTGCTTTTCAGATGCAACATCAGCAAATATCATAATTAAAATGCTTTAAGCTTTATTATAATATCTGATTCTTTTAAAAATTAAATTAACTTCTTCGGATATTCATATTTGGCTTGATATAGATAATTTGAGTAAAAATAGAAATATTCAGGCCTGTACCTAACAGGCAAAAAAAGATAAAAATTTTAGACCATTAAATTTTAACATGCTTTTGTGTGAATAAAATACTAAAATTAATAGATACATTCATAAACAAAGATATATATATATATATATATATATATATATATATATATATATATATATATAACCAATAAATAAATTAATACAGAAATAAATACATAAATAAATTAATATACAAATAAGTAAATAATAAATAAATTAATAAATAATTAAATAAGTATAATTGGTACAAAATTATATTCTTGTTCTCATCTTACATGCAATTTAGTAGAAAGCATTCTATTCTACATCCATTGTTTCATTATTTCGGTCTATGTAATACCCCATGCACGCGTTTTTATTTTATTTTTCATTATATTTCTTTTATCATCAGAAAAGCTAAGAGCTATTTTATTTAGTTTTTGAGTATATAGTTGATGTGTTTTAGACCTAAACAAAAGCATTTCATCTGAGATAATTTTGGATTCAAATAAGCAACTTTTGTAATAATTAATGGACAACTTTTTAATTACAGACTTTTTGACCCCTTTAGATTTTTTAACAGCTTCCGAGCGAAGAGTCGACAGAGAATACATTTTTGTTCTTAAACCAACAAACTCTGTCATTATATCCCCACTGTTTTCATCTTTGATCATACCTAAAACCTTCTTATTGAATAGCGGCAAACGAAATTGATTATCTATAGGATATTTTGACGTATCAAAATTCAAAATAATATCATTACGGATGTCATCGTAAAAATCATCAGTTTTAATTGAATAAATAAACGAGTCAGTATCCATATAGTTGAGAGAAATGTTCTCTCCAAATTTAGGCTTCATGAAGCCATAATGGAAGTCATACATTCTCCACTTGGATAACTCCAAGTAGTAGGGAACTGGGCATCCGGCCCCAATTAAACTTGCAAAATTGTTGGTGAAATTGTTAAATTTGGGTAATTAAAATTTGAAAATTGTTAAATTCTTGGAAATTTGTGAAATTTGATACCTGCGAGGGTGGTTCAATAAGTCCGTCCAAATTTTTGTTTACATAAGGAGTTTTTTGTTTACATTAACTTTGTGGGAACGGGTGATTTTTTTTTGGGTAGTATTAATTGTGGGAACGGGTGATTTTTTTTTGTGGGTGTGGTTAAGGGGTTTTATAAGATTAAGATTTCTCAAGTGTATATGCCGACGGGAAAATCATGAAAATGATTTTTCCTAATACCAGTGGGGGAAATAGTGATTATTATTTTTTTCAAATGCCTACGGCAATGCATTATAATTTTTCCTAATGCCTACGGCAATGCATTATAATTTTTCCTAATGCCTACGGCAATGCATTATAATTTTCCCTAATGCCTACGGCAATACATGAGTATATTTTTTTTCAAATGCCGACGGCAAAACACATTTTTATTTTTTTCAAATGCCGACGGCAAAACATGATTATTATTTTCTAGTACCAAAGGGAAAATTGCCAGTGTTGCCAGACTATAGAAATTCGTTATCGTAATACTACATCAGTAATATCAGAGAAAATAGATTTGATGACTACTACGCGATTCTCACATGAATCGGGAGAATGTGTGTATGATTTCCTCACGCTAATAAATTGTTTATAAATAAAATAATTAAATAAATTAATAAACAATTAATTTAATTATTTTATTTATTTATAAAATGTTCTCTTGTATATGAACACCCTATACTTGTGTGTGGATGATCCAGCTAGTTTGTAGCTGGTATTTATTTATTTGTTTAAGAAATATAATTGTATGTATGTATGTATGTATGTATGTATATTTGTATGTGTATATATGTATGTATGTATGTATGTATGTATGTATGTATGTATGTATGTATATGTGTACTTGTATGCATGACTGAGGATGCTTGTGCGTAAAATATTTTGTAGAATACATTTATATTTTGCAACGTAATCATTTTCTTTGTCTACGATTATTTGAAAGCAGCAAAGTTTCAATTAAGTACAGTCATCAGCAGAGAAACAAAAAGTAAATATGCTGCAAGGATACTGCTACTAATTTTTGTATAAATACGGTAACTTTTCTAACCATCACATCAGTACTTCATTGTATTTACAACCATCAACAGAAATTGTGTTAAAGTGAAATAATAACAATAAAATAATTAAAAATGAGTTCTTCAGGTTATCAGTGTGAAAGATGCCATAAGGTATATAAATACCAAAAGTCCTTTTTGGATCATGTCAAAAATCATAGTGTGCAGGATCAAGTGGTCGTAAGCCGGAACAAAAATCAAGAACAACCGCAGACATCTCTTGCAAATTATCAACAGCACCTAAATATGTCTCATCATCAGCAACATCCTTCTCTACATTACCCCCAATATCAAGTGCCAATGAATTATCAACAATACGGTATGCCATGGAATAATCAGTTTTTGGGATTAGGAGTGCCAATGCAATATGAGCACCCAAGTTACAATTATAATCCCGTCACACCAGATAATCAAATGCAGCATTATTCCAATTTGATGCAATGGCAACCTCTTAATTATCATCAACAAGAGCAGCAGCAACAACAAGCTCAACAACAAGGTGTGGATATCCATGGAGGGAATTTGTACAACGATGCTATGGACATAAGTTTACCGGAAAGTGATGGAGAAGAAGAAGAAAGAAGGGAAGAAACTCTGCCAACTCCAATGACTGCTTCACATTCTAGGACAGAAGAAGTAGCAGAGAATGTGAAATGTTTCAAAATATCAAAAGCCTTCAAAAATCATATCGCCACATATGCTATTTTTAATAGAAAGGACCAACTTCTTCTGGAAGAGTTTATGAAGGAAAACATAAATATTTTTATTGAGAGACTTCACATGACTTTGTGTAAGCATACAATTATTAAATTTCATGTGAGTATTGTGGCGGAGTATATCAAAATTGTTGAAGAAGATTTGGAGTTGTGTGTTATAACACATGTAGCTAAAATGAGTTTGGTGACGAAGGCAGACAACATAAAAGAAATATTCCGTAAACAGATTGAGGAGATTTCAACCAAAATGTCCGAATTTGAAGAGCGCGATTCTGGTTGGACTTTATCACGCATAGTCCGAGCAGAAATCAACATCAACAAATCGTCGCTCGTCAAAGGATCAAGTTGGATATCCACACCTCAAAAACTAGTAAGAAAATTTGCTTGCATCAATATTGAAAATGATGATGATGAATACTGCTTCAAGTGGTGTTTGATTGCTGCCATGGATACCTCCAAATACAAGCATGAAGAACGTTGCAGTTCTTATGGTATTCAGGACATTTCAGCAGACATTATTTTTACGCGAAATGGTGAAGTGTTAAATTTCAAAAATTTAAGCTTCCCATTAGCTCTAAAAAAAATTAACGTGTTTGAGGTGAACAATCCTAGAATAAGCGTTAACGTATTTGGGTATGATGCTGAGGCAAATCAAATCATTGGTCCCTATTATGTGACTAAGGAAGAGAAAATTACTCATGTAAACTTGCTTCTTTTGGAGAATGGTGAAGTTCATCACTATATTTTGATAAAGGACATATCAAAGTAAGTTAAAAAATTATACTACACTTTAATTTAATGATACATATACTTGTTTTATTTATTTTATAATAGATACATTTTACTAATAAATTTTTAACTATTTTTTATTATTCACAGACTTTTACGAAGTCAGTTAACTCAACACCATGATAAGCTCCATTTCTGCAACACCTGTCTGCAGTACACTCATAGCGAGAGTGGAATAAGTCATCATAAGACTGAATGCGGTAAAATTGTAACAAGTATGCCATCAGGTCCGGATGCCATTCTCAGCTTTAAGGGACATCAAAGGAAAATGGATGTCCCCTTTGTGGTTTATGCTGACTTTGAGTGCATCCTGGAAGATATAAGTAATAATGTAAGTGATAAAACTAGTTTAATTAAAAAGCACACTCCTTGTGCATTTAGTTATTACATTAAGTGTCTCCATAACAGTAAGTTAGATAAGTTAAGGGTTTATACTGGGGAAGATGCCTCCAAAAAATTTGTATCATATTTAGTTAAAGATTGTGAGGATATTTACAATAATTATTTAGTTAATAAGAGGCAAATGGATACTTTATCCTTTTCTGATGTGTATAGTTTTTATAGTGCGGTAAATTGTCATATTTGTCAAAAATTTTTAGGTAAAGATCGCGTTAGAGATCATTGCCACATTAGTGGTAAATATAGAGGTGCAGCCCACAATAAGTGTAATTTAAATTATCAAATTCCCAAGTTTATACCAGTTTACTTTCATAATTATTCAAACTATGACTCACATCTTTTTATTAAAGAACTAGGTGAAATTTCAATGCAGCTGAAAGTACTCCCTCTCAATAAGGAGCTTTATATATCCCTCTCCCAATTTTCAGAAATGAGTGATGGTCATAAGCTTGAAATAAGATTTCTTGATACAATACGTTTTATGGCTGAGAGTTTGGAATCATTAGCCTGCAATTTGTCGGATAATGATTTCAGCACTATAAGGTCCTTATTTCAGTCAGAAAACGAGTTTCAGCTTATTAAAAAAAAGGTATTTTCCCCTATGAGTACCTAAATTCATTTCAAAAATTAGATGAGTGTCAGCTCCCTTCACGCAGTGATTTCTTTAATAAGTTGAACAATAAAGAGTGTTCTTTAGAGGAATACTCACATGCTGTAGAGGTATGGAATACTTTTGGTTGCAAAACTATGAAAGACTACATGGAACTTTACTTAAAAACAGATGTCCTATTACTGACAGATATTTTTGAGAATTTTAGAAAAGTTTGTAAGGGTATTTATGAGCTCGATCCATGCCAGTATTATACAGCACCTGGCCTTTCCTGGGATGCAATGCTCAAATATACAAAAATTGAATTAGAGTTATTGACAGACATAGACATGTAATTTTCCAATCTATAAATTTTCTCATTAAGCTGCTCAATTTGTTCTTCAAAGGATGTTTTCATTTTTTGGATATCTTTTTGAATTTTATAATTTTCTTCTATATCTAATTTTATTTCACGTTGTAGTTCTTCGATTTGCATTTGAAGATCTTCTTGAATTACAGTATTGTCTGCCTTAAAGTATGTTAATAATTTCTCTTCTAGTTTTTCGATTTGAGTTTGCAGAAACAATTTATTGATAACATCGTTTTCCTCCAGAGCTTCTGCAACATTTTTGATCCTTTTGTTTTGGACATCAATGTTGTTGTTCGTATCCACAAAGAACCCCAACAGTTTAGGTGCATTTTTCAAAGAAATTATGTTGCTAGTATCGTTTAAGTAGTGTCCAAATTTATCAACAGACATGCTTTATATACTTTATTAAAGTTAATGTATTATATTCGCTTCACGTAGCTCTTCAATAATTGATACAATCTCGTTATTTTGATTAGTATGACCTGCACCTTGTGATGCGAGCAGTAGTCGAAGTCGATCTACTAACTCATTGGGATCATCCCAGTATATATAGTTGGGCTTATGAATATTAAATTCCATTATTCCATCACCTAAATAGCTACCTTTTGGCTTAGATCCTGTTGATTGAGGTAAATTCTTCTGGTTTTTTTCGTCAATAAATTTCTTAATAATATGTTTATATTTATATCCTCTAGTACCCTTTATTTGACCATCAGGTGTATAGTCTCTTCTATATGCATTAGTAGTAATTAAAATCTTTTTATAGATTTCGAGTTCAAATTTATCATAATTTTTTGGTATTTTATGAAACATTAGAGAAAATAGCCCTGGTGTTAGGGCCCATATTTGACCACCAACTTGTATTTTATCTTCATTAAGTTTGAGCGTACTATCACAAAATTTCCATTCATTATTGAAATCCTTATGTGGACCATAGTTTGTATCTAGTTCATTTCTTCCTTCCAAGACTGATAAGTCAGTATAAGTATCTTCTGTATTGGAAGTCTGTGAGTAAAAATCATCATCATCATCATCGTCATCATCATTTACAGTATTAGCATCATTTAATGAGATGGTATTATCAAATATTGTTCCTTCAGCTAGTTTCTTTGGTGTACTTGACTCTATCTTGACTGATGTTTTTTCAGGCTTAAGACTTGTATTATTTTCAACTTCTACCTTCATTTTACTTTCTTCTTTCATGGGAATTCTTTTAATTTTTTTAGAACTATTTATGAATTCTTTGAGTGGTTCTGTTATAGGTTTAAATGTATCTCGTAGTTGTTCACGTGTATCTATTTCACCAGTTTTTATACTACGAAGCTTTTTCTTCAAGACATTTCTTGTCAACACCAATTGTTTTAAAATTTTCTCATCCATACTTAATAATAGTAAATAACAGGTATCAGCTATTAGATTAGGTATCAGCCTTTTAGGACCTGGTCTGGTTTTCAGATCAGGTTTTCAGGACCTGGTCTGGTTTTCAGATCAGCTTTTTAGGACCTGGTCTGGTTATCAGATCAGCTTTTTAGGACCTGGTCTGGTTATCAGATCAGCTTTTTAGGACCTGGTCTGGTTATCAGATCAGCTTTTTAGGACCTGGTCTGGTTATCAGATCAGCTTTTTAGGACCTGGTCTGGTTATCAGATCAGCTTTTCAGGTAGCAGCTCAGCTTATAGCAAATAGATGTATGAAGTTTAAAGTTAGATTAATAACTAAAGTGAATGTTTATCAAGAGTAGTTTATATAGTTATGAAATAGTCAAATTGCTTTCTGTAGCAACCATTATTTAATTCATTATCTTTGCTTATCACCAAAAATCCATATTTATCCTTCCAACACTCTCGACAAATTTCTTGGAACTTTTCATAACTCATATCGCTGCCAACATGATCCCTATAAACATGCTTCATATTCGTCTCATCTTGCTTAAACATTATAATAACATTTGCATTGTCTCTTATTAAATGCTTGGGAATTCTAGTATAAGTTTGACACAAGTAAAATGAATCAACATCCCTATGTCGCCCCATACAAAAATATGTACGTATATTATTCTGCTTTTCACATGCAACATCATCAAATATCATAATTGAATTAGTTTTAGCTTCGTCAGGTGGAATAACTGATTCATTATCTGTAAATGTATAATATCCCATTCCTTTAATTGGTGAAATTAGTTTCTTCAGATATTCATATTTGGGCTGATATAAAGATTTTGAGTATAAATAGATGTTTTCAAACTTGAGTCCATTAGGACTTTCTAGTAAGCCAATCATAACATTAGTCTTTCCACAATTTGATGGTCCCACTATTAGAGCACGAATAGAATTTGGTAAGAGGGGGCTGTGCTTTATTTTTGAAGTAATGTTCGATGATTCATCAATATTACGAACTAAAATATTTTTATGTTGTTTCACTAACTGCATTTTTGTAACTAAATGCATTTCATAATTGTTACCTCTTATTATAGAAAAAATTAGATAATATGGTTATACGATATCAGAAAACGTTTAGTCATAAAAACACCTTCGTTGGAGGAGGTATAGTAGATAAAATAATAAACGCTCTACCTGTTGAACTTCATCTTCCTGGATATCAGTACTGTGGACCTGGAACAAAACTACAAAATCGTTTAAATCGAGGTGACAAAGGAATTAATTTATTGGACTCTGCTTGTAAAAATCACGATATTGCGTATTCAAAAAATAAGGATTTAAGTACTAGACATAAAGCTGATAAAATACTGAAAAATTCAGCTTGGAATCGAGTTTTATTGACAGATAGTAGTCTTGCTGAAAAATCATTTGCATATATGGTTACTAACGCAATGAAAGCCAAAACAAAATTTGGTATGGGTGTGGAGAAAAAGAAAAATGTTGGAAAGAACAAGCTAAATGATAAAAAACTGTTTAGATCATCAATTAGAGCTGCAACAAAAATACTAAATAAGGAAAAGCCATTAGATATTAACTCAGCTATTAAAATTGCACGAAAAACTATCAACAAATCATTAAAAGGAAAAAAATCTCAAATTATAGTACCACGTGTAATACGTGTCCCAAAAATTGGTGGATTTTTGCCTCTAATACCGATTTTAACTGCTCTGGGTGCAATTGGTAGTCTAACAACTGGAGGTGCTGCCATAGCTAAAGCTGTAAATGCAACAAAGAATGCCAAAAATCAACTTGATGAAGCAACTAGACATAATAGAGCGATGGAATCTATAGCAGTTGGCAAAGGACTTTACTTAAAACCATATAAAAAAGGTTATGGCTTAGTTCACAAAGAAGAATCAAAAAACTCTTAGAGATGCTGCCCAACAGACCACTATCTGATGTGGACCTAAACCGTTTCTCTATAAATATTCCATATTTTAGAGGAGTTTTCATGTTGAATACTCTACCAAAACGAACAAAGAAAATTGAATGTGGAATAATCAACTTAGATGTATCAACAGGACCTGGTACACATTGGGTAGCATATTATAAAAACAACAATGAAAAAGAATATTTCGACAGCTTTGGAAACTTACAACCTCCTTCAGAAGTAGTCAAATATCTTGGTACAAATGTAAAATACAACTATAACCAACATCAGAATTTTAATACATTTACCTGTGGTCACTTATGTCTTAAATTTCTTTATGAAATAACTGAAAATATTAAATAAAAACACAAACATTTATATCTTACAAAACTCTTTAATGTCTTTTTATTTATAATTTAAAATACAAAGCTAATATATTTTATTGCCAAATAGGAAATTGGGAATTTTGAATTAGAAATTCACTCAGCTCACTCTCAACGATTAGATTTTCTTCACCTTCTCTGCTTAAGCAATAAGATCCACTGGATAGATCTTTAATATCGTCATCTGTTAAAATGTTATACCGTTTAGGCAGGAACATTATGTGTTTATTCATTTCCACTTTTAGAGTTGGTCCATATTTAGTTGTTACACGTAACACATTTTTAATAGTGTATTTCGTTGATGATTCAAGCTCCTTTATGTGGATTAAAGTCTTGCTGTTTAGATTATTAAATTTTGAAATAAGATTTGATGTGGAGTCCATTTTTTTAATTAGTTCTTCTCACTTTGAATGTTTAACTGGAAATGATCTTAAAAGAAGCGATGATGACTTCAAGAAGACTAATCAAAAATAATTATGGTGAAATAGTGAATAAGTGGTGGATAGTGGTAGACAGAAAGAGATAGTTATAGAGAAAAAAGGGATAGAGAGAGATAGAGTGCTAAAAAGAATAATGGAATAGAGATGTTTAAAAATTTACTGAGAAAATTAGTCTTTACGGAACCTTCCAACATTCATCATCATCCATTTAACAGCAAATAAAATGAGCCAAATTAGACGTACTCTAAACCAATTTATAAGAGATTTTGAAAGCTTCAGGCTTTTTGATCATTGGGAGATGATAAAATTTTTCCAAAATATGCTGGATGAGAACGAAGAATATGGAGTTATGGAAGATGAAGACAACACAGAAGGGCACTTCAAAAGCTGTCCTTGGTATGATCCTGACTGTGAGGAAGGACCCGATACTTGTAGATGTACAATATATTTTTTACGAAAAAATATATTAGAACATCTAATAATTGGATACTACGAAATGTTTCCATCATTATAAATAAAATAAATAAATATTAAACTAAATTGTATTATTAAAAGAAACAAAAGAAATAAATATAAAATAAAATTGTATTATTAAAATATTCCTCGTTTTGTATTATTTTTTCTAAAGGAAAATTAGGAATCATCTGTTTGTAAGTTTTTTAGTATTCATCTCAATTGAAAAATATTTTCCATTGTCTTGGTTGTTTCTCTTTATGAAATTTAATGGAATTTAATAATATTGTGAAATTCAATTTCTCTTGTACAGAACTTCTCAAAGAAAACAAGACTGAGCATGCTTAAATGATATGAAAACAAGAATTTGCAAATAAGCAAAAACAAAAAAATTTTTGATCCAACGAAGTAAAACCAGTAAAGAAATAAACACCAGTCACATATGTATTTCATTCTTTTTTCAATATTTTATTTCAAATTTTTTCTTAAAAATTTATTTACATTTGTATAATCATTTTTCTTGATAAATAAATTAATAGGATTTTATAATTATAATTATATAATTTTTAGAAAAATAAATAGGATTTTATTTACAATAATTTTTCTTTTAATAAATAGGATTTTATTTACAATAATTTTTCTTAATAACAAAGATTTTATATACAACTTAAAAATTTAAAACTAATTAACTAAAAATTAATTAATTTTAGCCATTTTCTTGCATTCTAGCAATCTCATCTAGCAACATGTCAAGTTCGTACTCAGGGTTAGTTTCCTTAATACGAAAATGATACCATGCATATGTGTTAATGTTATTTGACCTAATTTTTCTCTTATCGTCTCCATAACTTAATACTACCTTATTTAATTCACTAGTATATATTTGATGTAGCTTAGATTTAAATGTTAACATACTATCATATACATTGGTCTTATTAAATAAACAATTTTTATAAGTAGCTAAACTATATTTATCTAATATGGCTCTCTTTACCCCCTTCGATTTCTTTACATCATTTTGATCTTGAACACTAAATGAATACATTTTAGATCGCAACCCGACAAACTCTTTCATTATTTTACCACAATTTTCATCTTTCATCATACCCAGCACCTTTTTATTAACTAGAGGAAAATTATAAATGTTGTCTGTAGGATAGTCCGATGTATCAAATTGTTCTTGTATGTCATTTTTTATGTCAGCATAAAAGTCGTCCGTCTTTATTGAATATATAAAAGAGTCCGTGTCCATATAGTTTAAGGAGAGTTTTGTCTTAAACTTAGGTTCCATGTACCCGTAATGGAAATTATACATTTTCCATTTGGACAGCTCGAGTACACAAAATCCTAAGTAAATTGGTTTATTGTAGCAGATTTTGACTCTTGTCATTTCGATTGCTACCAGGTCCTCTGAAAATATAGATAAACTATGAAAATTTGGTTTTGATATCCAATCTTTGGCACCCAAATGATTACAGTTCATTCTCTCCCAACTATTGACAATTTTAACATCTCTCCTCTTGTCCACATTTTCCATGGTTTTACCATACACAGCATTATTGAGAAGTTTGAAAAAATTTTTTTCAAAAGCATTTTTAGCAGTGGCTCTATGTCTGGTATTTAAGTCAATGTAGCCTTTTAACCATGGAGATTGTTTAAATGCTAGAATACGATGAGTTTTCTTTAAAACTAAGCCATATTCTAAGCACTGTTTTAGAACTCTAAAGTGTATCACATATGATTGCTTTGTAGAGAAATCGGTTATCAACTTGTTGTACTTCGCTTGCATAGGTTTCTTATTTTCAGCGCAAAAAGGAAGATCATTATGCAAGTCGTGTAAATGAGAGGGATAATCCAACGTGACCTCATATACATAACCGTCTGTTTCATTATCAGCTATGCTGTTTGGATCCAGATTCAGCTCGTCTTGCGATAACCATCTGAATCCACCATGAGGAAGATATTCCGACATTGCCCAACCGTAAAGGTTATTTGCGTCTAAGTAGACAAGAAATTCTGATGGTTTTGATGCATCGAAATCTTCCAAATATTTGTTATTCGCTTTTGAATATCTTTGGCTACACTGTACGATCCCCCCACGTATACCTTTTTTCATAAAATTGTACATGTCTATGTCTGTCAATAACTCTAATTCAATTTTTGTATATTTGAGCATTGCATCCCAGGAAAGGCCAGGTGCTGTATAATACTGGCATGGATCGAGCTCATAAATACCCTTACAAACTTTTCTAAAATTCTCAAAAATATCTGTCAGTAAGAGGACATCTGTTTTTAAGTAAAGTTCCATGTAGTCTTTCATAGTTTTGCAACCAAAAGTATTCCATACCTCTACAGCATGTGAGTATTCCTCTAAAGAACACTCTTTATTGTTCAACTTATTAAAGAAATCACTGCGTGAAGGGAGCTGACACTCATCTAATTTTTGAAATGAATTTAGGTACTCATAGGGGAAAATACCTTTTTTTTAATAAGCTGAAACTCGTTTTCTGACTGAAATAAGGACCTTATAGTGCTGAAATCATTATCCGACAAATTGCAGGCTAATGATTCCAAACTCTCAGCCATAAAACGTATTGTATCAAGAAATCTTATTTCAAGCTTATGACCATCACTCATTTCTGAAACTTGGGAGAGGGATATATAAAGCTCCTTATTGAGAGGGAGTACTTTCAGCTGCATTGAAATTTCACCTAGTTCTTTAATAAAAAGATGTGAGTCATAGTTTGAATAATTATGAAAGTAAACTGGTATAAACTTGGGAATTTGATAATTTAAATTACACTTATTGTGGGCTGCACCTCTATATTTACCACTAATGTGGCAATGATCTCTAACGCGATCTTTACCTAAAAATTTTTGACAAATATGACAATTTACCGCACTATAAAAACTATACACATCAGAAGGGGATAAAGTATCCATTTGCCTCTTATTAACTAAATAATAATTGTAAATATCCTCACAATCTTTAACTAAATATGATACAAATTTTTTGGAGGCATCTTCCCCAGTATAAACCCTTAACTTATCTAACTTACTGTTATGGAGACACTTAATGTAATAACTAAATGCACAAGGAGTGTGCTTTTTAATTAAACTAGTTTTATCACTTACATTATTACTTATATCTTCCAGGATGCACTCAAAGTCAGCATAAACCACAAAGGGGACATCCATTTTCCTTTGATGTCCCTTAAAGCTGAGAATGGCATCCGGACCTGATGGCATACTTGTTACAATTTTACCGCATTCAGTCTTATGATGACTTATTCCACTTTCGCTATGAGTGTACTGCAGACAGGTGTTGCAGAAATGGAGCTTATCATGGTGTTGAGTTAACTGACTTCGTAAAAGTCTGTGAATAATAAAAAATAGTTAAAAATTTATTAGTAAAATGTATCTATTATAAAATAAATAAAACAAGTATATGTATCATTAAATTAAAGTGTAGTATAATTTTTTAACTTACTTTGATATGTCCTTTATCAAAATATAGTGATGAACTTCACCATTCTCCAAAAGAAGCAAGTTTACATGAGTAATTTTCTCTTCCTTAGTCACATAATAGGGACCAATGATTTGATTTGCCTCAGCATCATACCCAAATACGTTAACGCTTATTCTAGGATTGTTCACCTCAAACACGTTAATTTTTTTTAGAGCTAATGGGAAGCTTAAATTTTTGAAATTTAACACTTCACCATTTCGCGTAAAAATAATGTCTGCTGAAATGTCCTGAATACCATAAGAACTGCAACGTTCTTCATGCTTGTATTTGGAGGTATCCATGGCAGCAATCAAACACCACTTGAAGCAGTATTCATCATCATCATTTTCAATATTGATGCAAGCAAATTTTCTTACTAGTTTTTGAGGTGTGGATATCCAACTTGATCCTTTGACGAGCGACGATTTGTTGATGTTGATTTCTGCTCGGACTATGCGTGATAAAGTCCAACCAGAATCGCGCTCTTCAAATTCGGACATTTTGGTTGAAATCTCCTCAATCTGTTTACGGAATATTTCTTTTATGTTGTCTGCCTTCGTCACCAAACTCATTTTAGCTACATGTGTTATAACACACAACTCCAAATCTTCTTCAACAATTTTGATATACTCCGCCATTGTGGCGGAATAATGAAATTTAATAATTGTATGCTTACACAAAGTCATGTGAAGTCTCTCAATAAAAATATTTATGTTTTCCTTCATAAACTCTTCCAGAAGAAGTTGGTCCTTTCTATTTAAAATAGCATATGTGGCGATATGATTTTTGAAGGCTTTCGATATTTTGAAACATTTCACATTCTCTGCTACTTCTTCTGTCCTAGAATGTGAAGCAGTCATTGGAGTTGGCAGAGTTTCTTCCCTTCTTTCTTCTTCTTCTCCATCACTTTCCGGTAAACTTATGTCCATAGCATCGTTGTACAAATTCCCTCCATGGATATCCACACCTTGTTGTTGAGCTTGTTGTTGCTGCTGCTCTTGTTGATGATAATTAAGAGGTTGCCATTGCATCAAATTGGAATACTGCTGCATTTGATTATCTGGTGTGACGGGATTATAATTGTAACTTGGGTGCTCATATTGCATTGGCACTCCTAATCCCAAAAACTGATTATTCCATGGCATACCGTATTGTTGATAATTCATTGGCACTTGATATTGGGGGTAATGTAGAGAAGGATGTTGCTGATGATGAGACATATTTAGGTGCTGTTGATAATTTGCAAGAGATGTCTGCGGTTGTTCTTGATTTTTGTTCCGGCTTACGACCACTTGATCCTGCACACTATGATTTTTGACATGATCCAAAAAGGACTTTTGGTATTTATATACCTTATGGCATCTTTCACACTGATAACCTGAAGAACTCATTTTTAATTATTTTATTGTTATTATTTCACTTTAACACAATTTCTGTTGATGGTTGTAAATACAATGAAGTACTGATGTGATGGTTAGAAAAGTTACCGTATTTATACAAAAATTAGTAGCAGTATCCTTGCAGCATATTTACTTTTTGTTTCTCTGCTGATGACTGTACTTAATTGAAACTTTGCTGCTTTCAAATAATCGTAGACAAAGAAAATGATTACGTTGCAAAATATAAATGTATTCTACAAAATATTTTACGCACAAGCATCCTCAGTCATGCATACAAGTACACATATACATACATACATACATACATACATATATACACATACAAATATACATACATATATACATACATACATACATACAATTATATTTCTTAAACAAATAAATAAATACCAGCTACAAACTAGCTGGATCATCCACACACAAGTATAGGGTGTTCATATACAAGAGAACATTTTATAAATAAATAAAATAATTAAATTGATTGTTTATTAATTTATTTAATTATTTTATTTATAAACAATTTATTAGCGTGAGGAAATCATACACACATTCTCCCGATTCATGTGAGAATCGCGTAGTAGTCATCAAATCTATTTTCTCTGATATTACTGATATAGTATTACGATAACGAATTTCTATAGTCTGGCAACACTGGCAATTTTCCCTTTGGTACTAGAAAATAATAATCATGTTTTGCCGTCGGCATTTGAAAAAAATAAAAATGTGTTTTGCCGTCGGCATTTGAAAAAAAATATACTCATGTATTGCCGTAGGCATTAGGGAAAATTATAATGCATTGCCGTAGGCATTAGGAAAAATTATAATGCATTGCCGTAGGCATTTGAAAAAAATAATAATCACTATTTCCCCCACTGGTATTAGGAAAAATCATTTTCATGATTTTCCCGTCGGCATATACACTTGAGAAATCTTAATCTTATAAAACCCCTTAACCACACCCACAAAAAAAAATCACCCGTTCCCACAATTAATACTACCCAAAAAAAAAATCACCCGTTCCCACAAAGTTAATGTAAACAAAAAACTCCTTATGTAAACAAAAATTTGGACGGACTTATTGAACCACCCTCGCAGGTATCAAATTTCACAAATTTCCAAGAATTTAACAATTTTCAAATTTTAATTACCCAAATTTAACAATTTCACCAACAATTTTGCAAGTTTAATTGGGGCCGGATGCCCAGTTCCCTACTACTACTCCAGTACTGTAAAGCCAACATATATGGGTTTATCATATAGTGGTTCCATTATTTCTAACTCTACCGCATACATATCATCAGAAAATTTTGTCAACTGCATAAAATTTGGTTTCGAAATTAATGCTCTGAGACCTAAATGATTCCTGTTTGTTGTTTCCCAAGATGAAGCAATTCTAATATCCCTACGTTTTTCAATGTTTTCCATTGTCTTCCCATAAACAGCGTTGTTCAAAAGTTTGAAGAAATCTTTTTCAAAATTATTTTTAGCATTTGTCCCATGTAATGTGTTTAAGTCAATATATTTTTTAAGCCAAGGGGATTGCTTAAATCTGAGTATTCTATGGATTTGTTTTAAGATTAGAACATTTGAAATGGCTTGTTTTAAAACTCTATAATTTGTTTTTGCGTGTAAGTCTGCAACTAATTTTTTGATTTTGGATCCCCCCACTGGCTTATTTTGGGGACAAAATGGCAAATCATTATGTAGATCATGCACTAAATCGGGATAATCTATATCCACTTCCAAAATGTACCCATACTCTGCAGTATCAGAAATTTTCTTAACATCAAAATCAGTATCACATACCCACTCAAATTCACCGTAAGGAAGATATTCCGACATCACCCAACCGTAAAGGTTATTTGCGTCTAAGTAGACAAGAAATTCTGATGGTTTTGATGCATCAAAATCTTCCAAATATTTGTTATTCGCTTTCGAATATCTTTGCGAGCATTGAACTAGTCCACCTCTAATTCCGTTTTGCATAAACATATACATTTCGGAATCAGTGAACTGTTCCAGTGAAACTTCTGTGGTTTTTAACATTGCATCCCAGGATAAGCCTGGTGCTGTATAATAATGACAGGGGTTCAAATCGTATATACCTCTACAAATTTTCCTAAAATTTTCAAACACGTCAGTTAGAAGAAGAACATCTGTCTTTAAGTAGAGTTCAGTATAGTCAAGGAGGGTTTTACAGTTAAACTCTCTCCATATTTTTTGAACATGTTCATACTCGACAACATCACATTCTTCATTCGTTAGAATATTGAAGAACTCTTACCTACTAGGGAGTTTAATTTCCTTAAACTTAGTCATGGAATCCATGTAAGAGTACGGAAATACACCCTTTCTTCTAATCAGGTTGAAATGAGCTTCATCAACGAAACATGATCGAATAGTATTAAAATCATTGCTATCAAGATTTTTTGCTAACGTATCTAAACTCGAAGCCATAAATCTAAACGAGTCTATAAATCTTATTTCGAATCCATGTTTTTCATATAATCTGATAAAAATTGAAAGAGAAATATAACGTTCTGTGTTCTGGGGAATCACTTTTTTTGTGGCATTTTTTATAGTAGAAAGTTCTTTGAAAAATAGGTGCATATCATATGCAGAAAGATTATGGAAAATAACAGGAATAAACTGATGTGTTTTATAATTTAAATTACATTCGCTCTGCTCCACGAGCTGCTCCACGATAATTGCCCGTAAGATGACAATGATCTCTAACTTTATCGTTATTTAATTTTTTCTTACATATATGACAATTTTTTGCATTATTATATTGAGCTATTGGGGTCATGAACATTTCCTTAACTTTTAGTAAATAATTTAGATAGATATCTGTACAATCTTCAACTATTTTTTTGATAAACACATTTGCCGAATCTTCACCAAAATAATGTCTATATAAGTTAGTTTCCTTCTTAAAACTACAAGTAATAAAATAGCCGAATGCACACGCATGGTGTGTCTGTACATTTGTAGTGCTTTTACTTACAGGATCGTGAAGTTTTTCTAAAATAGACTCGAAGTCTGCGTAGATGACAAATGGTACATCTAGCTGTTTGTAGTAGTTTTTGTACTTAATAATACATCCATCTTCGGGCATCCTGATGACTTTTTTACCACAAAAATGTTTATGTTGACTGTACACATAAGCATCATGTGTATGATAAAGGCAGGTGTTGCAGATATAAATCTTAGTAACGTGAGATGTTATACTGGAACGAAGAAGTCTAAAGAAGAGAGAAAAATAAAATAATATGTAAATTAATATAACAATAAGAAGTAACTTTTTAAATAGAGAATATATTTTTCATAAATGCACTAATGAAACTTACTTTGATATATCTTTGATTAGCACATAGTGGAAGTTCTCATTGGACTGGAGCAATAAGAGATTAATATGAATGTGTTTTTCTCCTTTTGTTATGTAGTATGGTCCTATAACTGATGTTCCATTGTGACCAAATACATTTATGCTCATATCATTTTGATTCTCGAATTGTTTTATCTGCTTCAATGGGAGTGGAAACTCTAGGCCTTCAAAATTTAATGCAATTGCTCCTATATTAATATTCTCATCAGAAATGTCAGCAATATTGTAATTTCTATAGTTTTTCCGTTGTCTTCGATCTAGACTGCTATCTGTGTACAAAGCGGCAATTAGAGACCATTGAAAGCAATAAATATTATTGTTCTCTACATTTATGCATGCACATTTTGCTGCAATATTTTTTGGGAGAGGGATAAATCTCGATCCTCTTATTATGGACGCCTTGTTTATATTAACTTCAAGAAAATTTGTTGAAGTCAAAGTCCATCCGCTATCCCTCTCTTGAAATTCTTCCATTTTGGCTCTTAGCTCCTCCGTCTGTTTCTTGTATATCTCTTCTATGTCGTCAGACAAAGTCACCAACATCATTTTCGAAATATGTACAAGTTGGGAAACATTCATCTCATCATTCACCATCTTCATATAATCACATGTGAGCTCCATATTAAATTTAAATGTAGTATGTATCCTACTACATTCATTGAGTTGTTGTACTATGGAGCTCTTGGCAGATTTCAGAAACTCCTTCGGAAACAAGATAGCCACATTTTTGTTGAGGAGGATATATGTCCCGATCCTTCCATTGAAGTTGCTTACTCTTTTAGTGAGAAAATCATCAATGCGTTCTTGGTGACAACTGTTTTTGTGTTTTGTGCTTCTGACATGAGCCATATAACTATTTGATGGGATCATCTCATCACAATCCTCACAATATTTGTTTTGAAGACTTAGCTTACTAATTCCAAGGGCAGCCTTTGATTGGTTAGCATACGAGTGCGTATGATTTAGTTTTGTTTGAGTCATAAAGACTTTATTGCAGATGGTACAACTTGTAGTATTCATTTTATTTAACTATTTATTTATTTTTTATTAGTTAATATAGTTATTTTATTTAATTATTTTATTTATAAACAATTTATTTCAGCTATAAACAATTTATTTAATTATTTTTTATACACTATAAGCTTGTTTATGAAACAGTAGTTAGTTCTAGCACTTTTATAGTTTTTGGATTTTAAACACTTTAGAAATTTTGGCTGGGAAAATAGGTTGTCACTTGTTGAGATATCAGAGCAGACTGATGACAGTCTACATTATTTGTTCTACTTATATACTTTATATGAGAATCGCGTAGTAGTCATCAAATCTAATTTATTACGACATATGATGAAATTCATACACACACACACACGAACACTCATATATACATTTCCACAATTCTCTTTTGGTATTACGATATATGATGAAATTCATATACACAGCAACAACCAGAAAAATAATCGCTAGCATCAGTTTGTAAAACAAAGGTACGAGCAGTTTTTGATATATTGCTCTAATAAAATAATATAATTGTTTCATTAAAGTGAAAATATTTTGAAAAGAAAAAAATAACATTACCCCTAGTCAAAAGCTCTTCGTATCAACCTGACTGGATTCAAAGCATTTAACATCTGAAATTCCCTTGCACATATAAAGCCTATGTCAACACAATATTTTCTATCTCCATAAGAATATCAACGTCAATAGCCTTGAAAACATATTTACATTCATTTGTAAATATGTATGAAAAAGTGATGATATAATTCCCACAAGCAATGATATTCTTCAAAACCAACAACATAAGCATACATTACCAAATACATTCCCTATCTACTGTCATTTACAACAGGGTTGCCTCTCTCTGCACATATAAGATTATTTCCCCAGAGATACAAATAAAAAATAAAAATTAATACATATATACAATAACCATACATACGCATAGCAACGAGAAATCACAACAGCAAACCAAAATCAATCAAATCACGATTACTACATACACACAAATTTCTTGTCACTACCCTACAGTCAGACTGGGAACCAAATGTCTTTGTAGCAACATTAAAATTCTAGTGGCAATTTTGATATAATAAGTTTGTTCTATCCTTCATTATAAAAGAAATATAGAAAACAAATATGGTATATTTGTGTTGGAATTGTCAGCAACTTGTCTATATACATATATGCATTTGTATGCACACAAATTACTGGAACTAACTGTTTGGTTGGTATGTCTCCATGTCTTATAAGAACTTCGTAGTCAATACCTACTTAATTGTTTCAGTGTTATTTGTAGGGTTTCAATGACACATGCTAAATGTCTATAGCACAAAGTATTATATGGGTGATAATTATATAGTAGTACTGGTGACAAGTCGAAAGCGAGTCAATACATTTTTCAAAATCGACATTTCCTACAGGGGTATAATATTTGTCTACCACTACAACAAAAGTATCCGACACCGGCAGACTCACAATTAAATACATAAACACACACACATATGCACACACACACACATATGCACACACACACACATATACATACACACATACAAACACCCACATATACATACATCCATGAACTGTAAGTACAACGTTTCTTTACAATAATAACATAAGCTGTACACACAAGTGTACACACACACACAACCACACACACAACCACACACACACACACACAACCACACACAGACATAAAATCTCGGCATGAAAATCCCCCCATTTGTAACAGGGTTGCCATCGTTTTTGTATTAATGGGGGTGGACGACATGTTTTTCCCGGTTTTGAATTCCCAAATCATGTCGCCCGCCACCATTACCACTCTACTCTCATGCGTCAGAGAAGCCTAGGCGGTCGGTTGAAGAAGTAAGTGTTTGGCTGATTTCACGGCAGCCTCCCATAGACCTCCGAAATGGGGATCTCTGGGCGGGATGAACTTAAATTCTATTCCTTCCTTGGAGCATGCATTTTCTATTTTTTCTTGGGAGCTGGAACTGAATATAGCTGTCTTAGGCTCCTCAAGTTTGTTTTTAGTTCCAACAAAGTTTGTTGCGTTGTCAGAGTACATCGTTTTTCAGCGTCCACGGCGAGAAATTAATCTTTTCAATGCCCCTATGAATACATCAGTGGTCAAATCTGTAACTACCTCCAAGTGTATCGCCTTGGTGGCAAAGCAACAGAATACTGCAATATACACCTTATGAGGCCGCTTTCCTCTGAGCTTATAATGTACCCAGAAAGGTCCACAGTAATCTACCCCAGGTGTGATGAATGGTCGACCTGGGCTTATTCTGCAACTTGGTAAATTGCCCATTATTTGATTGAACATTCGTGACTTAGCTCTTGTGCAACGTATACACTGATGGACCACAGATCTTGTCATTGTTTTCCCTTTCAGAATCCAAAACCTTTGTCGTGCTATAGCTAGTAATTGCTGTGGTCCACAATGATGATTTTCGTTGTGTGGGCTTACCAGGATCAGCCTTGCAATAGGATCGTTATATGGTAACACGAGCGGATGTTTGGCGTCGTATGACAGCTCTGATGCTTTTAAGCGCCCACCTACTCTTATTAGTCCTGCTGAGTCTAAGAAAGGGCACAAACTTTTAAGCGGACTTGCTCCTTCGACTGTCTGAGACCGTTGAAGAGTTTTCAATTCGTCTGGGAAATCAGATTGTTGCATTGTTCGCACTATTATCTAGTTCAGTGGCGGTGATGCAACTTCCAGTTTGGGTTGAGCTTTTTCTGATCCTTTGAGCGAATCTTAGTACATAGCCTACAGTGAGTTGAAGGAAGATAAATGAATTTCTGTGGTTGTTGCTGTAAACCCAGTCTTGCACGTTAGATGATGCTGCACCAGTCACGATTTGAGTCTTCATCTTAAACTCCAAATTGATAGCATTCTAAGCGTTCTTTTTAAATGGTCCCGGCCAGAACCACAAGTTCAAGCTTGGTAGTTTCTCTGGAGTTATGCCTCTAGAAATGGAGTCGGCTGGGTTTTCCTTTGATTTGACGTGTCGTCATTGACTATTGATGGTTAGGTCTTGTATCTTGCTGATTCGGTTAGCCACGAAAGTCTAGTTCTGCTCCTAAAAGTGCAGTCGGACTATTATTCCTCTATTTTTGAGCTTGGATCGAACGTAGACTGCTGCTCCATAAGCCCTTTCTGATGCATCTACAAATACGTGTAATTGGACGTGCGATGCTATTTGACCATTGAAAACATGTCGTGGTATAGGAGTGTTGTCTAACATGTTTAGTGACTTACGGAAATCAAGCCATTTCGTTGTGAGATCTTTAGGGAGTTCCTCATCCCAAGATCTTTTACCTTCCAACAGTTGTTGAATGATTATTTTGGCTAACACCACGACTGGGCCTGCAATACCTAAAGGATCGTATGATCGTGCCACATCTGAGATGACAGATCGTTTTGTTATACTTGAGGTTGGCTGAAGATTTGCCTTTAGGCAGAATTGATTCGAAGATGGGCTCCATATTAGTCCCAGTGCCTTGATTGATGCATTTTCGAAATCAAGGTTGACTTCTTGATCTTCTTGTGGTATATCTTGGAGTAGATGGCGATGATTTGCACACCATTTACGTAACTTGAAACCAGCTTCCTTGAGCAAGTTTGTTAGTTGGGCTTGCATTTCCTTAGCTGTTGCTAAACTATTAGAACCGCTTATTTCGTCATCAATGTAGAAGTCCTGGCCCAAGATTGTTGCACCCAGTGGATATTTGTCCATACGAGTGGCCGCTAGCCTTTGTAAACATTTCGACACCAGATACGGGGCTGATGATGTACCATATGTAACGGTGTTTAGTTGAAAATGGCGTAGAGGCTGGCCAGGATTCTCCCTCCACAGACTTAGTTGAAGGTTCCTGTCTCGTTCGTCTATGAGGATCTGACGGTACATTTTTTCAATGTCTGTGGTAAAGACAAATTTGGGTAAACGGAAACGTAGAAGCATTCCGAAGAGGTCCCCCTGTACTGTTGGACCTGTAAGTAAAATGTCGTTTAATTAACGATCTGTTGATGTTTTTGCTGATGCATCAAAAACAACTCTGAGCTTAGTTGTGCTACTTTCTGGACGCAGAATGCAATGATGTGGAATGTATTAACGTGAGCCGCAGAGAGTTCTGGGTCAATTTGAGTCATGTGACCAAGATCTTCATATGACTTCATGAAGTCCTTGTATTGTGTTTCAAGCCTTTCATCTCGTCTGAATCGTCGTTCCAAAGCACGGAATCTGGAATATGCTGTTGGTTCTGATTTGCCAAGCGCTGCCGCGTCTTCAGATAAAGGTAAACGAACAACAAATCTTCCATTGGGGTTTTTGGTTGTGGTTTAAATAAAGTGAGTTTCACATGCTTGTTCAGCGGCTGTATAATTGATTTCTGTAGGAACATCTTCAACCTTCCAGAATTTTTCAATTAGTTCGCCATATCGCGCATATCGCTTCAGTTTTGCTGTTTTCCGATACTCTGCCACTGGCGATCCATCCAAGTTTTGTCTTTAACAATATTGGAAGATTATCGTGCAACTCTATTTTTCTGTTTTGCATAAGACTGAAGTAGTATTCGGCGCCTAACAGAATATCCACCTTTCCTGGTTGGTCGAAATATGGATCAGCTAAGTCTACATTTGGGATTTGCCAATTTGAAATGTCAATTTGTTGATTTGGTTGTAGAGGGATGATTGTAGGGAGAACAAAAGCGTCTAAGTTAGTTGCAAAATTGTTATTTCTGGCTTGCAATTTAACATTTATGCGCTTTGTGGCCCTTCTTCGTACGTTTCCAATACCATCAATGCATAAAAGGGCTTCAGCTGAAGATAAAGACAATCTTTTTACGACACGCTCGGATACTAGATTTACCTGAGACCCGGAATACAATATTGCTCTAAATTCTCCTGAATTTTCGTTGGCCGCTGTTAACCTTACTCTTGCTGTTGCAAGTAGTACATAATCCTGGCGCAACGGAAGGCTGTTTGTGGCAGCTGATGTAACAGTCACAGTAGTAGTGTTAGGTGCAACATCTGCCTTCCGTATATCATTTGAGTGCTGATATGCAGTTTTGACTTGATTACCATGCTTTGCTGAATTTTTGGGTTTGGAATTTGAACTTAAATGCAATAATGTATTATGTTTTTTGTTACATTTTTTGCAAGGTCTTGATGTGCAGGTTTTCGAACTGTGATCAGCTCTGAAACAGTTTACACACAGTCTTTGTTGTTGTACCCAGCTTAAAGCGGCTAAGCTGCTGATAGTTGTAGAAATTTCTGGCAATGGAAGAGTCCGTGGTCACCGGCCGTGCATAATTTACAGGAAACATAGTGTTCATTGGCAGTGGTTGCAGATGATGACACAACCTTAGGTGATGACTTATCCCTTTGGCGGATTGATTCCATTGATTGAAACTCAAATTCCAAGAATGATAAAAACGCAGCTAGAACTGGCGCGTTCCTTGGATTGGTTAACGATGTCATGTACTTTACATGTGTGCTTCTATCAAGTTTCCTCATCAGAAGCTGAATAAGAATTGCATCCCATGAGGCTGTTGCAATTCCTAAGTTGTTTAAAGCCAACATACACTCCTTGGTGGTGTCATGAAGAGTCTTAATCGCTGAAGCAGATGACATAGCTGCAGGCTGATCAATTAATTTCTCCACTAGGTTTGCCACAAGAACTCTTTTATTGTTGTAGCGGTCCTTGAGTGTTTGCCAGGCAGTGGCATAATTTGTTTCTGATAATGACAACTGACTTATTAGACGTTCAGCTTCGCCGGATAAGTTACTTTTCAAACACCACATTTTCTGAATAGCTGGTATTGGTTGCTTGTCTACCATTTCAGAAAATAAGTCATGGAATTGACGCCATTTTAGGTAATCCCCACTAAATTGAAGTATAGTTAAATTTGGCAGTTGTAACGACTTGACTTTACAACTGTGTGTCATTAATTCTGGTGCTGCTGTTTGAGTGTGCATATCATTCGGTTGAAGGTTGTCTGCCTGCATGAAAAGATTGACTAGAGTTTGCTGCATCAATTCATATAACGCTTCATATTAATTCTGATCAATTCCATACGCAGCTGGAATTGTAAACTGCTCATGAACTTCATCATATAGAATTTATTACTTATGTTCAGGTCAAAAAACTGTTTTGGCTTATCCTCTATGAATGCCAATGCCGTTTCAGAGCTGCTAAACGCATATTTAATTTGCGGATGATGCCAGGAGTGCTATTCGGATCGTCAGGCATAGGTGTAACTCCTTGTGCTTTAGTTGCCGCCTTCAAAATTCCGCTGGAACTAGTGTCAGCTTCAGGTTGATCTTTATGTTCAGCCCTAAGACGTTTAGTTTCTTTATTAAACATGTCCAAGTATTCCTCTGTTATTTTTTTGATTTGCCCACCGTGAAAAAGTCTAATTTCATTGGGTCATCGCAATCTTCCCGAATCTCCGAATCCCTGTTTTGAAATGTATCCCAACACTCCTGAAGACGCCTCGAACGTTCCTCGAAGTAAGCTGCTGTTTTTCTTTCAGCTGGGTCATTTTTAAAATTCCTTATTATCTTCTGGATATCTGCGCCCGTTGAGACTTGAAGGTCCAATAATTTTTTAATTGTCTCCATTTTACCCAGATTATTTGTGAAAAAAACGTTTTGTATGGTGCTTGAACGCTCAGGTAGCGTGTTGAATTCAGCAATGACTGCTTACAAGATCCTTACCGCTGGTGGGGGGAACTTGAAGTTCAGAGCTCTTTGTATTCACCACTGTTATGGTGCTTGATCACTCAGGTAGCGTCTTGAATTCAGCAATGAGTGCTTACAAGATCCTTACCGCTGGTGGGGGAACTTGAAGTTCAGAGCTCTTTGGGGTCACCAATGTTAAGTTTGATATTAAATTCTAGGTACATAAACCAAGAATTTGTTTGGTATCACAAGGTACTTGGGACCATGCAATAAAAAAGGTGCAGTAAAACAAGTCAATTTGTCTACTACGCTATGTCTTTATTTTTCTTCTATATTTATACAAAATATTATAGCTAATTAAACTTATACGCTAAATAATTAGGTCACTTATTAATGCAAGGTGTAAAAAATAACTAAAAATGCTGAATTTGTAAAGTCGCTGACCATTGAAGACATTGAACTTATGTTCTTTATTGTGGTCATTGACTGTTGTTAAAATAAGCAAAAAAAACTTATTGGTAATATGACTACACATGTGTATGCATGGCTGTAAGTTATGCTGTGACTGCAATATGATTCTTCGGTCACTGACCATTAATGCATTGCACTTATTGTTTATGTTTTTTTTATAAACAAATAAACAAATAATTGCAAATGCATTTACATACATACACATGTGTTTGGATGTTTATGAATTTAATTTTAATGAGTTGAATAATTATGATGAACTTAATTTAAGGGTCGCCAACAGTTTGTTTGGTATTAACTAATGACGTTCCATGCATTTAAATGACTTGCATAGGTTGTATTTTTTGTGGGTAATTTAATGTTAATGATTTTTTTATGTAATTATGGGTTGCTCCAGTGTCTATTAATACATCGTAAGATATTTTTTCACCGTCAATCATGGTTGTGTGGGGAACCCGTTTTTTAGTTTAAATACTTAATAACTAGCTTATTTACTGTACCTGGTTCTACAATAATGCTGCTAGCGTCATCTTCAGTGGTGATGTTGTTATGTTGAAAATTTCCACTGGATTTTCGGTGTCGTTTCCATTGTTGGTTGTTTGAGTTGAAGTGTGTGGGTCGTCGCTGAATTGTGTTGCCGGAACTTACATCCATAGGTTCTGGTCGTGGTTGTAAATTGTTGTCTTGCTGGGAACTGTTGCCGAGGTTGTTGGAGAAAATGTTGCCGTGGCTGTTGGAAAAAATGTTGTCGTGATTGTTGGAAAAACTGTTATCGAGATTGTTGAGGAAACTCTTGTCTGTGTGTTTCATGCGCTTTCTGTGGATGTTTGGATTCATATGACAGCTTCAAGTTCTGGTGTCTACCGTCATGCTCAATGGTGCGGGCGATAGTATATGCATGTTCTAAATTTTCTGGGGCGTTTGCATATAACGTGGATTTTACAAACGTGTTGTTAACTCCCGTTATAAATACTCTGACGGAGTCTTGTTTGACTTGGTCTGTCATCGCATTTACGGCTTCTTGTTCATATCCGGACACCGATATTTTTCAAATTATCAGGCTCAAGCTTTTATTTATTTCGTCGTGGAGGGTTTTCCCCTGATAACACTTCTAGGGTTTTTCCCCTGATAACACCTTTTCATTTCTTCCTGTAAAACGTATAGAGGACGTGTATCTGCATAGGTGTAGTCAAGTCTATTTCTAATGGCATCAAAGTTGGAGATAGTACCATGATTTGCCAAGACCTGTGCAGCTGTTCCTTGTATTTTGGTTTTTATTATCTGTAACGCCTGGGAATAAATACTTGTGCCCTTGAGAGGCTCTATACTCTCCATCATGCGAGATGTGTCTTCTCTCCATACTCGGTATTTCGTGATTTCACCATCGAATACGGGAAGTGACTTAAAAACTTCCAGTTTGACTTCATTGTTATACTTGTTATACTTGTTTCTACTGCTTCCAGGGATGCTGGTCGAGGTTGGTTTATAAGAGGGTTTACTCTTACCTGTTGTAGTTGGTGTTTCAGTGCATTTATCTCCGTTGTATGTTGTTGTACTAAGCTCTGAAGTGTTGCTTGTAGTGTCGCCACTTGTTGTGTCACTACATTGATTTCTACGTTGCTTGTCATTATTTTGTTTGGTTCTTTTTCAACTAATTCCAAAGGACGTGTACTGTCAAAAATTATTCCTCTCTTCATAGATATAAAACTTCTTTTGTTTTTTTCTTATTGTTTTTTAATTAAATATTTTATTAAATATTTGGCACTATCAGTTTTGTGTAAACTATTTTTTCTATATTCATATGAAGATTGTACTTTTCCTTTATAGAAAAAATTTTTTATTTTTGTCCTTGTATGAATGTTGAGTGTTTTTTTATTTTAAGGAATATATGTTTATATTTTTTATAAAAACTATCCTATTATTTATAATATTTTTCTTTATGAAATAATAATAACGCTTGTTTAAATTATTTAAAAAAATATATATTTTCTTGGACACATATGTGTCTTTATTTATTTTTAGTTTCTGTAATTTAAATTTACGTTAATTCTTGAATTAAAATTATAACGACGACTATGCGTCTTAACTACTTAATTTTAACTAACTCGTATTTAAAAAATTTGTATCTTAAATACTAAATGAATATCATTCTTATCTTATTCTAACTTCTTTGTTCTAAGACGAACTCAAACCATTATGTTTGATTTCGTACTTTCTCTGACCTTGATTATTTACAATATTTTTATGATATCTTATGACCTATAGAATATTTACTTATTTAATGTTTTAGTTGTTTACAATATATATTTGTTATGATCTTTTATGATCTTTGTATTTAGGGATATTTTATGGTCTTGTTTACTTTCTTAATTTAGTTGTTTGTATATTTTTTTAATTCTTATCATCTATGGAAAGTTACTTATTTCTTATCTTATATAATATAAACATGTCCATGCATGTGCGTCGACTATGCGTGGGAGTCATTAACTACGCATGAGCGTCGTTAACTCGCGTTACGCGGAAATGCTTTTCTGGCTTGTTAAACGTTTAACGCTATACAAATGGAAAGTTACACAACACGATTTTATTTTTAAAATTTCAAGCCTTTGCCGGCTATTTTTTGTCATGTATTTAAGTTTGATTATTTTATAGATTTTATTTAATAAACAATAATTCCTATTAATCTTTACAGGAGTCGCAAGTACATAAAAGGCTGCCCAGATGTGGAGGAGCTCCATCGGTTCCCGAAGAATCCCGAAAGGTTATTTTTTGAAATATTAAAAAGTGACAAAATATTTATTCAATGAGTGCCAGATACTGTTTGGAACATAATTATATTTCATAAACAGTATTGGCACTCAATGAAGGTGTGGCCGGCAGACCGAGAACTGTATTGTTTCCAATAGTGTTTTTATCAAATGCTGTTTGTGGTTAGGTTTTCTTTTAACATGCAGACAAATTTCATTATATTTGAAATTTCCAAGTGCTGATATTTGTCTTTATGGATATAAAGAAAACAAACCCTTCCACAGTATTTCTAAACACACATGGATATAATGGCCTGGCCGGCAGGCACACACGTACGTACATACATACATAACTAAATTATGTGCTCTGTGTTCTTATAACACTCAAAACTAAAATTAAAATATATATGTATGGATTTTAGGAGGCGCTAGTAGCTTTGTAAAGGATTGACCAAATGTGGTAAAGCTTACCCGTTCCTGAAGAATCCAAGAAGGTAAGTGTCAATGAAATATTTGTGTGTGAAATATTGAATGAGTGCAGATACTGTTTGCATGTAATGTTTGTATGTTAAACAGTATTTGCACTCAACCATAATTTGACCGGAGCATCCATACGTACTCGCATGTGTTTATGTATCTACATTGTACATATGTACATACATAATTAATGTGTTTTGTAAATACTGTGCGTGGGTTTTTTTACAAAAGATAATGTGTCTGGCTGGAAAACCCACCCTTAAAGCCCAACTATAATATGAATAAGCGAACTTAAGCAACTGTGCGGTTACATAAAAAACTTGTTTTTTTTTAAACATTTATTTATTTACTGTATCTTCAATTATGAACTAACAATAAGTATTCAAATCTTAAATCTAAAATATAAGTATTAGGCCCGACCACTGTCGGACATAAACTTAGTGATAGTTATAAATAATACATAAGTAGTGATAACCAAAAAAAAAAGAGAAAAAAAAATATTTTCAAGCAATCCCATCTGGAGTGTTGAGTATAAGAGCCCTTGTGTCCTTCTTTTTCAAGCGAATGTGGCCAGTAAAATTCAAGATGTTACGTGCAAGCGGATTAGGATGTGACTCGAGTTTTGTTAAATATTTGCCTGCGTATTTTGCTATTTCTTCAATCACTAGTGGCATATTCAAATCACGATGTATATTTGAGTTTTTAATGTACCATGGAGCCGATGTTATCAAACGTAAAATTTAGTTTTGCCTTCGTTGGATTCTCTCGACGTTAGAAGCTGAAGCAGTGCCCCATAACTGAAGCCGTAGCACCATATTGGCTTAAAAAGCGACTTGTATAATAAAAGTTTGCAGTCTAGGCTGAGTGTTGAATTTCTACCAATCAGCCAATATATCTGAATTAGTTTAAGTTTCATTTGTATTAGCTTTGAGTCAATATGGTGTTTCCATGTAAGTCGTCGATCAAGGTGTATACCAAGGTATTTTACGTGTGAATGCTGAGGAACAACTTGATTGTTGATTCGAATTGAGGAACAAGTATCTCTTCGCAGGGTAAATGTTACCTGAACACACTTTTGCTCGTTTACCTTAATTCTCCATAATTTTAACTATAGTTCCAGTTGTGTAATATGTTCTTGTAGATATCGCGAAGCCTCATGAGGATTTTCGTGCATACTTAAGCAGGCTGTATCATCGGCAAACGTAGATGTATGGATATTACTGCTCAAAGGCATATCACAAGTATAAAACAAATACAAAACTGGCCCCAGTATGCTCCCCTGTGGCACACCGGATGATATAGATTCGGGCACACTCATGAATTCTCCTTCCACAACCGTAAACTTCCGGGTAGTAATGTAACTTTCTAATAAATTCAAAAATTTATAGGTAGATATGATTTTAATTTTAAAATTAGACCTTCATGCCACACTTTATCAAATGCCTGCGAAACGTCAATAAATAGTGCAGAACAGTACTTCTTTTCTTCAAATGTTCTTCTTATACATTGAACCAATCTATGCGTTTGTTCAATGGTGCTATGCTGACTTGTAAAACCAAACTGATAGTCTGGGATGCACCCACTTCCAATTAGAATTGGGGACAATTTTGACATGAGCAGTTTTTCGAAAAGTTTTGACATTGTTGATAGCAGGCTTATTGGCCTGTATGATTCTGCCTTGGTCAGATCTTTGCCTGGCTTTGGAATCATTTTAACTTTGGCAAGCTTCCAGCTGTGGGGATAATACTCTAGTTGTAAAATGCCATTAAAAATGAATAACATGATTCTAAATGCAATACGAGGCAATTTTATTAGCATATGGTTACTAATTCCATCAATACCCGGTGCTTTCTTCGGGTTGAGTTCAGCAATTAGATTTTGTACATTACACGATTTAAATTTTATGGGTCGAGGGGGTAGCACAACTACACTCGGGAAATCAACAACACCAGTACATGTGTTTGGGGTAAATACGGATTTTAAATGCTTTGCAAACAAGTTACCTTTTTCAATATCACTCCTGCCCAAACTCCGGTAGAAGTGCGCAGATGTGGTTGAAACTCAACGGGTGTTTTAATTCTTTTCGCAGCGCGCCACAAAGAATAATTAGATGCTGGTGTGACATCGAGATTTTCCAGACAGTTTTTAAAAGAAGCAGTTTTTTCATATGCAAGCAGTTCTTGGAGTCTTTTAGTGCACTCTTTCAATCTAATTTTATTTTGGGGTGATCTGTGCTGTTGCCATTCTCTTCTAGCTCTTCTTTTTGCACATACGAGAAGTTCAATATCTGTAGAATATATTCTGTTAAACCGAGTCTGCAGATAGGAGGAAGTGGCATGTTCAGCTGCCTGCTTAATATTTTCGTTAAGATTAGCAATATTAGATTCAATATCGTCATGAGTTCTTAGCTTAATGTTTTCAGTGCAATGACTACTAAGATATTTTTTAAATCGCAGCCAATTAACACGATTGACCATTTTCACATATGGGTGAGGTAGAGCACTTCTCAGTGGGCTACAGATTGTAACGATCGTGGGAGAGTGATTGGACGATAGATCTAGGGAAGCTTCGACGTGAATTAATTTCCTAGAAATATTTTTCATGACGCCAAAATCTATAATATCCGGAATTTTATGTATGTCAGTAGGCCAGTGAGTGGGCTCCCCACTCGAAATGACGTCCCATCCCATTTTTGAAATTCTGTTGAACAACGCTTGTCCTCTAGGTGTGATAAGACGCGAACCCCAGAAAGTATGTTTTTCATTATAGTCTCCAGCTGCTACGAAGCAAGCGCCAAGAGATTTGTAGAAATCCTCGTATTGATCCTCAGTAATTGCGAATCTAGAAGGGGAGTAAATTGATAATATGACAAAATTTGTTCAAAAATTTTCGATACAAATATTCGTTGCTCGTAGATGTTCTTCACAAATGTTGTCAAGAATATAATGCTTGAGTCTTGACTTTATTAAAATTGCTGATCCCCCGCAAGCTCTTCCTCTTGGGTCCTTTGAATCATATAAAATGTAGCCATTAATTTTGAATAGGCTTCTTGAAGTCAAAAGAGTCTCAGAAACCAACATTATATCAATATTTTTTTCCGTGACGAAGTGCTCAAGATCTTTTTTATGTTGGCGAATGCCGTTTGCGTTCCAGAAACTTATCTTTAACGTGTTCATGGCTTGTTAACTAATGCTTGAAGCAGTGTAGACAGCAGTCGTAGCATTTCTTGCATCATGCTAGTCATATTTGTTGTAAAATTATTTATAGTCAGCACTAGATTCTCAATAGTAGCTTCAAGGCGACTAAAATTAAAGCTTGAGTTTGCATTCGTTGAATTATTTTGAGGCGGAATATTTTGTGTGGGAATATAAGTAGTCTTAGCTGCATCGGCATACGATACACTTGAAGTGACAGGTTGGCTCATTTGAGCAAAAGTGGCTGAGTAAGCCTTTGCTGTTTGTGCTGGAGCTAATTTAGATTTTTGCCCCATAGTCTGTTTATCGAAAGAATAGACAAGACATCCTCTGTAGTTAGCGGTGTGATTACATCCACAATTACTACATTTTTTTTCTGCTAGATCTTTAGGCTTAGTACAACCAGTAGTACCGTGCAATTCACCGCAGATAACACAAACTGAAGGTAACTTGCAGTAAGTTTTTGTGTGACCATATTATTATGGCACTGTACGGGTCCAGAACGCTTATGTGGTTCTTCAACTGTTATTTTTGAGTCTCGCTTTTTTTCAATTTTATATCGTTTGGCTCAAGTTCGACGTGAAATAGAGGTTGAGGAATTTTCTCCCTATTTATTATGTTAGATACATTTTTTACCTTAAATCACTGGAGGACGAGTGCATCTTTTATTTCTTCGGGAGCAACATAGGAATCGATGCCCTTCAATACGATCTGCAGGCCTTTAGCACTTTTAAGCTGATATGTGTAGAATTTTTTTTCAAATTCAGTACTCAGTTTGCGAAAATCTTTTTCTTCATAAATTTGAATTTTGGTTTCATCAATGTTACCACGTTTTATTGGAACGATGTGAAATTTATTCTCACCAATGACTGAAATTAAATTTTTTATAAGAGCGTTTGAATTTTTTTCTCTCAAATAGATTGGAGGCGGCTTCGATGTTTTGTTCGTAGATACATCGGGTTCGTTGTTGTCAACTTGTAATATTTGAAAACTATTTTGACGGTTAATAGAGGATGCGCTGTTATCCCTAGAAATTTTTGGAGCAGATGAAATTTTCGAAGACTTTGGGCTTCGTCCGCGCTTTACCACTGTTATATATCTGTCCATTCCCACTTGGACCTTGGGTTTTGGGCTGCTCTTAACTTCAGTAAAAACTTGGTTAAGTGATGACCACGAGCTCGAAGCGGATGATATCGCTGAGTTAAATGTAGAAGTACTAGGCAACGGTAATGTTAACGAATCACTAGTTGGCATTGGACAAAGCGAAGTTGATCGCTGACGAAAAAGTGGCCTCGCCGTTAAAAAAAAGTCTACTATCAGATTTCTTATTTATTTTGTTATCATTAAGAGCTTCAGAGCTCTCAGTAAGTTCATCATCAGATTTTTTATTTTTATTATTTTCATTAAGAGCTTCAGAACTCACAGTAAAATAGGAATTTCTGCCATTAGAACTCACTTCACAGTTATTTGTTTTTGAGGTACTCATATAAAGTATTCATCAAGGGCACTTTTGTTTGTTTGTTTGTTTTTTTTATTACGGTTTTTTTGTTTTTGTTAATTATGACTACCCAGCTAAAAAAATATGTATGGGGCATATATGATATCCCATATATGGTTCGGATCCGAAAAATGAGGGTATATGGGCATATATGATTATATATATTCATACATTTTCATACATGTATGTATGTGTAAATTCCCTCCACAGTATGCAAAGTTCATATTCATACACTTTTGATTCACAAAAGCGCACTGCTGTGCAATAAATTAAATTACTAAAATTAACTTTTTTTAGACTTGAGAGAAGGGTTGTATTTAATGAAACTTTGTTTTGACAAATAATTCAAAACGAACTAAAACTCATTTCATTCATCAAAAGGTGAATCAATTATTTAAAAAACACATAAGTCATATTCGTACATAACATTTAGCTTAAGAAATCAGATTAAAAACTAATGCAATTAATTATAAAAGAAAATATAATCCGTCTAACAATAGTTTTCAATACAGTAATATGAACTTTGTTTCTTATCTAGAAAATTTTGTTATTTTCTATAAAATTAATGACTGGATTATTTGATATATCAAGAATGGTTTTTTTTTGTAACAAAAAGTTTTTTTTTTTAAACGTTGAGGGTACGCATATAAACTTTGCATACCGTATGTATTTTCTAATGGATTTCCAATTCAGCAGTGATAAAATTCCAAGCTTTTTTTGATTGCAAAAACGATCTTATGTTAGATATCATTTATGCATACATTCTTATATGGCTCCATATATAAAATCTCATATTTATATATGGATCCACATATGAAGAGCTTCATAATTAAATGTTCATATATGAGCTCATATGTTATAATACATTTCATATATTAGTCCATATATTAGTTCATATATAATAGTTTTGCCATGTATAATCCCATATATTTCCATACATGAATTCATACATATTCATATATAGTTGTATACATTCATATATCAAAAATATATGGACCATATATATTTTTTTTAGCTGGGTATGTAAAAAATATTAGCAATGCAAATAAAGCTAACAATAACAATATGTATTCCGAATATTTTTTCGTACAATTTTTTTTTGTTTAGTATGAAATAAAAACTCCGCTAAATCGACTGTTCACTATGAATGTACAACGACAACTGAACTTATGTGGCAAACTATACTTTTCGTCAAGTTTCGTCAAATATCATTTGCTTAAGCTAAGTGCCAAACTGAACGCACATTCCGTACGGAAAACACTGTTTGAGCATTTTTTAAACTGAAGCAAACAGCATCAGAAAATATTCATTGATTTTAAATATTTTTTTATTGTTTCTTATTTTAAACTGAGAAAAGAAAGCAAAACTTCTATTTTCATTCTTTGTTTTACAATACACGTATACAAACATACACATGACTTTATTTATGTACGTTCATTGTTGTACTTTTTAATAGTCAAAACAAGTAATAAAGTGGTCGATATAATTATACGTGAATTTTTAATAGATTAGGATATTCCAACAAGTTAATTTGATTGAATTTAGTAGTTATAAGAAGAAATAAAATTACTAAAAGATTGTGAACAATACATATATGTGCAGCTGTGGCTAAATAATACTTAAGTACATGTACATAAGTACTTTGCGGCCACCTAAAAGTCACATCTTAATTTCTTAAGTATTTGACAGACTTATCGTTCAATTCTGGCATTAGCTCAAGCCAGATTATTCATATTATAGTTGGACCTTTAAACAGTGCTTCCAAAAACACCATCACATCACCATGATTGTCTGGCCGGCAGACATAAGAAAATAAGAAACTGATCAAATAAATAGTCAATTAAAATTAAATTTTTTTATTATAAGATTTTATATTTATATTTTCAGCTATTACATGACGCTTGCAATGGTTCTCCATATAAAGAAGGCTACAAATTGGTTTGTCACTTTTTGTCCAAACGGTAATCAAAGAAATATCTAAAGAAATTAACAATTCAATATTATAATATTAAACTTTAATACTTTCAGGTTTTTTTAATAGTTACAGCCGTTTTAGACGCCTTTGCGGCAACGAAGTCTCCAAAAGACATGAGTGCATCCATGTAACTTTGCTTACCATCCCCAGTTGCAAGGTATGTATCAAAAATGTAAAAAATATTTCTAATTGAGAAACATATTTCTTAATACATATCTTTTTTATATATTTCGGAATTCCTACCTTTGTGGAAATTGTGCATGGTGGAAGAATTGCCAAAAAACACATTTGGGAGCGATTGTGCAGTTGTATGTAAATCTGTTTGTGCCTGTAAGTTAATAAACATTTTCTACTAAATAAACTTGTTTAAAACATAAATATCTTGTTTTTCAGCTTATACTTACCATTTCGATGTTCAGCCAACAAAAAAAAATTAATTGAAAATTACAATTTCATGTATATATTTAAATTTTTTAACAAAAATAAAATTTTTTTCACAACAAATTTTATTTGTATTTTGTTTATTTACATTTTTTTTGGCAAAATTCTTGGTAATGTATAGTTTTTCCTTCTATCACATTGTTTTTCAGGATGCCACCTAGAATATAACTCTTCTAAATATGGGGTTAACCAAGGCGAATTTACATAAGGTGGTCTTAATTTGCAACTCTGCGTATTCGCCTTTTATATTTGTTAGTGTAAAATTTCCTGCTGTCAGAATATTTCTTAATGTTTTGATTCATTTGACAGCAGGGAAATTAAGTCAGCTGGCGAATTAAGATCACCTTATGTGAATTCGCCTTGGGGTTAACTAAAAGCTGATATGGGCCTTTGACATACGTCAGTGCTGCCATATCTGCTTATATCTGTGCTCAAGTATTCCCCGGGAGTATTGGTCTATACTAGGGCACTTCTTTGCACAATGATATACTTTTTTGCAAATACCTTAGTACATTAAGCCATTTTTACCGCGAATAGCAGACTTACAATGATAATATTCAGCCATGGTAGCACTATTAATTTTTAAAAGTATTTAGTTCGTTTAGATTGATCAATTTGATATAATTCCAATATAGGTATACAATCAGAACTTAGATAATGATTTTATTAAACATTAATATGTACTTAGCAGAAATTGAAAAATTTATTTTTAATAATTTTATTTTTTAATGTTTGCACGTCCACGTCTTATCACCAAATGATCATTGTTTCGAGAAAATAAATAATCACTCAAAACACTGAATAATTAACGGGCTTTAAATTGTATTTTGCATTTTATTTTATTTTAACAAAGTGAACTAACTCCCAAAAACAATTATTTTGGGGAGTTAAATAATATTTTTAAGATTGAGGAATTAGTTCACAAGCCGAATTCAGTATTAGGTGAATTTATCAGACCAGCTGATTGTCAGCTGCAAAATTGAGCAATTTGAACCAAAATGTAAAAATTTGCTCAGAAATCTTTTGACAGATTGGTTTTGTAGCAAGCACACTACATGTTGTTTTTGTGTAGTAAAATTGTTGTACTGATAAGGCCACCTGATAATGATTGGCCTTGTTAGTTCATAGTGAACTAAGTCCCCAAAATGTAACGAACTTAACTCCCAAAAATATGAACCAAGTCCCCTCATGTAAACGTTAGTTCAGTTTACTATTGGGGAATTAGTTTTCACAGCCATTTTTTAACATAATAAGATTTAATTTTTTAAAAGTTTAATGCTTTTTAAAGGACGTGATACAAAGTCGTGCGATCTACGAAAATGTACATCTCTGATATGATAGTGTTTAGGAAATTTTTCAAAATAAAATAACAGTTCATCACACTAGGGTTGTAGTTTTTTGTCGATTGCATGAATTTTAGGGTTTTTCTGTAAACCACGCGTTTTCCAAAAGCGTTCTCTGCGCATCGGACGATTTAATTGATTCAAAGTTAAGTTCATATAAGTTATCTTAAAGATCTAAGAGATTAAAACAAGTTAAAAAGCTGCAACAAGTCACCTTATTAGTTGAGCTCTTGACTGAAAGTTAGGCGATGTCAAAACGCGCGATTCACAGAACACCCGTTTGTATGATAGTGTATCACGGCCTTAACTAAAGAACATGCTAGGGTGGCAGCAATGGTGTCTTGTGAATAAATTAAAAATTACTAACGCAAGTGAAAAAAGCAAACCCTGAAAATATTTCAAACTTTCGACAGAGTTGCAAAAAAAGGAGTAAATTTATTTGGTCTGCATATAAAATGTGAAAAAATTTTACCATTTTGCAAACCGTTTAAAACGGCAATTAATTAATAAACTTAAAAACAAAGAACTGAACTATGTACATAAAAAGCTGTAGAACCTAATTATACAACTGTCACTTTTTTTATTACCATACTCTAGAAGAACAGAGCATTTGAAAATAGCACTCTGGAAAAAGTTTGCTGGCCCATAAAATTAAAACTATTCAAAGTACCATATGCTCACAAAGTAGCATTAAAATTAATAAACTTTATTGAAATTCAGTTTAAATTTACCTATTTTTATCGTGTTACAAAATCTCTATTTTTTTACAAAGTTTGTTTACATATTTTACTCAGACCTGGGCAAAATGCATTACTTTTGCATTAGCATTAAATTAAAAAAAAAGAATGCAAATGCAAATTTATTGAATTAACACTAAATCGTATGATTTTAATGCATTATTTTTTCCATTGAATTAAAATCCCCTCAAAGTAATGCATTAATATTGCATTGGCATTAATTTTGATATTTTTAATGCCCTATTTTTTGCATTGAATTAAAATATCCTCAAAGTAATGCGCTAATATTGCATTAGCATTAAATTTCATACTTTTAATGCACTAGTTTTTGCATTGAATTAAAATCTCGTCAAGGTAATGCATTAATATTGCATTGGCACTAAATCACAAGTAAAAATTGCACTGATTTTGCATTACCACTAATGAAGTAATGCAATATGATTGCATTGTCGCTAAAACCTATTGTACGTAATAAAATTAAACAAAGGATGAACAAAGCAAATAAAAATTAAAAAATACAGTAAAGTTCACATTGAGGCCACCTATAAATGAAAAATATTCATTGAACATACACATCTCACTTAATCAACAAGAGGGTATTAAGTCGAAATTTTTGATATCTCACTTTTTGCAGGAAACCCACTAACAACACCAATATCTATCTACTGAAAAAATTTCAAAGTATTTTGATCACTCTTTTGTTGATAAATTTTTTTTTACTTTATGATTTTAATACGAAATGTAAATGTTTTTATGTTAAAATTGCTCAAATTTTTTCTGATTTGAGACTCTTTTCAAAACATATATATTCTTATATAATAATTGCAAGGTTTTAAAATAAAAACAATGTACATATATTTTCAAATGGAATTTGCTCACCAAGATGTATTTGGATTTTTAAATTTTCCTAAAATGTAACCACAAACGGTTTTTCGTCTCTACTGAAAATTTTAAAATTTTGACTTAATACTTCCTTGTTGATTAACCTTCCTTTTCACAACGTATGGTTAAGAGTTAACGTGAACTTTAACTGACAGTTCTTCATACAAAACTTCTCGTTAAAGTCCCTCTTCGCTTTTAATTGTACATTCTGAAAAGGACCGTAAGTGCGATATGTATGTTCATTGAATATTTTTCATATGTAGGTGGCCTCAATGTGAACTTTACTGTATTCTTTAATCTTCATTTGTTTTGTTCACCCTTTGTTAAATTTTGTGTGCACAATATGTTTTAGTGACAATGGAATCATATTGCATTACTTCATTAGTGCTAATGCAAGGTTAGTGCATTTTTTACGTGTGATTTAGTGCCAATGCAATATTAATGCATTGCCTTGACGAGATTTTAATTCAATGCAAAAAATAGTGCATTAAAAATATCAAATTTAATGCCAATGCAATATTAGCGCATTACTTTGAGGAGATTTTAATTCAATGCAAAAAATAATGCATTAAAAATATCAAAATTAATGCCAATGCAATATTAATGCATTACTTTGAGGGGATTTTAATTCAATGGAAAAAATAATGCATTAAAAGCATACGATTTAGTGCTAATTCAATAAATTTGCATTTGCATTGATTTGGTTTAATGTAGGAAAATGCTCAATGCATTACCTTATTTAATGCAAATTTCCCAGGTCTGATTTTACTAGGAAGAATACTGCAAGGTTGCCACACACATACTTAATGTGCAAACTGCATTATCATGAAAATATTGCAAAATTTGTTAAAGTTAATTCACAAATAACTTCTGAATTCAAGCATTTCAGAAAATAACTGGTGCTAAATCGGAAACCTACTTTTATCCTGTATCGATTGGTATATGAATTGAATATGAATATGAACGGTACAATAAATGATTTCAATTTTATAGGCAAAACAATTTCTTACTAAATTTTTTACTTTGAAAAGTTTGCTGGGCTATAACTTCTGAGTGCACGTATTTGGAATAATAACAATTACTGTTTTTGAAAGGAATTTTAATTCCCTATTGATTGGTACTAGTCGCTATATGGTACATCGAATAGTTTTTCATTTGTGGGCCAAAAAAATTTTCCCTAATCTTGGTTTGCTGAATATAACTTCTGAACGCAAGTATTTGGAATAATAACATAGGTTGTAATAGGTTGTTTTATTTACTTTTTATTTAGTTTATTTTTATTAAATAAAAAGATTATTTCCTGAGCTCAGCTAGAAGCTCTAGGAGTGTTGTTTAATGATTAATCTTAAAATAAAAATACATTGTCTTATATACTAGTTATGAGAATAAAGCTTAACCTATCTTAACATAAGAGGGAAAAGAAAAGGTATATGCTTAATAAGCAAATTGTTCCTTTTAGTTTCCCACGGTAGGCGTGTGTCTCATAAGAAATTTGGAAAACATGGATTTTGTATTGTTATACCCTTTACCAAAAAATGGTAAAAGGGTATATATAGGTTTGTCATTCCGTTTGTAATTTCTACAATATTAATGAGAGACACATAAATTATATATATTCTGGATCCTTATGCATAGGGAAAACGAACAAGCGATGTCCGTCTGTCCGTCTGTCTGTACGTGAAATCGGTTTTCCCAAGCTCCCAGAACAGCTAGAGACTTCGTTCTTGGACTGGTGTGTCAGAAATTTTCCGAAAAATTTTGCTATTAAGAATCAGCAAAATCGAGGAGGCGATTTCAGAGCTGGAAAACTCAAACTCAATATTCATATAGAAAATAACTACCGAAAACAAGTTTTCATTACTTTTTTTTATTAAATTAACTTATTTTATACTTCGGTATGAATAAAATTGGTATTTATAATTAAAAAAAAATTAAAAATTTAACAAATTAAAAAAACGTTTCCAGGGTTGGAAAACTTTAACTTTTTTTCTAATAATTAAACATATTTCATGTTTTAGGAAGAAGGCTATTTTCTCAGGAACATTAAAAGCTACGGGTCTGAAATTTGGACAGTGTATGTAGAACTTTGGTCACTACAACAACAAATATATAAAAGCTAAAAATTTAAGGGTGTTCCAAAATGAGTGACGAAAACTTTTAAAATCCCATGTAATATACATACAATTGTATTATGTATGTACATATGCATATTGACACTTGAAATTTGTAAAATTAATGTATTTTTTATATATGCTACAACAATTAACACTAAAATTAAAAAAATTTAAATTAAAGGGTGGTCCATCAGTTAATGCAATTTTGAATATGTAATTTTAACAAATTGCTATATCTTGGAAACGGTAAGAGCTAAACTGTTGACATTTTCAAAAACGGTAAATCTAAAAAATCCGAAAATTATAAAATCGCCAAAAATTAAAAAAAAACGCCAAAACAAAAAAACCGCCAAAATTAAAATAAAAAGCTAAAATTAAAAAAAACGCCAAAAACCGAAAAAAATCTCCAAAACGAGAAAAACGTGTCAAAACTAAAAATAAATTTCCACAATGACAAAAAACGCCAAAAACCGCTAAAATCGCCAAAACAAAAAAAATGGTTATATGAACAAAAATCGCCAAAAATTAAAAAAAATCGGCTAAATGAAAAAAACGGCAAAATCAAAAAAATCGCCAAAACGAAAACAAATCGCCAAAATTAAAAAAAATCGCCAAAATAAAAAAAAATCGCCAAAACGAGAATAAATTGCCTATATGAAAATAAATCGCCAAAAATGAAAAAAATCGCCTAAATGAAAATAAATCGCCAAAATTAAAAAAAAAACGTCAAAAACCGAAAAAAATCGCCAAAAAGAGAAAAAAGTGTCAAAACAACTAAAAATTCCCACAATGACAAAAATCCGCAAAAATCGCCGAAACAAAAAAAATGCTTATATGAACAAAAATCGCCAAAAATGAAAAAAAATCGCCTAAATGAAAAAAATCGCCAAAATCAAAAAAATCGCCAAAACGAAAATTAATCGCCAAAAACCGAAAAAAATCGCCAAAACAAGAAAAAATTGCCTATATGAAAAAAATCGCCAAAATTAAAAAAAACGCCAAACACTGAAAAAAATCGCCAAAGCAAAAAAAATTGCCTATATGAAAAAAAATCGCCAAAATTAAAAAATCGCCAAAAACCGAAAAAATCGCCAAAACGAGAAAAAAGTGTCAAAACTAAAAAAATTGCCAAAAAGAAATAGAAACGCCAAAAACCGAAAAAATCGCCAAAACAAAACAAAATTTGCCTATATGAAAAAAAATCGCCAAAAAATAAAAAAATCGCCTAAATGAAAAAAATTTTCAAAATCAAACAAATTGCCAAAAGGAAAAAAGTCGCCAAAACCGAAAAAATTTCCAAAACGAGAAAAAAGTGTCAAAACTAAAAAAATTGCCACAAAAAAATAAAATACATAAAAAATAAAAAAATCGCCTAAATGAAAAAAAATCGTCAAAATCAAAAAAATCACCAGAACGAAAAAATGCCAAAAATACAAAAAAAACGACAAAAACCGAAAAAATCGCCAAAACAAAAAAATTGTCTATATGAAAAAAAATTGCAAAAAAGCACCAAATTAAACATAATGCCTAAAACCTAAAAATTGCACAAAAAGTATGAATTTTTTCAAAAAAATTCAATTCATATGTATCTCTATACTACATAAACGCACTTTGGTAAAGGGTATATAAGATTCGGCACAGCCGAATATAGCACTCTTACTTGTTTATATTTATTATATAAACACATGTGGTTATTAATTATGATTCATTCAAGTGCATTATGATGCAGCCTTTGATCAGACTGGCGAGTGTCAAATAGCATCTGTACAAAATACATATTTACGTTGCAGTCTGTCAAATGCATTTATCTAACACTTCATGCAGCGGTATTTGCCCGATTGCATGAGTGTCAAATGTCCAGTGCACAAAAATAATTTCAATGCCATTGGATGTTATGTATGTTGCGGTCAAGTTGACTTTAAATGTTTACTACGCAATGTTAGTCGTAGTGATAGTTAGAACACGCTACACCTCCACCTTTTATAAGAATGTTCATATAACGTTAGTTTTATGGACATTCTTTTACACATAAAAAAATTATTTTTGAAATATAATTAAAAATTTAAATCTTATTGTAAAATATTAGGTTTTATTGGTAATGGCCATACCGTTTTAATTATTTAATATTATATAATTTAAGTCTATTCTTATGAACTATTTGTGTTTTATTTGTTTTCTTATCAAATATAGTTACATTATTTCTTAAGTCTATTTTCTTAATTTTGTAAGGTCCTCTATATTGTATTTCTAACTTATGACCTGCTTCATTTTTCAGTAATACTAGATCTCCTATTTTAAAGTTATAATCAATTATATCCCTATCATAGTTTAATTTTTGCTTAAGTTTATTTCTATCTAATAATTGTTGGGCCCTCTTATATGCTACTTCTAATCTAAATTTTGTTTCTTTGGCATAGTCCTCTATATTATATAGTGGTTCTACTTTATCTACATTGAAAATCTGAAAACTGTTAGGAGTTTTTGCAAAGACTAACTCATAAGGACAATAATTATGAATTGTTGAAGGTGTTGTATTAAAACAATAAGTAAAATATTTTAGCCATTCGTCCCAATCATATTTGTCTATAGATATATAGGAACGTACATATTCATTGAAAGTTCTATGACTTCTTTCTATTGTGCCTATTGTTTGGTGGTGATGAGCTGTCGAAGTTAATTTTTCAATTTTTAGTAGATTACAAAGTTCTGTTAATATCCAATTTTTATATTCCGTTCCCATGTCCGAAATGAACGTCTTCATTGGACCATAGGTAAGTATAAAATTTTCAAATATTGCCTTAGCGATTGTTTTAGCGCTTTTGTCTCTTATTGGTATAGTAACTAAATATTTAGTTAAATCACATATTATTGTGATTGCGTATTCATTTCCAATAAATGATTTTGGAAATGGCCCTATTGTGTCTACCACTACCGTATCAAATAGTTTTGTTGGCGTTGGTGTCACAGTCATTGGACTTTTGTTATGTTTTAAAGTTTTAGCAGTTTGACATTTATGACATGTTTTTACGTATTTAGATATGTCCTTGGACATATTTTTCCAATAGTAATATCTTTTTATTTTTTCTAATGTTCTATATATTCCGCAATGTCCTCCTTCTATGGGATCATCGAGATATTTCAGCATAATTTCAAGAATTGGCTTGGCATTCTTACTATCTATTTGGGTCACCTTATTTAGTAGCGCTACTTTAATTTTATTTAATATTTTATTGCCCATAAGTTTAAATTCATTAATAGAGATCGAAAATTTTCTCACTAGGTAAATTACTTATACTTGTAAATTATATATATTGTGTTTACCGGCCACTTTTTCGAGCCTAGAGAAAAATTGTCCTAAGTCAAAATTCTCTTTAGTAAACAAATCATTAATATGTATATATGTTACTATAAATTTTCCACGTTTGATATAACATCTTCCGGGGGAAATCTTTAGTTTATAGTATTTTCTGACGTCAGTGTTTGTTAAAGGTACATATATACTGGGCTTATCATTATTTTTATTTTTATGCTGTTCATTTAGTGTATTACTATTCTTGTCTTTTGTATTGGTCATCGATCTAGTCGTGACTTTTAATATAGAACAAATTTTATTATTCATGTCTTTTAGGTCATTTATTGTAATTCGCGATAGAGCGTCAGCAACATAGTTATCTTTTCCCCTAAGATATTCTACTGTAAAGTTATATTCTTCCAAATCGAGTCTAATTCTTGTTAACTTGGAGCTTGGGGTTTTCATTGAAAACAAATAAGAAAGTGGTCTATGATCAGTACGGACAAGAAAATGTTTTCCATATATATATGGTCTGAAGTGGGTAATTGCCCAATGAATTGCAGTTAATTCTTGCTCAATGGTTGATTTGTTACTTTCTCCCTTTGTGAATGTCTTTGATGCATAGGCAATAGGTAAATGTTTACCATCATATTCCTGTGTCAAAACCGCACCACAAGCGTACTTACTTGCATCTGTTGTTATACAAAATTCCTTAGTAAAATCTGGATATTGGAGTAAAGTAGGACTCATTAGTGCTTTCTTAAGATATTTAAACGCAAAATCACAGTCTTTTGTCCATTCAAATGGTGTATTTTTCTTGGATAATTTTGTTAAATGTCTGGAGTATTCAGAAAAATGTTTAATGAATCTCCGATAGTAGTTACAAAAAGCCACAAATCTTTTTGCGCTATCTGCATCTGTTGGTATTGGATAGTTTTCGATAATTGAATATTTACTATCGTCTGGTAATATTCCTTTATCTGTACATTTGTGTCCAAGATATGTTACTTCTTTCATGAAAAACGAACATTTCTCTGGATGCAGTTTTAGATTGTTCTTACGGCATAAGTCAAAAACACTCTTTAAATTTGAAAGCATATGCTTTTCTGAACATCCTAGGACAACTAAGTCGTCCATGTAAGGGAATGCTTGATCTGGTTTTAGTCCACTAAAAGCAATTGTCATCATTCTTTGAAAAGAATTTGGTGCTATTTTTAAACCATAAGGTAATCTAGTGAATCTGTATGAACCGTTATTGGTTGAGAATGCTGTTAAGTCTCTGGAGTTTTTCTCCAAACTGATTTGGTGAAAACCTGACATTAAGCCTAAACAGGAGAAATATTTTGCTCTACCTAGTTGGTCTAATATATCATCAATTCTAGGTAATGGGAATTTATCTGCAATTAATTTTTTATTTATTTGTCTGTAATCTATGACAAGTCTCCATCTTTTCTGGTCAGAGTTAGGAAGTGATTTCTTTGGTACTAACAAGACTGGTCTGTTATATTCAGAATAGGAAGGCTCAATAATTTTATCGTCTATTAATTTTTTCACTTGTTTGTCAATTTCTTCTTTATGTGTATGTGGTATACGATAATTTTTAATATATACTGGTTCTTTATCTTTTACTCTCAATTTTTGTTCATAAAAATTATTAGTTGTTATTGTTTCTGATTCCAAACCGAAAATATCACTATATGTTGAACATAGTTTTGTTAATGTTGTTTTAAATTGTTGTGGAAAATGTTTCTGTAAAATTTTTAATATTTCTGATTTTCTTTTAGAGTTTTTGCCTAAATTTTCTTTGATAATTTCATAATCAGAGATGTTTTCAGTTTTTATGTTACTTTGTTTGATGTTAGTAATGGTGTTATTAGTGTTTAGAATACGAATAAATGCTTTGTCAGATTTAACTAATGTATTTGGTATAAAAACACCTGGTTCAATTTCTTGATTTGGAATTAATAATTCGTTATTTGAATTGGTAAAATTTACTTGACGTATTACTTCACATCTTGGAGGTATATTAATTTCATTGCAGTTATTCGTAATCGGTATATCTATTGTTTGTGGTATATTAAATGGTCCAAGGATAAGGTAATCATTATCTTGGTTGAAATCAAATATACAGTTATATTTTTCGATAAAATCCACGCCAATGATTCCATCGCATGGTATCGGAAAATTATTATCTACTATCTGGAAGTAATGTGGTATTAAAAATTTTTTAAATTTTAAATCGCAAAATGTATTTCCAATCGATTTGATGTTACCCTGTCCTATTCCACTTAAAGTTGTTGTTTTATTAGTGTTAATTTGGTTTTGTTTAAAGAATTTTGATTTTATTAATGAAATGTCTGCTCCCGTGTTTACTAAGAGTATGAGTGTAGTGTTAGTATTGTCTAATTGAATATGTATAAATAAGCTCAAGTTTAGATTTAGATGGTAAATTTTCACTGATTTGATCCTAGGGGACTTTCGGAGTTTTCCGAATTGTTTTCATTTGATTCTGTTGCTCTTACGTAGTTATTGTTCCTACGATTATTATTAAATCTTTGTCGGTTTCTGTAATAATTGCTATTATTATTATTGTTATTATTATAGTTGTTGTTATTATTTCTACGTGGGTAATTATTTCTTCCACGTGATCGTGTATTATTACCACGGTAACTGTTTCCAGATTTGTACTTTTGTCCATAGTACAAAATAGTATTTTGTTGACCTGTGGCGTCTGTACAACTATTGACGAATTTACTAATAGCATCGTTCATGCTATTGAATTGTCCTGCTTCCATGATAAGCTTAACTTTATCTATGGTGCAGTTCTTAGTTAATGCCTTTACGGCAGTTTGTGTGGAATACTTTGTGGCTAGGTCGCAAGACAATCCATCTGAAATGTATGCGGTTTCTAATGCCTTGGTTAAATTTTCTATTTCACTGCAATAAGCGTTAGCAGTTTTATTGTTTTGTTTTATATTTAAAATTTTTGCTGTTAATACTTCCACAGACTCTCCCTTCACGCTATTTTTTAGTTTGTTTATTATTTCTGATATAGTTGATTCATTGCTGATTAGATTTCTTGCAGTTCCCTTTAATTTTGTTTTTATTAGTGATACTGCAACTGCTTCGTGAGTACCTTTTATTGAATCTACTAAGGACAAGGAGTCAACAAAGGATCGTAAATTTTCTGATTTTCAATCAAAGTCTATAATCAGCTTTGATGCTGTGTTCAAAAAGTCCACTACAGTTTGAGTCATTTTGGATTCAGTTATAGGCATAGAAATATTAAATATTACACTTTCGTGTATTGAATTTGGTAGTTCGACTTGTATCGACTTTTTATCAGCTAATTTTGAAATTCTGCTTGTTAAATCAAGGAAAAATGCGTCTGCTGCTCTTTGGTGAGCTACTGTTAGTCTATTGTAATAAACATTAAATAAAACTCTTATTTCTTCTAACTTTGTAAGAACATTTTGAAAATGATGAATAATTGTTTCATTTTTAATTGGTCTATCAATATTGATGCACTTATATGACCGTTCTAAATCTTCTTTTATAGTTCGTGCCTTATTCAAAATATCTTTCCATTCCATCAGTAAATTAAAAAAAAATTGCTGAAAAGTTTAATTTGGTTATATTTTGTCTAAATCGTTTGCTTTACTGAAATACTTTTTTCTTAGAGTTCTTTTATGTGACAAATATATTTTAAGCAACAAGTTTATTACTAATATTAGCATTAGTAACCATAATGAATTTATTTCTGACTTATGGTCAATGATTTCCAAATTGGTAATCACGTTAGCATTGGGTTTTTCCATTTTTGATTCTGTTTTACCCATATTTAAAATTTATTTATTTTACTATATTATTGGTGCTTATTATTTTCTTTTTCTATGCGTTCTGACCACCTTATTGGACGAACTGTCATTTCTTCTACATGAGTTTTGTTTAAAATATCGTCATTTCATTTGAGACACCTGGCATTTCTATTTTCCAAATCTGTGCTAAATATTTTACTTGTTGTTCCAATGAAATTCCTTCTTCTTCAAAAATAACATTAATATGTTTTTTGGTTTGTTTTCTATTTACGTTATCCATTATAATGGCCTTACAAAATTAATTACAAAAAAATATTATCATACTTTAAAGTTATTTTTGTTAAAATCTAATTTAAAAAAATAATATATATATATATATATATATATATATATATATATATATATATGTATAGTTTGTCAACGGCGGTTAACGCCTACTAACCTAAGAGTGCGCCGCAATTAGTGCACTTCTTTGTTTGTTATACTTATTTATTATTTTTTTGCTGTCTTTACCTCATGTTGTAGCACATCATAATTCAACTACGATTTTCGTTATATGTATATTGTTGTGTTGTTGTTGGTATCAACTCGATTGTTGTAAATATCTTCCAATTTTGTAGTTACCGCAAACTGTAATGTTAATGAACAATTTTATTTGGTAAAAATGCATTAAGCTGTTGTAGTTGTTGCTCTCTGGTTGTTTTCCCTCGTGCTGATGTTCTTGTAGATTTGTTGGCTAGTTGTTGTTGTTTCGTCTGATTAATTCTGCCTTTTGGCCAGGCGGACATCTTCCACTGACAGATCGTTTTTGGCTGGTCTGTCAGGACTCAAAGATTTTCTTTCTTTTGCGCCTTACGGTCGCAACTGGCAAGATTTATTGTATTTTGGCAGTATAAATAATTTTATTTTATTTTGGGTGCAGAGTTTTAGCACTTCCAGGTTGGCAGGATCGCCATGTAATAGGTTGTTTCATTTACTTTTTATTTAGTTTATTTTTATTAAATAAAAAGATTATTTCCTGAGCTCAGCTAGGAGCTCTAGGAGTGTTGTTTAATGATTAATCTTAAAATAAAAATACATTGTCTTATATACTAGTTATGACAATAAAGCTTAACCTATCTTAACATAAGAGGGAAAAGAAAAGGTATATGCTTAATAAGCAAATTGTTCCTTTTAGTTTCCCACGGTAGGCGTGCGGCGTGTGTCTCATAAGAAATTTGGAAAACATGGATTTTGTATTGTTTATATTTATTATATAAACACATGTGGTTATTAATTATGATTCATTAGAGTGCATTATGATACAGCCTTTGATCAGACTGGCGAGTGTCAAATAGCATCTGTACAAAATACATATTTACGTTGCAGTCTGTCAAATGCATTTATCTAACACTTCATGCAGCGGTATTTGCCCGATTGCATGAGTGTCAAATGTCCAGTGCACAAAAATAATTTCAATGCCATTGGATGTTATGTATGTTGCGGTCAAGTTGACTTTAAATGTTTACTACGCAATGTTAGTCGTAGTGATAGTTAGAACACGCTACACCTCCACCTTTTATAAGAATGTTCATATAACGTTAGTTTTATGGACATTCTTTTACACATAAAAAAATTATTTTTGAAATATAATTAAAAATTTAAATCTTATTGTAAAATATTAGGTTTTATTGGTAATGGCCATACCGTTTTAATTATTTAATATTATATAATTTAAGTCTATTCTTATGAACTATTTGTGTTTTATTTGTTTTCTTATCAAATATAGTTACATTATTTCTTAAGTCTATTTTCTTAATTTTGTAAGGTCCTCTATATTGTATTTCTAACTTATGACCTGCTTCATTTTTCAGTAATACTAGATCTCCTATTTTAAAGTTATAATCAATTATATCCCTATCATAGTTTAATTTTTGCTTAAGTTTATTTCTATCTAATAATTGTTGAGCCCTCTTATATGCTACTTCTAATCTAAATTTTGTTTCTTTGGCATAGTCCTCTATATTATATAGTGGTTCTACTTTATCTACATTGAAAATCTGAAAACTGTTAGGAGTTTTTGCAAAGACTAACTCATAACGACAATAATTATGAATTGTTGAAGGTGTTGTATTAAAACAATAAGTAAAATATTTTAGCCATTCGTCCCAATCATAGGAACGTACATATTCATTGAAAGTTCTATGACTTCTTTCTATTGTGCCTATTGTTTGGTGGTGATGAGCTGTCGAAGTTAATTTTTAAATTTTTAGTAGATTACAAAGTTTTGTTAATATCGAATTTTTATATTCTGTTCCCATGTCCGAAATGAACGTCTTCATTGGACCATAGGTAAGTATAAAATTTTCAAATATTGCCTTAGCGATTGTTTTAGCGCTTTTGTCTCTTATTGGTATAGTAACTAAATATTTAGTTAAATCACATATTATTGTGATTGCGTATTCATTTCCAATTAATGATTTTGGAAATGGCCCTATTGTGTCTACCACTACCGTATCAAATAGTTTTGTTGGCGTTGGTGTCACAGTCATTGGACTTTTGTTATGTTTTAAAGTTTTAGCAGTTTGACATTTATGACATGTTTTTACGTATTTAGATATGTCCTTGGACATATTTTTCCAACAGTAATATCTTTTTATTTTTTCTAATGTTCTATATATTCCGCAATGTCCTCCTTCTATGGGATCATCGAGATATTTCAGCATAATTTCAAGAATTGCCTTGGCATTCTTACTATCTATTTGGGTCACCTTATTTAGTAGCGCTACTTTAATTTTATTTAATATTTTATTGCCCATAAGTTTAAATTCATTAATAGAGATAAATTCGAAAATTTTCTCACCAGGTAAATTACTTATACTTGTAAATTATATATATTGTGTTTACCGGCCACTTTTTCGAGCCTAGAGAAAAATTGTCCTAAGTCAAAATTCTCTTTAGTAAACAAATCATTAATATGTATATATGTTACTATAGATTTTCCACGTTTGATATAACATCTTCCGGGGGAAATCTTTAGTTTATAGTATTTTCTGACGTCAGTGTTTGTTAAAAGTACATATATACTGGGCTTATCATTATTTTTATTTTTATGCTGTTCATTTAGTGTATTACTATTCTTGTCTTTTGTATTGGTCATCGATCTAGTCGTGACTTTTAATATAGAACAAATTTTATTATTCATGTCTTTTAGGTCATTTATTGTAATTCGCGATAGAGCGTCAGCAACATAGTTATCTTTTCCCCTAAGATATTCTACTGTAAAGTTATATTCTTCCAAATCGAGTCTAATTCTTGTTAACTTGGAGCTTGGGGTTTTCATTGAAAACAAATAAGAAAGTGGTCTATGATCAGTACGGACAAGAAAATGTTTTCCATATATATATGGTCTGAAGTGGGTAATTGCCCAATGAATTGCAGTTAATTCTTGCTCAATGGTTGATTTGTTACTTTCTCCCTTTGTGAATGTCTTTGATGCATAGGCAATAGGTAAATGTTTACCATCATATTCCTGTGTCAAAACCGCACCACAAGCGTACTTACTTGCATCTGTTGTTATACAAAATTCCTTAGTAAAATCAGGATATTGGAGTAAAGTAGGACTCATTAGTGCTTTCTTAAGATATTTAAACGCAAAATCACAGTATTTTGTCCATTCAAATGGTGTATTTTTATACCCTTTACCAAAAAATGGTAAAAGGGTATATATAGGTTTGTCATTCCGTTTGTAATTTCTACAATATTAATAAGCGACACATAAAGTATATATATTCTGGATCCTTATGCATAGGGAAGACGAACAAGCGATGTCCGTCTGTCCGTCTGTCCGTCTGTCTGTACGTGAAATCGGTTTTCCCAAGCTCCCAGAAGAGCTAGAGACTTCGTTCTTCGACTGGTGTGTCAGAAATTTTCCGAAAAATTTTGCTATTGAAATTCAGCAAAATCGAGCAGACGGTTTCAGAGCTGGAAACCTCATACTCAATATTCCCATAGAAAATAACTACCGAAAACAAGTTTTCATTACTTTTTTATTAAATTAACTTATTTTATACTTCGGTATGAATAAAATTGGTATTTATAATTAAAAAAAAAATTTTAAAATTTAACAAAATAAAAAAAACGTTTCCAGGGTTGGAAAACTTTAACTTATTTCCTAATAATTAAACATATTTCATGTTTTAGGAAGAAGGCTATTTTCTCAGGAATGGTAAAAGCTACGGGTCTGAAATTTGGACAGTGTATGTAGAACTTTGGTCGCTACAACAACAAATATATAAAAGCTAAAAATTAAAGGGTGTTCCAAAATGAGTGACGAAAACTTTTAAAATCCCATGTAATATACATACAATTGTATTATGTATGTACATATGCATATTGACACTTGAAATTTGTAAAATTAGTGTATTTTTATATATGCTGCAACAATTAACACTAAAATTAAAAAAAATTTAAATTAAAGGGTGGTCCATCAGTTAATGCAATTTTGACTATGTAATTTTAAAAAATTGCTATATCTTGGAAACCGTAAGAGCTAAACTGTTGAAATTTTCAAAAACGGTAAAACTAAAAAATCCAAAAATTATAAAATCGCCAAAAATTTAAAAAAAAAATCGCCAAAGCGAAAAAAATCGCCAAAATAAAAATAAACGCTAAAATTAAATAAAAACGCCAAAAAAAACCGCAAAAATCGCCAAAACAAACAAAAAATGGTTATATGAACAAAAATCGCCAAAAATTAAAAAAAAAATCGCCTAAATGAAAAAAATCGCCACAACAAAAAAAATCGCCAAAACGAAAATAAATCGCCAAAATTAAAAAAAACGCCAAACACTAAAAAAATCGCCAAAACAAAAAAAAATTGCCTATATGAAAAAAAATCGCCAAAAATTAAAAAAATCGCTTATATGAAAAAAAATCGTCAAAATAAAAAAAAACGCCATAACGAAAAAAAATCGCCAAAATTAAAAAAACCCCAAAAACCGAAAAAATCGCCAAAACGAGAAAGTGTCAAAATGAAAAAAAATTCACATTATGACAAAAATCCGCAAAAATCGCCAAAACAAAAAAAATGCTTATATAAACGAAAATCGCCAAAAATGAAAAAAAAAATCGCCAAAAATGAAAAAAAAAAATCGCCTAAATGAAAAAAAATCGCCAAAATAAAAAAAAATCGCCAGAACGAAAATAAATCGCCAAAATTAAAAAAAAACCTCAAAAACCGAAAAAATCACCAAAACAAAAAAAAATTGCCTATATCAAAAAAAATCGCCAAAAATTAAAAAAATCGCTTGTATGAAAAAAAATCAGCAAAATCAAAAAAATCGCCAAAACGAAAATAAATCGCCAAAATTAAAAAAAACGTCAAAAACCGAAAAAAATCGCCAAAACGAGAATAAATTGCCTATATGAAAAAAATCGCCAAAAATGAAAAAAAATCGCCTAAATGAAAAAAAATCGCCAAAATCAAAAAAATCGCCAAAACGAAAATAAATCGCCAAAATTAAAAAAACGCCATGAACCGAAAAAAATCGCCAAAACAAAAAAAAAATGCCTATATCAAAAAAAATCGCCAAAAATTAAAAAAATCGCTTGTATGAAAAAAAAATCGGCAAAATCAAAAAAATCGCCAAAACGAAAATAAATCGCCAAAATTAAAAAAAAACGTCAAAAACCGAAAAAAATCGCCAAAACGAGAATAAATTGCCTATATGAAAAAAAATCGCCAAAAATTAAAAAAAATCGCCTAAATGAAAAAAAATCGCCAAAATCAAAAAAATCGCCAAAACGAAAATAAATCGCCAAAATTAAAAAAACGCCATGAACCGAAAAAAATCGCCAAAACAAAAAAAATTGCCTATATGAAAAAAATCACCAAAATTAAAAAAAAAACGCTAAACACTGAAAAAAATAGCCAAAACAAAAAAAAATTGCCTATATCGCCAAAACCAAAAAAAAATTGCCTATATGAAAAAAAAATCGGAAAAAGCACCAAATTAAACATAATGCCTAAAACCTGAAAATTGCACAAAAAGTATGAATTTTTTCACAAAATTAATATGTACCTACATACATATCTCTGTGCTTATGTATGTATCTCTATACTACATAAACGCACTTTGGTAAAGGGTATATAAGATTCGGCACAGCCGAATATAGCACTCTTACTTGTTCTTGGATAATTTTGTTAAATGTCTGGAGTATTCAGAAAAATGTTTAATGAATCTCCGATAGTAGTTACAAAAAGCCACAAATCTTTTTGCGCTATCTGCATCTGTTGGTATTGGATAGTTTTCGATAATTGAATATTTACTATCGTCTGGTAATATTCCTTTATCTGTACATTTGTGTCCAAGATATGTTACTTCTTTCATGAAAAACGAACATTTCTCTGGATGCAGTTTTAGATTGTTCTTACGGCATAAGTCAAAAACACTCTTTAAATTTGAAAGCATATGCTTTTCTGAACATCCTAGGACAACTAAGTCGTCCATGTAAGGGAATGCTTGATCTGGTTTTAGTCCACTAAAAGCAATTGTCATCATTCTTTGAAAAGAATTTGGTGCTATTTTTAAACCATAAGGTAATCTAGTGAATCTGTATGAACCGTTATTGGTTGAGAATGCTGTTAAGTCTCTGGAGTTTTTCTCCAAACTGATTTGGTGAAAACCTGACATTAAGCCTAAACAGGAGAAATATTTTGCTCTACCTAGTTGGTCTAATATATCATCAATTCTAGGTAATGGGAATTTATCTGCAATTAATTTTTTATTTATTTGTCTGTAATCTATGACAAGTCTCCATCTTTTCTGGTCAGAGTTAGGAAGTGATTTCTTTGGTACTAACAAGACTGGTCTGTTATATTCAGAATAGGAAGGCTCAATAATTTTATCGTCTATTAATTTTTTCACTTGTTTGTCAATTTCTTCTTTATGTGTATGTGGTATACGATAATTTTTAATATATACTGGTTCTTTATCTTTTACTCTCAATTTTTGTTCATAAAAATTATTAGTTGTTATTGTTTCTGATTCCAAACCGAAAATATCACTATATGTTGAACATAGTTTTGTTAATGTTGTTTTAAATTGTTGTGGAAAATGTTTCTGTAAAATTTTTAATATTTCTGATTTTCTTTTAGAGTTTTTGCCTAAATTTTCTTTGATAATTTCATAATCAGAGATGTTTTCAGTTTTTATGTTACTTTGTTTGATGTTAGTAATGGTGTTATTAGTGTTTAGAATACGAATAAATGCTTTGTCAGATTTAACTAATGTATTTGGTATAAAAACACCTGGTTCAATTTCTTGATTTGGAATTAATAATTCGTTATTTGAATTGGTAAAATTTACTTGACGTATTACTTCACATCTTGGAGGTATATTAATTTCATTGCAGTTATTCGTAATCGGTATATCTATTGTTTGTGGTATATTAAATGGTCCAAGGATAAGGTAATCATTATCTTGGTTGAAATCAAATATACAGTTATATTTTTCGATAAAATCCACGCCAATGATTCCATCGCATGGTATCGGAAAATTATTATCTACCATCTGGAAGTAATGTGGTATTAAAAATTTTTTAAATTTTAAATCGCAAAATGTATTTCCAATCGATTTGATGTTACCCTGTCCTATTCCACTTAAAGTTGTTGTTTTATTAGTGTTAATTTGGTTTTGTTTAAAGAATTTTGATTTTATTAATGAAATGTCTGCTCCCGTGTTTACTAAGAGTATGAGTGTAGTGTTAGTATTGTCTAATTGAATATGTATAAATAAGCTCAAGTTTAGATTTAGATGGTAAATTTTCACTGATTTGATCCTAGGGGAATTTCGGAGTTTTCCGAATTGTTTTCATTTGATTCTGTTGCTCTTACGTAGTTATTGTTCCTACGATTATTATTAAATCTTTGTCGGTTTCTGTAATAATTGCTATTATTATTATTGTTATTATTATAGTTGTTGTTATTATTTCTACGTGGGTAATTATTTCTTCCACGTGATCGTGTATTATTACCACGGTAACTGTTTCCAGATTTGTACTTTTGTCCATAGTACAAAATAGTATTTTGTTGACCTGTGGCGTCTGTACAACTATTGACGAATTTACTAATAGCATCGTTCATGCTATTGAATTGTCCTGCTTCCATGATAAGCTTAACTTTATCTATGGTGCAGTTCTTAGTTAATGCCTTTACGGCAGTTTGTGTGGAATACTTTGTGGCTAGGTCGCAAGACAATCCATCTGAAATGTATGCGGTTTCTAATGCCTTGGTTAAATTTTCTATTTCACTGCAATAAGCGTTAGCAGTTTTATTGTTTTGTTTTATATTTAAAATTTTTGCTGTTAATACTTCCACAGACTCTCCCTTCACGCTATTTTTTAGTTTGTTTATTATTTCTGATATAGTTGATTCATTGCTGATTAGATTTCTTGCAGTTCCCTTTAATTTTGTTTTTATTAGTGATACTGCAACTGCTTCGTGAGTACCTTTTATTGAATCTACTAAGGACAAGGAGTCAACAAAGGATCGTAAATTTTCTGATTTTCCATCAAAGTCTATAATCAGCTTTGATGCTGTGTTCAAAAAGTCCACTACAGTTTGAGTCATTTTGGATTCAGTTATAGGCATAGAAATATTAAATATTACACTTTCGTGTATTGAATTTGGTAGTTCGATTTGTATCGATTTTTTATCAGCTAATTTTGAAATTCTGCTTGTTAAATCAAGGAAAAATGCGTCTGCTGCTCTTTGGTGAGCTACTGTCTGTCTGTCTGTCTACTGGTGCCTTATTCAAAATATCTTTCCATTCCAACAGTAAATTAAAAAAATTGCTGAAAAGTTAGTAGTAGTAGAATGTATGCGCCCGAGCAATAAAAATTGTCAAATTTGGGTAATTTAAATCGAAATTTTGTAATTTATGGGCTAAAATTTACATATTAAGGTAATTACTGTCAATGGTGCGAAGTGACGAGGGTTATGGACGGTTTGTACGTAGAAAAGGGTAGTTTGATGTCGGCCGTCGATGTGTGTTTGTTTTAATTTTATGGTTTGATATCCGTTCGCCGATGCGCATAGTTAATTATGTATGCACGTGGGGCTTGTTTGTACGTAGTATGATTTTTCGTTTGTTAAGCGGTGCGGAAGGGTACTTGAGAAAGAAATTGTGTGGAAATCAATGAATGTTTTTTGTTGTTGGTTTTATTTAGTTTGATTTTTATTTATTTTTTTCCTATGTTTAAAGAGTTCGAAGACATGAATAAAATATATGGTTTGTGAGATAATCATGGTTTAATATCCGTTCGTCGATGTACATAGTTAATTATGTAGGTACGAAGGATTTTATGTATGTTTTTGTTTTAATTTTAATTTTGAATGGAATTTTTTTTGTTTGTTAAGCGGTTGAAGCAGGTTTATGATTTTAGAGAAAGGGTAGTTTGATGTCGGCCGTCGATGTGTGTTTGTTTTAATTTTATGGTTTGATATCCGTTCGCCGATGCGCATAGTTAATTATGTATGCACGTGGGGCTTGTTTGTACGTAGTATGATTTTTCGTTTGTTAAGCGGTGCGGAAGGGTACTTGAGAAAGAAATTGTGTGGAAATCAATGAATGTTTTTTGTTGTTGGTTTTATTTAGTTTGATTTTTATTTATTTTTTTCCTATGTTTAAAGAGTTCGAAGACATGAATAAAATATATGGTTTGTGAGATAATCATGGCTTGATATCCGTTCGTCGATGTACATAGTTAATTATGTAGGTACGAAGGATTTTATGTATGTTTTTGTTTTAATTTTAATTTTGAATGGAATTTTTTGTTTGTTTGTTAAGCGGTTGAAGCAGGTTTATGATTTTAGAGTGTAAGTGCGTGTGTGCATAGAGAAAAATTTTGCTTTTGTCTTTTTGCAATATTCTTTTTTTAGCTGGTGGTCATGGAAGATTATTTTAGAAAGAAATTATGTATGCTTGTGGGAAATCTATGAATGTTTTTTGTTGTTGGTTGTATTTAGTTTGATTTTTCTATTTCCTATATTTAAAGAGTTTGAAGAGGTAAACGAAGTATGTAATTTATGAACTTATTTGAAGGTTGAAAAAAATGAAGTCTAAGATATTTATGATTGTCAAAGGGAATTAGAGATGCGTGATCATGGGAGCCAACGTTATGCTCATACGTGTGTATGTTTTTACAATAACTTGAGCGTTGGCAGATGGGTAAGTAGTCGTATATGTATATGTGCAATGCCGAGTACAAATCTGGCATTTTCTTGTGTTCTAGTCATTTTTTAACATGTGTGCAACGCCTTTCACATTATGTTTTTTTTATATGGAATACAAAACGGAAATGATAAACGTTACCACTAGGTCACACTGTTGCGATGTCACAAAATATCATAGTGTGCACTCGGCATTACTTTTTGTTCTTTGTAATATTCGTTTTTTTAGCTGGGGACATGGAAGGGTATTTTAGAAAGTAATTATGTATGCTGGTGAGATATCAATGTTTTGTTTTTGTTGTTGTTGTTGTTGTTTGATTTTAATTTTTTTATGTGTAAAGAGTTTGAAGAAATGAATAAAATATACAATTTATGCGTGTTGTATTTATTCATTTTTTTCACATCTTTTGTAAAGAAATTGAAGTTTGTGATATTGAGGATTGTCAAAGATTGGTTGTTATTTTCACTGCTTGCTGACATTTGTCTCTGTCTATTGACTTTTACATTGTGCATATGACTTAATCGTAACTTGTATAAATTGAGAAGTTTTTTATTCTAGCAGCAAGTAAAGCATTGTCTCTACAAGTGTCAAATCCTCAATAATTTCGCTGTTAATACGTAAATAATCAAAGTGACTTTTGAATAAAAAATATTAAATATAATAATATTAAATATATATTTATATATAATAATATTGTATAAACTAAAATAAAAAAAATAAAAATGAATTCTTTAGCTTATGAGTGCAATGTGTGTAAAAAGATTTATAAATACAAAAAATGCTTTTTGGATCACATCCAAAATCATGGTGTTGAGGACCAATATATATATCCTCAACAACAGCAACAATATCCTCAACAACAACAACAACAATATCAATATCCTCAACAACAACAACAACAATATCAATATCCTCAACAACAACAACAGCAATACCAATATCCTCAAGAACAACAAAAACAATATCAGTATCCTCAAGAACAACAACAACAATATCAATATCCTCAACAACAACAACAATATCTATATCCCCAACAACAATATCAATATCCTCAACAACAACAACAACAACAACAATACCAATATCCTCAAGAACAACAACAATATCAATATCCTCAACAACATCAACAATATCAATATCCTCAACAACAGCAACCATATCCTACGGCCATGCAATGGTACCTAAATACTGACCAACAATTGCAATATCAACTACAACAACAACAAAAACAAATGTATTGGCAACAACCCTCTACCTCCATGCAATGGTACACAAATACTTATGAACATCAACAACAACAACAACAACAGCAAGGTTTACAGGATTTAGGAAGTAGCTCAACAAATAATATCAACATTGATGGAGAGTGTATGAAATATTATGAGATCAGAAGAGCATTTAAAAATAATATTATTTCTTATGGAATACAAAATAAAAAGGATCAACTTCTCTTTGAAGATTTTGTTGTCGAAAATGAATCGACTTTTATAGAGAGGCTTGAGTACCATTTGAAGCAACATACTATATTGAAATTTAATATAAGTATAGTTGCAGAATATTTAAAAATTGTGGGCGAAGAATTAGAAATAATAATTATAGTACATACAGCAAAAATGAGCTTGTTGACTAGAGCAGATGACGTGAATGAATTTTTCTGTAAGCAGGTCAGAGAAACTCAAAATAAAATGTCTGAGTTTCAGGAAAGAGATTCCGGATGGACTCTTGTTCGCATAGTTCGAGCTGAACTTAATATTAATAAATCTTCTTTGGTAAAAGGAGCTCATTGGATTAGCACCCCGCAGAAGCTTGCTAGTCGTGGTACTTGCATTAATATTGAAAACAGTGATAATTACTGTTTTAAGTGGGCCTTAATTGCGGCAATGAGTACCTCGGCTATCAATTTTCCGAATCGATGCTCTTCATACAGGGTGGCCCAGAAAGACCGAAGTGGTGTGAATTTCTTATAACTTTTTATTTAAGACATATTTTTTTAATTTTTTGTTTTTTAAATGCAGTAAATTTATAGGGAATATTTTTAAATTAGTTATTAAAAATGATATCCCGCAAGTGGTGGACATTTTCTGCTTCGCACAAATGTGTTCTTTCCATTTCCATTATTCATAACTTAGTTATGAGTGACGAAGCCTCGTTAACAAACAAAACTTTAGGATATGGGATATTGAAAACCCAAGAGTACTTCATCAACGACAATTACACCCAGTTAAGTATACTGTTTGATGCGGTGTTTCTTCAGAAAGGATCATTGGCCCATATTTTTTTGAAAATGAACGAGGTGTCGCCATTTCCATCAATGGTGATCGATATCAGGCCATGTTGGAAAATTTGGTAAAGCCAACCGTGGAAAACCATCCGCAAATATGGTTCCAACAGGATGGACCCACAGCGCACACTTCCAGGGCCACAATGGCTCTTTTACGCGACATCTTTGGTGAAAAAATAATTTCGCGTAGAAGCAATTTTAATTGGCCTCCGCGTTCCCCGGATTTAACTGCTCCAGACTGTTTCCTTTGGAGTTATTTAAAAGGGAAAGTTTATCTTAATAAGCCTAGGACTATTGAGGAATTTAAAACCAATATTCGAGACGAAATTAACAACATAACACCGGAAGTTTTGCGAAAGGTCATTGAAAATGTGTTGGAAAGAGCACATTTGTGCGAAGCAGAAAATGGCCACCACTTGCGGGATATAATTTTTAATAACTAATCTTAAAATATTCCCTATAAATTTAATGTATTTAAAAAACAAAAAACTAAAAAAATATGTCTTAAATAAAAAGTTATAAGGATTTCACACCACTTCGGTCTTTCTGGGCCACCCTGTATAACATTGAAGATATTAGTGCTAATATAATTTCGCTTCAAGATGGAACTACAATTGACTTTTCAAATTTGACATTTCCGATGTCACTAAAATATATTAAGGAATTTGAGGGACAGAATGATGTTAGTGTGAATGTGTTTGGATATGACGACGAGAGTGATGAACTAATTGGACCATTTTATATAACCCAAAATGAGAAGACCAAGCATGTTAATTTATTGCTATTGGAAAACGTGGATGGGCATCACTATATTTTTATAAAAGATATTTCAAAGTAAGTAATATATTGGAAAGTATTTAAAATTAAATAATACAATACGCGTTTTTGATGTCTTACAGACTACTAAAAAGGCAAACAACGACACATTGCGAACGACTCTTATTTTGCAACAGTTGTCTGCAATACACCCATCTTGAAAATATTATGGAGAAACATAAAATGAAATGTGGTAAAATAGTTACCACAATGCCAAAGGCAGAAGACTCCATACTGCGGTTTAAGAGCCACCATAGAAAAATTTACATCCCTTTTGTTGTATACGCCGATTTTGAATGTGTTTTGCAACAGATAGACTTTAGTGTAAGTAGTAAAACTAAATTAAATCAGTCACATGTACCCTGCGCATTCAGCTATTTTATTAAGTGTAAGCATCACAATAAATTGGATAAGCTGAGAATTTATACGGGTAAAGATGCTTCTGAAAAATTTGTTACATTTTTGAATCGGAGTTCTCGTTGTACATTCATAGTGAACAGTCGATTTAGCGGAGTTTTTATTTCATACTAAACAAAAAAAATCAAACGAAAAAAATATTCGGAATACATATTGTTTTTGACAAATTAAGCTTCATGTGCGTTGCTAATATTTTTTTACATAGTTATAAATAACAAAAACAAAAAAACCGTAAACAAAAACAACAACAAACAAACAAAGTGCCCTTGAGGAATACTCTATATGAGTACCTCAAAAACAAATAACTTTGAAGTGAGTTCGAATGGCAGAAATGCCTATTTTACTGTGAGCTCTGAAGCTCTTAATGAAAATAATAAAAATAAAAAATCTGATAATAGACTTACTGAGAGCTCTGAAGCTCTTAATGATAACAAATTAAATAAGAAATCAGATAGTAGCCTTTTTTTAACGGCGAGGCCACTTTTTCGTCAGCGATCAACTTCGCTTTGTCCAATGCCAACTAGTGATTCGTTAACATTACCGTTGCCTAGTACTTCTACATTTAACTCAGCGATATCATCCGCTTCGGGCTCGTGGTCATCACTTAACCAAGTTTTTACTGAAGTTAAGAGCAGCCCAAAACCCAAGGTCCAAGTGGGAATGGACAGATATATTACAGTGGTAAAGCGCGGACGAAGCCCAAAGTCTTCGAAAATTTCATCTGCTCCAAAAATGTCTAGGGATAACAGCGCGTCCTCTATTAACCGCCAAAATCGTTTTCAAATATTACAAGTTGACAACAACGAACCCGATGTATCTACGAACAAAACATTTAAGCCGCCACCTATCTATTTGAGAGAAAAAAATTCAAACGCTATTATAAAAAATTTAATTTCAGTCATTGGTGAGAATAAATTTCACATCGTTCCAATAAAACGTGGAAACATTGATGAAACCAAAATTCAAATTTATGAAGAAAAAGATTTTCGCAAACTGATTACTGAATTTGAAAAAAGTAAGAAAAGTTTCTACACATATCAGCTTAAAAGTGCTAAAGGCATGCAGATCGTATTGAAGGGCATCGATTCCTATGTTGCTCCCGAAGAAATAAAAGATGCACTCGTCCTCCAGGGATTTAAGGTAAAAAATGTATCTAACATAATAAATAGGGAGAAGATTCCTCAGCCTCTATTTCGCGTCGAACTTGAGCCAAACGATATAAAATTGAAAAAAGCGAGACTCATCCAATTTATAATTTGAAATATCTCTTATATCGAAAAATGACAGTTGAAGAACCACACAAGCGTTCTGGACCCGTACAGTGCCATAATTGTCAAGAATATGGTCACACAAAAACTTACTGCAAGTTACCTTCAGTTTGTGTTATCTGCGGTGAATTGCACGGTACTGCTGGTTGTACTAAGCCTAAAGATTTAGCAGAAAAAAAATGTAGTAATTGTGGAGGTAATCACACCGCTAACTACAGAGGATGTCCTGTCTATTCTTTCGTTAAACAGACTATGGGGCAAAAACCTAAATTAGCTCCAGCACAAACAGCAAACGCTCACTCCGCCACTTTTGCTCATATGAGCCAACCTGTCACTTCACGTATTTCGTATGCCGACGCAGCTAAGACTAGTTCTATTCCCACACAAAATATTCCGCCTCAAAATAATTCAACGAATGCAAACTCAAGCTTTAATTTTAGTCGCCTTGAAGCTACTATTGAAAATCTAGTGCTGACTATAAATAATTTTACAACAAATATGACTAGCATGATGCAAGAAATGCTACGAATGCAGTCTACACTGCTTCAAGCATTAGTTAACAAGCCATGAACACGTTAAAAATATGTTTCTGGAACGCAAACGGCATTCGCCAACATAAAAATGAACTTGAGCACTTCCTTACGGAAAAAAATATTGATATAATGTTGGTCTCTGAGACACATTTGACTTCGAGAAGTCTATTTAGGATTAATGGCTACATTTTATATGATTCAAAGGACCCAAGAGCAAGAGCTTGCGGGGGATCAGCAATTTTAATAAAGTCAAGACTCAAGCATTATATTCTTGACAACATTTGTGAAGAACATCTACAAGCAACGAATATTTGTATCGAAAATTTTTGCACAAATTTTGTTATATCATCTATTTACTCTCCTCCTAGATTCGCAATTACTGAGGATAAATACGAGGATTTTTACAAATCTCTTGGCCCTTGTTTCATAGCAGCTGGAGACTATAATGCAAAACATACTTTCTGGGGTTCGCGTCTTATCACACCTAGAGGACGATCGTTGTTCAACACAATTTCAAAAATGGGCTTGGACGTCATTTCGAGTGGAGAGCCCACTTACTGGCCTACTGACATACATAAAATTCCGGATGTTATAGATTTTGGCGTCATGAAAAATATTTCTAGGGAATTAATTCATGTTGAAGCTTCCCTAGATCTATCGTCCGATCACTCTCCCACGATCGTTACAATCTGTAGCCCACTGAGAAGTGCTCTACCTCACCCATATGTGAAAATGGTCAGTCGTGTTAATTGGCTGCGATTCAAAAAATATCTTAGTACTCATTGCACTGAAAACATTAAGCTTAGAACTCATGACGATATTGAATCTAATATTGCTAATCTTAACGAAAACATTAAGCAGGCAGCTGAACATGCCACTTCCTCCCATCCGCTGACTGGGTTTAACAGAATATATTCTACAGATATTGAACATCTTGTATGTGCAAAAAGAAGAGCTAGAAGAGAGTGGCAACAGCACAGATCACCCCAAAATAAAATTAGATTAAAAGAGTGCACTAAAAGACTCCAAGAACTGCTTGCATATGAAAAAACTGCATCTCTTAAAAACTATCTGGAAAATCTCGACGTAACACCAGCATCTAATTACTCTTTGTGGCGCGCTGCGAAAAAAATTAAAACACCCGTTGAGTTTAAACCACCTCTGCGCACTTCTACCGGAGTTTGGGCCAGGAGTGATATTGAAAAAGGTAACTTGTTTGCAAAGCATTTAAAATCCGTATTTACCCCAAACACATGTACTGGTGTTGTTGATTTCCCGAGTGTAGTTGCGCTACCCCCTCGACCCATAAAATTTAAAATGTGTGATGTACAAAATCTAATTGCTGAACTCAACCCGAAGAAAGCACCGGGTATTGATGGAATTAGTAACCAAATGCTAATAAAATTGCCTAGTATTGCATTTAGAATCATGTTATTCATTTTTAATGCCATTTTACGACTAGAGTATTATCCCCACAGCTGGAAGCATGCCAAAGTTAAAATGATTCCAAAGCCAGGCAAAGATCTGACCAAGGCAGAATCATACAGGCCAATAAGTCTGCTATCAACAATGTCAAAACTTTTCGAAAAACTGCTCATGTCAAAATTGTCCCCAATTCTAATTAGTAGTGGATGCATCCCAGGCCATCAGTTTGGTTTTAGAAGTCAGCATAGCACCATTGAACAAACGCATAGATTGGTTCAATGTATAAGAAGAACATTTGAAGAAAAGAAGTACTGTTCTGCACTGTTTATTGACGTTTCGCAGGCATTTGATAAAGTGTGGCATGACGGCCTAATTTTAAAATTAAAATCATATCTACCAACAAATTTGGTGAATTTATTAGCAAGTTACATTACTACCCGGAAGCTCACGGTTGTGGAAGGAGAATTCATGAGTGTGCCCGAAACTATATCATCCGGTGTGCCACAGGGGAGCATACTGGGGCCAGTTTTGTATTTGATTTATACTTGTGATATGCCACTGAGCAGTAATATCCATACATCTACGTTTGCCGATGATACAGCCTGCCTTAGTATGCACGAAAATCCTCATGAGGCTTCCCGATATCTACAAGAACATATTAGTCAACTGGAACTATGGTTAAAATTATGGAGAATTAAGGTAAACGAGCAAAAGTGTGTTCAGGTAACATTTACCCTGCGAAGAGATACTTGTTCCCCAATTCGAATCAACAATCAAGTTATTCCTCAGCATTCACATGTAAAATACCTTGGTATACACCTTGATCGACGACTTACATGGAAACACCATATTGACTCAAAGCTAGTACAAATGAAACTTAAACTAACTCAGATATATTGGCTGATTGGTAGAAATTCAATACTCAGCCTAGACTGCAAACTCTTATTATACAAGTCGCTTTTGAAGCCAATATGGTGCTACGGAATTCAGGTTTGGGGCACTGCTTCAGCTTCTAACGTCGAGAGAATCCAACGAAGGCAAAACAAAATTTTACGTTTGATAACATCGGCTCCATGGTACATCAAAAACTCAAATCTACATCGTGATTTGAATATGCCACAAGTGATTGAAGAAATAGCAAAATATGCAGGCAAATATTTAACAAAACTCGAGTCACATCCTAATCCGCTTGCTCGTAACATCTTGAATTTTACTGGCCACATCCGCTTGAAAAAGAAGGACACAAGGGCTCTTATACTCAACACTCCAGATGGGACTGCTTGAAAATATTTTTTTTTTCTCTTTTTTTGATTATCACTACTTATGTATTATTTATAACTATCACTAAGTTAATGTCCGACAGTGGTCGGGCCTAATACTTATATTTTAGATTTAAGATTTGAATACTTATTGTTAGTTCATAATTGAAGATACAATAAATAAATAAATGTATTAAAAAAAAAAAAAAAAAAACATTTTTGAATCAAGATTGTCAAGATATCTATAACAATTATCTCACAAAAACAATTGAAAGGGAGAACTTGACAGATGAAGAAAAGTTAACATTTTACAATGCGATAACTTGTCACATATGTGGACAATACTTAAATAATGATCGTATGAGAGATCATTGTCATATAAGCGGTAAATATCGAGGTGCTGCGCATTACAGATGCAACCTAAGTTATCAAGTACCCAAGTTTATTCCAATTTATTTTCATAACTATTCATCCTATGATTCTCATCTTTTTGTGAAAGAATTAAGTAAGGTTGCTACAAATATAAAAGTCCTTCCGTTAAATAAAGAGTTATATATATCTCTATCTCAATTTATTAATATGAGTGATGGTACAGATCTTGAACTTAGGTTTCTTGATACAATGCGTTTTATGGCCGATAGTTTGGAATCGTTGGCAAATAATCTTACCGTCAACGATTTTCATACTATTAGAGCACAATTTCAAACAAGCCAAGAATTTAATCTCATAAGGAGGAAAGGAATTTTTCCCTATGATTATCTTGATTCTTTTGAAAAACTTAATGAAACACAACTTCCACCTAGAAAAGATTTCTTTAATAAACGTAATAACAAAGAATGTTCTATTGAAGACTATGCGCATGCGAATGAAGTCTGGACAATTTTTAACTGCAAAACTTTGAAAAATTATATGGAATTGTATTTGAAAACAGATGTGCTTCTCCTAACGGATATTTTTGAAAATTTTAGAAATGTCTGTAAAAAAATTTATAGCTTGGACCCCTGTCAATACTATACTGCCCCGAGGCTATCTTGGGATGCTATGCTTAAGCATACAAACATTGAATTAGAGCTAATAACCGATATCGACATGTACAATTTCTTTAAAAGAGGGATACGAGGTGGAATTGTCCAATGTTGTAAAAGATACTCCAAGGCAAATAATAAGTATTTAGACACTTTTGATAAAAATAAACCTTCCGAATTTCTTATGTATTTAGATGCAAACAATCTTTATGGTTGGGCCATGTCTGAACATCTTCCTTATGGAGGATTCAGATGGTTAAAAGGTGAAGAACTAAATATTAATCCGCAGTTAATAGATGATAATTCAAATGATGGTTATGTATATGAGGTTGATTTAGAATATCCTTCTTATTTACATAACATGCATAACGATCTTCCTTTCTGTGCCGAAAACAAGGAAATTGGAGCATCAAAATATAAAAAACTAATAACTGATTTTTCGCCAAAACATTCTTATATAATTCATTACAGAGTACTTAAACAATGTCTAGAAAACGGTTTGATTTTGAAAAAAATACATAGAGTTCTAACTTTTAAGCAGTCTCCATGGTTGAAAGATTATATAGATCTTAATACTAAATACAGAACCGAAGCTAGAAATAACTTTGAAAAAAAATTTTTTAAATTGCTCAACAACGCAGTATATGGGAAAACCATGGAGAATGTGGACAAAAGGAAAGATGTGAGGATTGTTACCAGTTGGACTACATTAAACCGAAACCGCTTGGGTGCTCAAAATTGGATATCTAAATCAAATTTTCATAGCTTAGCAATATTTTCAGAAGATATGGTAGCGATTCAAATGAATCGAGTGAAGACATGTTATAATAAGCCAGTATATTTAGGATTTTGTGTGCTAGAACTTTCTAAATGGAAGATGTATAATTTTCATTATAGATACATGCAACCTAAATTCAAGTCAAAATTTAAATTAAATTACATGGATACTGACTCATTCATATACACAATACAAACTGAAGACTTTTACGCAGACATTAAAAATGATATAGAACATGAATTTGACACTTCTGACTATCCAGAAACAAATGATTACGGGAGTCCACTCGTAAACAAAAAAGCTCTGGGTATGATGAAAGATGAGAATTGTGGGATGATTATGGAGGAATTCGTGGGACTACGGTCTAAAATGTACTCCTTTACTGTACAAAATGGAAATGAAATTAAAAAATCTAAAGGAGTAAAAAAATGTGTTTTAGATAAGTATAGCCTAAGTTCGTATAGAGATTGTTTATTTAACAGATCAAATGTTTATGATAATATGCTCACTTTTAAGTCTAAGTTGCATGAATTATATACTATGCAAATACATAAAGTAATATTAAGTTATCAAGATGACAAGAGAAAAGTCAAAAGTGATGGTATAAACACATATGCATGGCATCATATTGAAATTGATGAAACAAATCCTGATTATGAACTTGATATGTTATTATTAGAAATAGAAAAACTTCAAGAAGATGAGTAAAATATGTATACAAATTAAAGCTTCTGTAATTTATTTCTCTAATTATAATTATTTAGTTTTAAGTAAAAATCTTTGTGTCTATTGTAAATTATTTTTTATTTAAGAAATATTGTCTAGTTATTTAGTTTTTTTAAATAAAATATACACTAATATGAAAATAAAAAATAAATAAAAACAAAAAACATTAAAAACAAATATTTCTGTGTACAGTTTTTTTATTTATTATCCATCCTTAAATAAAATTTATGAATTTTCACATCTGTTACAATCTTGTGTTGCATTTTTTCTCCAATCTCATAACAAAGTCGTGTTAATTCAATCTTTACATCCCTTTCGTGTATTCCTTGTATTTCATTGATTTGAAGTTTTGTTTTGTTTAAAGCGGAGCAGGTTGGTATATAATATTCATGATAGAAATGAAGGATTTGTTTTCTCAGAATGTTGTTCCAACACAAAATTGATGTAAAAAATACTCGAATTTGAGTTAGTGATCTAAAAGTGTCAGAATTAATTTTTATTTTAAAGTTTCCTTGTATGATAACTAAAAAACAAACACCTCTTTTATATTGAAACTTATATTCAACATCTCTCTCACTTTCATTATCAATTATATTTATAGAGTTTAAAAAATTCCGACGATTAAGCATATCATGAATATACTCCTTATAACACATGAGATGTAACCACTCTTCCCGATCCAGTCCAATGAATTGCTTATTTTTATAATTTAACCATATCATTGGCTTAAAGCCAAAAGCTGTTGAAAATCCACATGAAGTCTTCAATTTCCAATTGAGCAAGTATTCAAACTCAAAAACCAAATCATATATTTGAGGTTTTCGTTCTTGATTGTTGTGAAATATATTTTTTAAAGTACGTTTATCCATCCTCAATGAAAATAATATTTAAACTAATAGTTTTTTCGCTCTATTAATCTCTATATATATATATATATTTATATTAAAAAAAAACCAATAAAAAACTAAATAAAACCCATACACATACATATATATTCTATATTTGTTCATTATTTATTTTTGACAAATTTTTATAAGTTTCAATAATCTTAAAAATAATTGTTTTCCTTATGTGGAACATGGTGCATGGACATGTGTCCGGCCCTTCCTCGCATCCTTCGATATACCAGGGGCAGCTGGCAAAATGCCCACTATCAGAGTCCTCTTGTTCTATAATTCCATACTCCTCATTTTCAGTGAGCATGGAGACGAAAAAATTGATGGTTTCTTTATGCTCATAGAGCAATAAGTCCTCAAAGGAATTAAGAAACTCAAATAATCGTTCACGTACTTGGCTCATTTTTTTAATTGTTATTTTAATTTTCTTTTTTTAAAGAATACTTTTTTCTTGAATGCTATTTTTATATTAGTACTCTTGAAAGGTTTACATTCTTATTTATAGTAAAATATTCTTGTGAAATTAACATTTTACAAAAAATTGTGAGTTCTTTTGAAATTTTTTTGTTTCAGTTACACTTTAGCACATTAATATAACTATCTCTCTAATCTTTTGTTTTGTAATTTTTTGTTTCAGTTACACTTTAGCACATGAATATAACTCTCTATGATCTTTTGTTTTGAAATTTTTTGTTTCAGTTACACCTTAGAACGTAAAAATATGTAACTATCTCTTTCACTACAATTCTGTCAGTGACAAAACAAAAAATTTACGTAAAATATAATTACAATATGAGAAAAAGAGATAGCTACGTTACTGGTCTTTCTTTTAAGAATTTTTTTTTACCTATTTAAAGATTGGTAAAAACATTTAATACGTCAGTTTACAAAAGCAGATTGAGCAATCTGTCAAAAAGAGAAGAAAAAAAATATATATTTAAAAATTAAATTTAATTAATTAATTAACATTTTTGACAATGAATCCAACAAATTTGATAACAAAGTTCAACAATTTAAACAAGAAATTATTAATCCATATAAAAGAGCTAAAGGACTCAACTAAATATACAGTAAAAAATGGTAAACGGGTGACAAGTAAATACGGCACCACAATTCAAATTGAACTGGAAAATAACATAATGTTCTTACCAAATCGGTACAACACCCTATCGGATGATGACATAATAGAACTAGCATCTGGGATATATTGCATATGTAAGCAAGGAGAAAATTCCCTAAAATTGGACACTGCTGCTGAAATAAGTATATTTCTAACAAATACTCAATACCCACAGTGGGAATAATATGTAGAAATATATTTTATAAACTTTTTTTTATTAATAAGACAGCAAAATTTAAAAAATTGTTTGTGTGTGTGTGTGTTATTTATTTATTCTTTTCACTTATTTTGTAAAGAAATCGAAGACATAAATGTCCACAGTTAAATGAATTATAATCTTGATTTTGATTGTAATTATATTTTTGCCTAGATATTTAACTAATTCTATTGGAGGTTGTAAATTTCCAAAACTGTCGAAATATTCTTTATGTTCATTGTTTTTATAATATGCTACCCAATGGGTTCCAGGTCCTCTTGATAAATCCAAATTAATGATTCCGCATTCTCTTTTTCTCGATCGTTTTGGTAGTGTATCCAACATGAAAACTCCTCTAAAGTATGGAATGTTTGTTGAAAAGTTTCTCAAATCAACATCAGATAGGGGTTTATTGGGTAGCATTACAAAAAAATTTGGTTTTTTGTTTTTCTTGACAAACCAATCCATATCCTTTCTTATATGGTTTAAGGTAAAAACCTTTCCCCATTGCTACTGCTTCCATTGTTTTATTATGTCTAGTTGCTTCATCAAGTTGTTGTTTGGCATTCTTTGCAGCATTTATTGCTTTTGCCAAAGATGCTCCGCCAGTAGAAAGACTACCAATTGCACTCAGAGCAGTAAGAATAGGTACCAAAGGTTAGAAGCCACCAATCTTTGGAACATTAATTATGCGTGGTATTACAACTTGCGATTTCTTTCCCCTTAACGACTTGTTGATAACCTTACGTTCAATCCTAATTGCAGAGTTAATGTCTTGAGGTTTTTCCTTCTTCAGTACTTTTGTTGCATTTTTAATTGATGTACTGAACAGCTTTTTTCCATTTTGTTCACTTTTTTTTCAACCTTCTTCAATCCCATACCAAGTTTTCTTTTGGCTTTCATTGTGTTAGTAACCATATACGCAAACGATTTTTCTGCAAGACTGCTATCTTTTGCAAGAACTCGTTCCCAAGCTTTATTTTCAAGAATTTTATCAGCTTGATGTCTACTATTTAAATCATTGGTTTTGGAATAAGCAATATCGTGATTTTTACATGCAGCGTCTAATAAACTAATTCCGTTGTCACCGCGATCTAAACGTTTTTTTAATTTTGTTCCGGGTCCACAAAACTGATATCTAGGGAGGTGTAATTCAACAGGCAGAGAGTTAATTACTTTATTCACTAAACCTTTTCCAACGGCTGGTTTTTTATAACTAAACGTTTTGTTATAATGTATAAGCATCTTATTTTATTTTTTCTTCTATAATAAAAGTAACATTTGTGAAATGCAATTAGTTATAAGAATGCAATTAGTAAAACAACATAAAAATATTCTGATTCGCAATATTGATGCTTCAACGAAAATCAGATCTAAAATAAAACATAGCTCTCTCTTACCAAATTCTATTTGTACTCTAATAGTTGGACCATCAAATTGTGGAAAGACTAATGTTATGATTAGCTTGCTAGAAAGTCCTAATGGACTCAACTTTGAAAACATCTATTTATACTCAAAATCCCTTTATCAACCAAAATATGAATACTTAAAGCGATTAATTTCACCAATTAAAGGGATGGGATACTACACATTTACAGATAATGAAAAAGTTATTTCTCCTGACGAAGCGAAAACTAATTCTATTATGATCTTTGATGATGTTGCATGCGAGAAGCAAAATAATATACGAGCATATTTTTGCATGGGACGACATAAGGATGTTGATTCATTCTACTTGTGCCAAACTTATACGAGAATCCCCAAGCACTTAATAAGAGACAATGCAAATGTGATTATAATGTTTAAACAAGATGAGACAAACATGAAGCACGTTTATAGTGATCATGTTGTCAGCGATATGAGTTATGAAAAGTTTCATGAAATTTGTCGAGAGTGTTGGAAGGATAAATATGGATTTTTGATGATAAGCAAAGATAATGACTTAAACAATGGTCGCTATAGAAAGCAATTCGACTATTTTATAACGATATAAATTACTCTACATAAAAGTAAAACATTAGTACTTAATTTGGCCTTGCGCATAGTACATCTACTTATTTCCTAAAGTATTTACCATACCTGATCTGAAAGCTGATCTGTTACCAGATCTAATAGCTGATACCTGATCTGATACCTCAATACCTGATCTGATAGCTGATCTTATACCTGATCTGATACCTGATCTGATAGCTGATCTGATACCTGATCTGATAAGTGATACCTGATCGGATAGCTGATCTGATACCAGATCTGGTGATAGTTGAAAATGGATGAAAAAGTTTTAAAAGAGCTAATAAAGACAAGAAATGTTTTAAAGAACAAATTTCGTAGTATAAAAGTTGATGAAGCAGATACACATGAGCAATTCAAAGATACATTTACACCAATAATAGAACCATTAACAGAATTTGTGAACAATTCTAAAAATAATAAAAGAAGTATTAAGGCAGAAAGAGATGAACTTAAAACGAAAGTTTATAAAAATTCAAATTTTCCATTCAACGAACAATCAGTTAAGTTAGAGACAAGTACTCCAAAGAAACTTGTTGAAGAAACGTTATGCAATAAAAATATCTCACTTAGTAATCGAAACGCAAACAAGGTTGATACTGATGATGATGATGACAACGATGATTTTTACTCTCAATCGCAAACTCTAGACAATTCAGATAATAATGAGAGTTATACTGACCTAGCACACTTGGAAAGCAGAAATGAATTAGACACTCTATACGGTCCACATAAAGGTTTTAATAATGAATGGAAGTTTGGCAATAGTAGTATTAAACTTACTGAAGATAAAATAGTGATTGGAAATCAAATATGGGCTTTTACACCAGGATTATTTTCTTTACTGTTTCACAAAACACCAAAATATTATGATAAACATGAATTAGATATATATAAGAAAATTTTAGTGAGCAAAAATGCATACAAAAGAGATTATAGACCTGATGGACAAATCAAAGGAACGAGAGCATATAAATATAAGCATATTATCAGTATATTGTTTAAGAAAGAAAGTGAAAAAACTCATCAACTTCGTCATCACTACATGCAATAAAAAGTCCTTACAAGGGTAAGAGTTTGATGAAACTAAACCCATACAAAGCTAACTATATATACTGGGATGATCCTAATAAGTTAGTAGATCGCCTTAGGCTATTGCTAGCATCACAAGCTGCAGGTCATACTAATCGCAATAACGAAATTGTCTCAATTATCGAAGAATTATATGAAGCAAAAATTATAGAATAATATTTATCTACGTAAATCATGTCTATCGATAAGTTTGGGCACTATCTTAATGATACAAGTAGCAGAGTTTTTGTGAAAAATGTTCCTAAGCTGCTGGGCTTCGTTATGGATACAACTAATAACATTGACGTTCAAAACAAAAGAATCAAAAATGTGGCAAAAGCTTTGGAGGAAAACGACGTTGTTAATAAATTGTTTCTGCAAAGTCAAATTGAAGAGGTACGAGATGAAATCCATATAATTTTAAGTCAGAAACTAAATAAAATTAGGGAAACAATTTCAAGTATGAAATTATTCTTTGAAAAAGAAATTAGAAAGATAAATGAGTTAATCTATGGGTATATAAGAAATATGATGGTCAACAGTACTTAAATGAACTCGCACTGAACTCAACTTATCCCGTCAAATTCTAAATACGTTAAATAATGACTTCAAAAAGAAATTTAATAAATGAACTACATAAGCAAGCACGAAAACATTTTCCACGTCGAAGAGTTGTTATGAAAGGAATAGATGATCTTTGGCAAGCTGATTTAGTTGAAATGGGGAACTATTCTACAGACAATAGAGATTATCGATTTTTGCTTGGGCAGTACCCTTGAAAAGAAAGACTGCATTGGAAACAACCCAGGCTATGCAGAATATTTTTCAACTGGGGCGAATACCAAAAAACTTGCAAACAGACGATGGTAAAGAGTTTTTCAATAAACACATTGGAAAATTGATGAATAAATACAACATTAATCACTACTCAACATATAGCAGAATGAAAGCATCAATAGTAGAACGATTTAACAGAACATTAAAAGGAATGATGTGGAGAGTTTAGCTTTAATGGGTCTTATAACTGGCTCGACATTTACAAAGACTTGATTAATACATATAATAAGAAAATTCATCGCACCATCAAAATGCCACCGATTCAAGTTAACTATAAAAATGAGAAAAAATTATTAAACACGGTATATAACCGCTTAAAACTATTCAAATTATCAAATTTCAATGTGGGAGATCATGTGCGCATAAGTAAATATAAACATGTTTTTGAAAAAGGATATACACCAAATTGGACCACAGAAATTTTCACGATTAAAAGAGTTCAAAATACATATCCAGCCACATACATATTAGAAGACTATCGTGGTAATCCTATCAAAGGTGGGTTCTATGATGAAGAACTTTCAAAAACTAGATATCCAAATACATATCTAGTTGAAAAAGTTCTTAAAACTAAAGGAGAGAAGGCATATGTTAAATGGTTAGGATTTTCCAATCAACATAATTCTTGGATCAATAAAAATGAAATATTGTAGTTAAGTGTGTATATATAAGTCTATATTTGTATCTAATATATTAAATAAAATATAAACTTCCTTTTTTATACAAAATGCTGTGTTTAATTTCACTTATTTGTAATCAGACAACCACAATGTCAATAACACTTACTCTTAGCTCAAACTCATCTGAGTTATCTGCAAATTACTTTCCTCCTATTCGTTTGGATGGTGAATATGAATGTGCTCTAACTGATTTTCATTCATATAATAGCATTCCCAATGTAGATGATTATAACAATATATTTCATATTGGTGAACATGTAATTAAAATACCAATAGGATCTTATGAATTGAATGATATAGTTGATTATATTAAACATAACTATAAGCAGTATTGTCCGGAAAATAAAATTGATATAGAAGCTAATAACAATACAATGCAAGTTAGAGTTACAAGCTCTAAGGATCCCATATACTTTAACAAAGATAACACAATTGGAAAACTTTTTGGATTCAATAAGAAAGTTCTAGCTCCTAACCAAGACCATTACTCAGATCTACCAGTCAATATTTTCATCGTGAATATCTTGCGTGTTGAATGCAGTATAGTGGTTAACACATATACGAATAACTCACAAGCACACACATTACATGAATTTGCGATCAATATCCCCCCAGGGTATAAAATTGTTGAGATTCCTCGAAATCTTATCTATTTGCCAGTTAACTGCCGAGAGATAAGTTCCCTTACTCTACGCATAGTTGATCAGAACGGTGATTTAATTAATTTCCGAGGAGAGGAAATTACAACACGAATACATTTGAGATCTAGTAAATAATGATAATATACAACGTCAAGCAATCTAAGGATAAAATTGGATACACTCATAAAACACTATTGCAAACCAAACCACAATTAAAGCGATCATTACACAAAAAACATTTGACGCAAGAAAATAAAAAATTTTTGAAGTCTCTCAATTTAAAATTGACAAAGAAATGAGTTACATACTAGATGTTCTAGAAAAACCTCAATCAGACGAGAGTATAATTAAAAAGGACTATCACACATATACACCATACCTACAATCCTTCAACAATAATGATGAGATTCGAATTTCAATACAAAATCAAGACTTATATGTGCTACCCAGCGAAAGCTACATATATGTTGAGGGAAGTATTGTAGATGATAATGACAGCAAAATATCTTCGTTTTTAAATCTAAAATTAAAAAATAACTTTGTGGCACATCTCTTTGACGAAATTCGATATGAACTTAATGGCATAGAAATTGATCATACAAGATATTTAGCGATTACAAGCAGCCTAAAAAATTTTGTTTCCTTATCACCAACAGAAAGTGTTGGCTTGTACAATGCAGGATGGAACAAACTCGATGATTTGGATATTTCAAATGGACACTTTAATTTCTATGTACCACTGAAACTATTTTTAGGTTTCGCTGAAGACTATAATAAAATTATACTCAGCGGTAAACATGAATTGGTTCTCTTACGTAGTAAGAGCGATGAAAAACTCGTATACTCAACTGTTGCTACTGACAAACCAAAAATTAGTATCTCAAACATCTCATGGAGAATTCCGCATGTACAATTATCCGATCTGAGCAAATTGAATATGATTAAAATTATTAACAGTGGTGCTTCTATACCAATGGCATTTCGCAGTTGGGATTGTCACATTAATCCTCAACTAAATACAGGAACTAGCTATATATGGAATGTTAAATTGGCTGCAAATAGAGAACGACCCCGTTTTGTGTTGATTGCTTTTCAACAAGAAAATAAGTTTGTTCATTGTAATTTAAACAATTTAAAAGTACATTTAAATTCCGAATCGTACCCATATGATGATCTAAATATAAAATTTAAAAATGATCGGTATGCCATTCTATATGATATGTATCTACGGTTTCAACAAAGCTACTAAATGAGGGAATCACAACCACTTCTAACTGCTCAAGAATTTAAAAATAGTGTGCCGATAGTGGTAGTAGATGTCAGTCATCAAAACGAAGCCCTCTCTAACGGTCCTGTTGATATAAAAATTGAAATTGAAACAGACTACCTACCGATACATCAGCTTTTTGTATACTCATCCACGACCGTATAATAGAATACATACCCTTAAAAGGTCAAGTTCGTAAGATAATGTAAAAAAAAAAAAATAATAAAATAAGATGACTGGGGATAAAGTTTTCATCGATATGCAAGGATTTAAGTCTAATTCAAACATCTTCATTGCAAAAGAAATAGCAATTGTTTTTAACAATAAGGAGCACATAAATTTTATTATTAAACCACCGTTTAACTTCAAAAGATTATCAATAGCAAAACAAAGAGAAGCGAATTGGCTAACGAGAAACTTTCATCATCTGAATTGGAATGACGGATCAATATCATTTAAGAGTGTTGTAACATTTTTAAAATCCAATTTAAAACATTATTCAATATATGTTAAGGGTGTGGAAAAGAAGAAATGGTTTGAAAAACTACTTCAAATTAGAGTTTTCAACATCGAGGATATTGGCTGCATCAACTTTAAGCATATACAACTTAAATATCCAGAATATTTTTACTGCAGCTATCACAGTTATGGAGTTTGTGCCTTAAGAAATGCATATTTACTTTATCAAGAAATAAACTAAACAATTTATTTTAATTTTCTATTCTTACATTGTTACAACATATATTTACGATATTTATTTAAAATAAATATGTAGATTAAAAAATATACAAAATTTTGTTCAATCATTTATTTATATGTATATGGTATGTACAAGAGACAGAGACAAATGTAAGCAAGCACTGAAAATAACAACCAATCTTTGACAATCCTCAATATCACAAACTTCAATTTCTTTACAAAAGAAGTGAAAAGAATGAATAAATACAACACGCATAAATTGTATATTTTATTCATTTCATCAAACTCTTTACACATAAAAAAATTAAAATCAAACAACAACAACAACAAAAACAAAACATTGATATCTCACCAGCATACATAATTACTTTCTAAAATACCCTTCCATGTCCCCAGCTAAAAAAACGAATATTACAAACAACAAAAAGTAATGCCGAGTGCACACTATGATATTTTGTGACATCGCAACAGTGTGACCTAGTGGTAACGTTTATCATTTCCTTTTTGTATTCCATATAAAAAAAACATAATGTGAAAGGCGTTGCACACATGTTAAAAAATGACTAGAACACAAGAAAATGACAGATTTGTACTCGGCATTGCACATATACATATACGACTACTTACCCATCTGACAACGCTCAAGTTATTGTAAAAACATACACACGTATGAGCATAACGTTGGCTCCCATGATCACGCATCTCTAATTCCCTTTGACAATCATAAATATCTTAGACTTCATTTTTTTCAACCTTCAAATAAGTTCATAAATTACATACTTCGTTTACCTCTTCAAACTCTTTAAATATAGGAAATAGAAAAATCAAACTAAATACAACCAACAACAAAAAACATTCATAGATTTCCCACAAGCATACATAACACAGCTTTACAAATTTTTAATTTGGAAAAATACCAAGAACGCCACATGTCTAGATAAGTTAATTGGGACCTCCTGAACACGAATATCGCTGTAATTTTTTTTTCCTAAGTACCGTTTTTTAGATAACGGTACTTTTGTGTTTTTCGGTGCATGGTCCCACTCAAAACCTTGTGGAGCCCAACCAAAAAGTCCGATCAAAATAAATGGCATATCGTTGGAAAGCTACTTCTATCTGACATGAAATGGCTGAGTTATGGCACCTCAAAGTTCAAAATTTGCCTATTTTTTACGTTTGTTTCAAAATTTTTCATTTTTATTTCGTTTTTTTTCTACGTTATAGTAAAGATCTGGAATGTTTTATTTTTTTTACCAAATAGTTTATTTAATTACCAACATTTTAAGCGTAATTTAAAAAAAAATTGGTGAAAAATAAAGTTTTTATTAAGGATTTTGTGGAACGACAATATTTTCATTTTCATTGCTCACACACTATATTCGGCGTCCAACAGTAAAAATTTAAATTAAAATGTCGAGCGACTTGAACTTTTGCGTTTTTTTTTTGATGGATCTTCGCGAATGAGGAACCAACAATAGTCCGCCATCATTTGTTCATCCCACCAGCCTTTGTAACGTCTCTCGATTTCTTCCATTTCCTGGTGAAATCTTTCACCTTGTTCATCACTTTCGGAGCCCAAGTTCGTGGGGAAAATATCCAAATGACTGAATAAGAAGTGTAATTTAGGTGTCATATTTGAACCTAAAAGTTAAAAAGAATAAATTTTCAAATGATAACATGGATATACATGCTTTCACTCAACGCTTACCAATGGCATTGAATTTTTGCAGTAATATATCGATCTTCTCAGCGTAATCAGGACTTCTGTAATTTCCCAAAAAGTTGTGAACGATGTCTTGGAATGCTTCCCATGCCTCCAAATGAGCTGGACCTAAACACTCATTAAATGCTTGGTCACCATACAGAGCCCGAATTTGAGGTCCATCAAATAGGGATAGATATAAAGAAGTGTTTGTAAAATTTTTCTTATGGAAAATTCTTGAAATGCAGTTGACAAACGTGCATATATGTATGTATATGTTATGTTTGCATTTATATAAGTATGTAAGACAGAAAAAAAACGCAAAAGTTCAAGTCGCTCGACATTTTAATTTAAATTTTTACTGTTGGACGCCGAATATAGTGTGTGAGCAATGAAAATGAAAATATTGTCGTTCCACAAAATCCTTAATAAAAACTTTATTTTTCACCAATTTTTTTTATACCCTTTACCAAAAAATGGTAAAAGGGTATATATAGGTTTGTCATTCCGTTTGTAATTTCTACAATATTAATAAGCGACACATAAAGTATATATATTCTGGATCCTTATGCATAGGGAAGACGAACAAGCGATGTCCGTCTGTCCGTCTGTCCGTCTGTCTGTACGTGAAATCGGTTTTCCCAAGCTCCCAGAAGAGCTAGAGACTTCGTTCTTCGACTGGTGTGTCAGAAATTTTCCGAAAAATTTTGCTATTGAAATTCAGCAAAATCGAGCAGACGGTTTCAGAGCTGGAAACCTCATACTCAATATTCCCATAGAAAATAACTACCGAAAACAAGTTTTCATTACTTTTTTATTAAATTAACTTATTTTATACTTCGGTATGAATAAAATTGGTATTTATAATTAAAAAAAAAATTTTAAAATTTAACAAAATAAAAAAAACGTTTCCAGGGTTGGAAAACTTTAACTTATTTCCTAATAATTAAACATATTTCATGTTTTAGGAAGAAGGCTATTTTCTCAGGAACGGTAAAAGCTACGGGTCTGAAATTTGGACAGTGTATGTAGAACTTTGGTCGCTACAACAACAAATATATAAAAGCTAAAAATTAAAGGGTGTTCCAAAATGAGTGACGAAAACTTTTAAAATCCCATGTAATATACATACAATTGTATTATGTATGTACATATGCATATTGACACTTGAAATTTGTAAAATTAGTGTATTTTTATATATGCTGCAACAATTAACACTAAAATTAAAAAAAATTTAAATTAAAGGGTGGTCCATCAGTTAATGCAATTTTGACTATGTAATTTTAAAAAATTGCTATATCTTGGAAACCGTAAGAGCTAAACTGTTGAAATTTTCAAAAACGGTAAAACTAAAAAATCCAAAAATTATAAAATCGCCAAAAATTTAAAAAAAAAATCGCCAAAGCGAAAAAAATCGCCAAAATAAAAATAAACGCTAAAATTAAATAAAAACGCCAAAAAAAACCGCAAAAATCGCCAAAACAAACAAAAAATGGTTATATGAACAAAAATCGCCAAAAATTAAAAAAAAAATCGCCTAAATGAAAAAAATCGCCACAACAAAAAAAATCGCCAAAACGAAAATAAATCGCCAAAATTAAAAAAAACGCCAAACACTAAAAAAATCGCCAAAACAAAAAAAAATTGCCTATATGAAAAAAAATCGCCAAAAATTAAAAAAATCGCTTATATGAAAAAAAATCGTCAAAATAAAAAAAAACGCCATAACGAAAAAAAATCGCCAAAATTAAAAAAACCCCAAAAACCGAAAAAATCGCCAAAACGAGAAAGTGTCAAAATGAAAAAAAATTCACACCATGACAAAAATCCGCAAAAATCGCCAAAACAAAAAAAATGCTTATATAAACGAAAATCGCCAAAAATGAAAAAAAAAATCGCCTAAATGAAAAAAAATCGCCTAAATGAAAAAAAATCGCCAAAATCAAAAAAATCGCCAGAACGAAAATAAATCGCCAAAATTAAAAAAAAAACCTCAAAAACCGAAAAAATCACCAAAACAAAAAAAAATTGCCTATATCAAAAAAAATCGCCAAAAATTAAAAAAATCGCTTGTATGAAAAAAAAATCAGCAAAATCAAAAAAATCGCCAAAACGAAAATAAATCGCCAAAATTAAAAAAAAACGTCAAAAACCGAAAAAAATCGCCAAAACGAGAATAAATTGCCTATATGAAAAAAATCGCCAAAAATGAAAAAAGTCGCCTAAATGAAAAAAAATCGCCAAAATCAAAAAAATCGCCAAAACGAAAATAAATCGCCAAAATTAAAAAAAAACGCCATGAACCGAAAAAAATCGCCAAAACAAAAAAAAAATGCCTATATCAAAAAAATCGCCAAAAATTAAAAAAATCGCTTGTATGAAAAAAAAATCGGCAAAATCAAAAAAATCGCCAAAACGAAAATAAATCGCCAAAATTAAAAAAAAACGTCAAAAACCGAAAAAAATCGCCAAAACGAGAATAAATTGCCTATATGAAACAAATCGCCAAAAATTAAAAAAAATCGCCTAAATGAAAAAAAATCGCCAAAATCAAAAAAATCGCCAAAACGAAAATAAATCGCCAAAATTAAAAAAACGCCATGAACCGAAAAAAATCGCCAAAACAAAAAAAAATTGCCTATATGAAAAAAATCACCAAAATTAAAAAAAAAACGCTAAACACTGAAAAAAATAGCCAAAACAAAAAAAAATTGCCTATATCGCCAAAACCAAAAAAAAATTGCCTATATGAAAAAAAAATCGGAAAAAGCACCAAATTAAACATAATGCCTAAAACCTGAAAATTGCACAAAAAGTATGAATTTTTTCACAAAATTAATATGTACCTACATACATATCTCTGTGCTTATGTATGTATCTCTATACTACATAAACGCACTTTGGTAAAGGGTATATAAGATTCGGCACAGCCGAATATAGCACTCTTACTTGTTTAAATTACGCTTAAAATGTTGGTAATTAAATAAACTATTTGGTAAAAAAATAAAACATTCCAGATCTTTACTATAACGTAGAAAAAAAAACGAAATAAAAATGAAAAATTTTGAAACAAACGTAAAAAAGAGGCAAATTTTGAACTTTGAGGTGCCATAACTCAGCCATTTCATGTCAGATAGAAATTTCCAGCATATCGACGGAAAATACATGCAAGTAGCTTTCCAACGATATGCCATTTATTTTGATCGGACTTTTTGGTTGGGCTCCACAAGGGTTTGAGTGGGACCATGCACCGAAAAACACAAAAGTACCGTTATCTAAAAAACGGTACTTAGGAAAAAAAAATAACAGCGATATTTGTGTTCAGGAGGTCCCAATTAACTTATCTAGACATGTGGCGTTCTTGGTATTTTTTGGCTGTAAACTAGTGTAATTTCTTTCTAAAATAATCTTCCATGACCACCAGCTAAAAAAAGAATATTGCAAAAAGACAAAAGCAAAATTTTTCTCTATACACACACGCACTTACACTCTAAAATCATAAACCTGCTTCAACCGCTTAACAAACAAACAAAAAATTCCATTCAAAATTAAAATTAAAACAAAAACATACATAAAATCCTTCGTACCTACATAATTAACTATGTACATCGACGAACGGATATCAAACCATGATTATCTCACAAACCATATATTTTATTCATGTCTTCGAACTCTTTAAACATAGGAAAAAAATAAATAAAAATCAAACTAAATAAAACCAACAACAAAAAACATTCATTGATTTCCACACAATTTCTTTCTCAAGTATCCTTCCGCACCGCTTAACAAACGAAAAATCATACTACGTACAAACAAGCCCCACGTGCATACATAATTAACTATGCGCATCGGCGAACGGATATCAAACCATAAAATTAAAACAAACACACATCGACGACCGACATCAAACTACCCTTTCTCTAAAATCATAAACCTGCTTCAACCGCTTAACAAACAAAAAAAATTCCATTCAAAATTAAAATTAAAACAAAAACATACATAAAATCCTTCGTACCTACATAATTAACTATGTACATCGACGAACGGATATTAAACCATGATTATCTCACAAACCATATATTTTATTCATGTCTTCGAACTCTTTAAACATAGGAAAAAAATAAATAAAAATCAAACTAAATAAAACCAACAACAAAAAACATTCATTGATTTCCACACAATTTCTTTCTCAAGTACCCTTCCGCACCGCTTAACAAACGAAAAATCATACTACGTACAAACAAGCCCCACGTGCATACATAATTAACTATGCGCATCGGCGAACGGATATCAAACCATAAAATTAAAACAAACACCCATCGACGGCCGACATCAAACTACCCTTTTCTACGTACAAACCGTCCATAACCCTCGTCACTTCGCACCATTGACAGTAATTACCTTAATATGTAAATTTTAGCCTATAAATTACAAAATTTCGATTTAAATTACCCAAATTTGACAATTTTTATTGCTCGGGCGCATACATTCTACTACTACTAAAGTTTAATTTGGTTATATTTTGTCTAAATCGTTTGCTTTACTGAAATACTTTTTTCTTAGAGTTCTTTTATGTGACAAATATATTTTAAGCAACAAGTTTATTACTAATATTAGCATTAGTAACCATAATGAATTTATTTCTGACTTATGGTCAATGATTTCCAAATTGGTAATCACGTTAGCATTGGGTTTTTCCATTTTTGATTCTGTTTTACCCATATTTAAAATTTATTTATTTTACTATATTATTGGTGCTTATTATTTTCTTTTTCTATGCGTTCTGACCAGCTTATTGGACGAACTGTCATTTCTTCTACATGAGTTTTGTTTAAAATATCGTCATTTCATTTGAGACACCTGGCATTTCTATTTTCCAAATCTGTGCTAAATATTTTACTTGTTGTTCCAATGAAATTCCTTCTTCTTCAAAAATAACATTAATATGTTTTTTGGTTTGTTTTCTATTTACGTTATCCATTATAATGGCCTTACAAAATTAATTACAAAAAAAATATTATCATACTTTAAAGTTATTTTTGTTAAAATCTAATTTAAAAAAATAATATATATATATATATATATATATATATGTATAGTTTGTCAACGGCGGTTAACGCCTACTAACCTAAGAGTGCGCCGCAATTAGTGCACTTCTTTGTTTGTTATACTTATTTATTATTTTTTTGCTGTCTTTACCTCATGTTGTAGCACATCATAATTCAACTACGATTTTCGTTATATATTGTTGTGTTGTTGTTGGTATCAACTCGATTGTTGTAAATATCTTCCAATTTTGTAGTTACCGCAAACTGTAATGTTAATGAACAATTTTATTTGGTAAAAATGCATTAAGCTGTTGTAGTTGTTGCTCTCTGGTTGTTTTCCCTGGTGCTGATGTTCTTGTAGATTTGTTGGCTAGTTGTTGTTGTTTCGTCTGATTAATTCTGCCTTTTGGCCAGGCGGACATCTTCCACTGACAGATCGTTTTTGGCTGGTCTGTCAGGACTCAAAGATTTTCTTTCTTTTGCGCCTTACGGTCGCAACTGGCAAGATTTATTGTATTTTGGCAGTATAAATAATTTTATTTTATTTTGGGTGCAGAGTTTTAGCACTTCCAGGTTGGCAGGATCGCCATGTAATAGGTTGTTTCATTTACTTTTTATTTAGTTTATTTTTATTAAATAAAAAGATTATTTCCTGAGCTCAGCTAGGAGCTCTAGGAGTGTTGTTTAATGATTAATCTTAAAATAAAAATACATTGTCTTATATACTAGTTATGAGAATAAAGCTTAACCTATCTTAACATAAGAGGGAAAAGAAAAGGTATATGCTTAATAAGCAAATTGTTCCTTTTAGTTTCCCACGTGCGGCGTGTGTCTCATAAGAAATTTGGAAAACATGGATTTTGTATTGTTTATATTTATTATATAAACACATGTGGTTATTAATTATGATTCATTAGAGTGCATTATGATACAGCCTTTGATCAGACTGGCGAGTGTCAAATAGCATCTGTACAAAATACATATTTACGTTGCAGTCTGTCAAATGCATTTATCTAACACTTCATGCAGCGGTATTTGCCCGATTGCATGAGTGTCAAATGTCCAGTGCACAAAAATAATTTCAATGCCATTGGATGTTATGTATGTTGCGGTCAAGTTGACTTTAAATGTTTACTACGCAATGTTAGTCGTAGTGATAGTTAGAACACGCTACACCTCCACCTTTTATAAGAATGTTCATATAACGTTAGTTTTATGGACATTCTTTTACACATAAAAAAATTATTTTTGAAATATAATTAAAAATTTAAATCTTATTGTAAAATATTAGGTTTTATTGGTAATGGCCATACCGTTTTAATTATTTAATATTATATAATTTAAGTCTATTCTTATGAACTATTTGTGTTTTATTTGTTTTCTTATCAAATATAGTTACATTATTTCTTAAGTCTATTTTCTTAATTTTGTAAGGTCCTCTATATTGTATTTCTAACTTATGACCTTTTCAGTAATACTAGATCTCCTATTTTAAAGTTATAATCAATTATATCCCTATCATAGTTTAATTTTTGCTTAAGTTTATTTCTATCTAATAATTGTTGGGCCCTCTTATATGCTACTTCTAATCTAAATTTTGTTTCTTTGGCATAGTCCTCTATATTATATAGTGGTTCTACTTTATCTACATTGAAAATCTGAAAACTGTTAGGAGTTTTTGCAAAGACTAACTCATAAGGACAATAATTATGAATTGTTGAAGGTGTTGTATTAAAACAATAAGTAAAATATTTTAGCCATTCGTCCCAATCATATTTGTCTATAGATATATAGGAACGTACATATTCATTGAAAGTTCTATGACTTCTTTCTATTGTGCCTATTGTTTGGTGGTGATGAGCTGTCGAAGTTAATTTTTCAATTTTTAGTAGATTACAAAGTTCTGTTAATATCCAATTTTTATATTCCGTTCCCATGTCCGAAATGAACGTCTTCATTGGACCATAGGTAAGTATAAAATTTTCAAATATTGCCTTAGCGATTGTTTTAGCGCTTTTGTCTCTTATTGGTATAGTAACTAAATATTTAGTTAAATCACATATTATTGTGATTGCGTATTCATTTCCAATAAATGATTTTGGAAATGGCCCTATTGTGTCTACCACTACCGTATCAAATAGTTTTGTTGGCGTTAGTGTCACAGTCATTGCACTTTTGTTATGTTTTAAAGTTTTAGCAGTTTGACATTTATGACATGTTTTTACGTATTTAGATATGTCCTTGGACATATTTTTCCAATAGTAATATCTTTTTATTTTTTCTAATGTTCTATATATTCCGCAATGTCCTCCTTCTATGGGATCATCGAGATATTTCAGCATAATTTCAAGAATTGGCTTGGCATTCTTACTATCTATTTGGGTCACCTTATTTAGTAGCGCTACTTTAATTTTATTTAATATTTTATTGCCCATAAGTTTAAATTCATTAATAGAGATAAATTCGAAAATTTTCTCACTAGGTAAATTACTTATACTTGTAAACTATATATATTGTGTTTACCGGCCACTTTTTCGAGCCTAGAGAAAAATTGTCCTAAGTCAAAATTCTCTTTAGTAAACAAATCATTAATATGTATATATGTTACTATAAATTTTCCACGTTTGATATAACATCTTCCGGGGGAAATCTTTAGTTTATAGTATTTTCTGACGTCAGTGTTTGTTAAAGGTACATATATACTGGGCTTATCATTATTTTTATTTTTATGCTGTTCATTTAGTGTATTACTATTCTTGTCTTTTGTATTGGTCATCGATCTAGTCGTGACTTTTAATATAGAACAAATTTTATTATTCATGTCTTTTAGGTCATTTATTGTAATTCGCGATAGAGCGTCAGCAACATAGTTATCTTTTCCCCTAAGATATTCTACTGTAAAGTTATATTCTTCCAAATCGAGTCTAATTCTTGTTAACTTGGAGCTTGGGGTTTTCATTGAAAACAAATAAGAAAGTGGTCTATGATCAGTACGGACAAGAAAATGTTTTCCATATATATATGGTCTGAAGTGGGTAATTGCCCAATGAATTGCAGTTAATTCTTGCTCAATGGTTGATTTGTTACTTTCTCCCTTTGTGAATGTCTTTGATGCATAGGCAATAGGTAAATGTTTACCATCATATTCCTGTGTCAAAACCGCACCACAAGCGTACTTACTTGCATCTGTTGTTATACAAAATTCCTTAGTAAAATCAGGATATTGGAGTAAAGTAGGACTCATTAGTGCTTTCTTAAGATATTTAAACGCAAAATCACAGTCTTTTGTCCATTCAAATGGTGTATTTTTCTTGGATAATTTTGTTAAATGTCTGGAGTATTCAGAAAAATGTTTAATGAATCTCCGATAGTAGTTACAAAAAGCCACAAATCTTTTTGCGCTATCTGCATCTGTTGGTATTGGATAGTTTTCGATAATTGAATATTTACTATCGTCTGGTAATATTCCTTTATCTGTACATTTGTGTCCAAGATATGTTACTTCTCTCATGAAAAACGAACATTTCTCTGGATGCAGTTTTAGATTGTTCTTACGGCATAAGTCAAAAACACTCTTTAAATTTGAAAGCATATGCTTTTCTGAACATCCTAGGACAACTAAGTCGTCCATGTAAGGGAATGCTTGATCTGGTTTTAGTCCACTAAAAGCAATTGTCATCATTCTTTGAAAAGAATTTGGTGCTATTTTTAAACCATAAGGTAATCTAGTGAATCTGTATGAACCGTTATTGGTTGAGAATGCTGTTAAGTCTCTGGAGTTTTTCTCCAAACTGATTTGGTGAAAACCTGACATTAAGCCTAAACAGGAGAAATATTTTGCTCTACCTAGTTGGTCTAATATATCATCAATTCTAGGTAATGGGAATTTATCTGCAATTAATTTTTTATTTATTTGTCTGTAATCTATGACAAGTCTCCATCTTTTCTGGTCAGAGTTAGGAAGTGATTTCTTTGGTACTAACAAGACTGGTCTGTTATATTCAGAATAGGAAGGCTCAATAATTTTATCGTCTATTAATTTTTTCACTTGTTTGTCAATTTCTTCTTTATGTGTATGTGGTATACGATAATTTTTAATATATACTGGTTCTTTATCTTTTACTCTCAATTTTTGTTCATAAAAATTATTAGTTGTTATTGTTTCTGATTCCAAACCGAAAATATCACTATATGTTGAACATAGTTTTGTTAATGTTGTTTTAAATTGTTGTGGAAAATGTTTCTGTAAAATTTTTAATATTTCTGATTTTCTTTTAGAGTTTTTGCCTAAATTTTCTTTGATAATTTCATAATCAGAGATGTTTTCAGTTTTTATGTTACTTTGTTTGATGTTAGTAATGGTGTTATTAGTGTTTAGAATACGAATAAATGCTTTGTCAGATTTAACTAATGTATTTGGTATAAAAACACCTGGTTCAATTTCTTGATTTGGAATTAATAATTCGTTATTTGAATTGGTAAAATTTACTTGACGTATTACTTCACATCTTGGAGGTATATTAATTTCATTGCAGTTATTCGTAATCGGTATATCTATTGTTTGTGGTATATTAAATGGTCCAAGGATAAGGTAATCATTATCTTGGTTGAAATCAAATATACAGTTATATTTTTCGATAAAATCCACGCCAATGATTCCATCGCATGGTATCGGAAAATTATTATCTACTATCTTTAAGTAATGTGGTATTAAAAATTTTTTAAATTTTAAATCGCAAAATGTATTTCCAATCGATTTGATGTTACCCTGTCCTATTCCACTTAAAGTTGTTGTTTTATTAGTGTTAATTTGGTTTTGTTTAAAGAATTTTGATTTTATTAATGAAATGTCTGCTCCCGTGTCTACTAAGAGTATGAGTGTAGTGTTAGTATTGTCTAATTGAATATGTATAAATAAGCTCAAGTTTAGATTTAGATGGTAAATTTTCACTGATTTGATCCTAGGGGACTTTCGGAGTTTTCCGAATTGTTTTCATTTGATTCTGTTGCTCTTACGTAGTTATTGTTCCTACGATTATTATTAAATCTTTGTCGGTTTCTGTAATAATTGCTATTATTATTATTGTTATTATTATAGTTGTTGTTATTATTTCTACGTGGGTAATTATTTCTTCCACGTGATCGTGTATTATTACCACGGTAACTGTTTCCAGATTTGTACTTTTGTCCATAGTACAAAATAGTATTTTGTTGACCTGTGGCGTCTGTACAACTATTGACGAATTTACTAATAGCATCGTTCATGCTATTGAATTGTCCTGCTTCCATGATAAGCTTAACTTTATCTATGGTGCAGTTCTTAGTTAATGCCTTTACGGCAGTTTGTGTGGAATACTTTGTGGCTAGGTCGCAAGACAATCCATCTGAAATGTATGCGGTTTCTAATGCCTTGGTTAAATTTTCTATTTCACTGCAATAAGCGTTAGCAGTTTTATTGTTTTGTTTTATATTTAAAATTTTTGCTGTTAATACTTCCACAGACTCTCCCTTCACGCTATTTTTTAGTTTGTTTATTATTTCTGATATAGTTGATTCATTGCTGATTAGATTTCTTGCAGTTCCCTTTAATTTTGTTTTTATTAGTGATACTGCAACTGCTTCGTGAGTACCTTTTATTGAATCTACTAAGGACAAGGAGTCAACAAAGGATCGTAAATTTTCTGATTTTCCATCAAAGTCTATAATCAGCTTTGATGCTGTGTTCAAAAAGTCCACTACAGTTTGAGTCATTTTGGATTCAGTTATAGGCATAGAAATATTAAATATTACACTTTCGTGTATTGAATTTGGTAGTTCGACTTGTATCGACTTTTTATCAGCTAATTTTGAAATTCTGCTTGTTAAATCAAGGAAAAATGCGTCTGCTGCTCTTTGGTGAGCTACTGTTAGTCTATTGTAATAAACATTAAATAAAACTCTTATTTCTTCTAACTTTGTAAGAACATTTTGAAAATGATGAATAATTGTTTCATTTTTAATTGGTCTATCAATATTGATGCACTTATATGACCGTTCTAAATCTTCTTTTATAGTTCGTGCCTTATTCAAAATATCTTTCCATTCCATCAGTAAATTAAAAAAAAATTGCTGAAAAGTTTAATTTGGTTATATTTTGTCTAAATCGTTTGCTTTACTGAAATACTTTTTTCTTAGAGTTCTTTTATGTGACAAATATATTTTAAGCAACAAGTTTATTACTAATATTAGCATTAGTAACCATAATGAATTTATTTCTGACTTATGGTCAATGATTTCCAAATTGGTAATCACGTTAGCATTGGGTTTTTCCATTTTTGATTCTGTTTTACCCATATTTAAAATTTATTTATTTTACTATATTATTGGTGCTTATTATTTTCTTTTTCTATGCGTTCTGACCACCTTATTGGACGAACTGTCATTTCTTCTACATGAGTTTTGTTTAAAATATCGTCATTTCATTTGAGACACCTGGCATTTCTATTTTCCAAATCTGTGCTAAATATTTTACTTGTTGTTCCAATGAAATTCCTTCTTCTTCAAAAATAACATTAATATGTTTTTTGGTTTGTTTTCTATTTACGTTATCCATTATAATGGCCTTACAAAATTAATTACAAAAAAATATTATCATACTTTAAAGTTATTTTTGTTAAAATCTAATTTAAAAAAATAATATATATATATATATATATATATATATATATATATATATATATATATATATATGTATAGTTTGTCAACGGCGGTTAACGCCTACTAACCTAAGAGTGCGCCGCAATTAGTGCACTTCTTTGTTTGTTATACTTATTTATTATTTTTTTGCTGTCTTTACCTCATGTTGTAGCACATCATAATTCAACTACGATTTTCGTTATATATTGTTGTGTTGTTGTTGGTATCAACTCGATTGTTGTAAATATCTTCCAATTTTGTAGTTACCGCAAACTGTAATGTTAATGAACAATTTTATTTGGTAAAAATGCATTAAGCTGTTGTAGTTGTTGCTCTCTGGTTGTTTTCCCTGGTGCTGATGTTCTTGTAGATTTGTTGGCTAGTTGTTGTTGTTTCGTCTGATTAATTCTGCCTTTTGGCCAGGCGGACATCTTCCACTGACAGATCGTTTTTGGCTGGTCTGTCAGGACTCAAAGATTTTCTTTCTTTTGCGCCTTACGGTCGCAACTGGCAAGATTTATTGTATTTTGGCAGTATAAATAATTTTATTTTATTTTGGGTGCAGAGTTTTAGCACTTCCAGGTTGGCAGGATCGCCATGTAATAGGTTGTTTCATTTACTTTTTATTTAGTTTATTTTTATTAAATAAAAAGATTATTTCCTGAGCTCAGCTAGGAGCTCTAGGAGTGTTGTTTAATGATTAATCTTAAAATAAAAATACATTGTCTTATATACTAGTTATGACAATAAAGCTTAACCTATCTTAACATAAGAGGGAAAAGAAAAGGTATATGCTTAATAAGCAAATTGTTCCTTTTAGTTTCCCACGGTAGGCGTGCGGCGTGTGTCTCATAAGAAATTTGGAAAACATGGATTTTGTATTGTTTATATTTATTATATAAACACATGTGGTTATTAATTATGATTCATTAGAGTGCATTATGATACAGCCTTTGATCAGACTGGCGAGTGTCAAATAGCATCTGTACAAAATACATATTTACGTTGCAGTCTGTCAAATGCATTTATCTAACACTTCATGCAGCGGTATTTGCCCGATTGCATGAGTGTCAAATGTCCAGTGCACAAAAATAATTTCAATGCCATTGGATGTTATGTATGTTGCGGTCAAGTTGACTTTAAATGTTTACTACGCAATGTTAGTCGTAGTGATAGTTAGAACACGCTACACCTCCACCTTTTATAAGAATGTTCATATAACGTTAGTTTTATGGACATTCTTTTACACATAAAAAAATTATTTTTGAAATATAATTAAAAATTTAAATCTTATTGTAAAATATTAGGTTTTATTGGTAATGGCCATACCGTTTTAATTATTTAATATTATATAATTTAAGTCTATTCTTATGAACTATTTGTGTTTTATTTGTTTTCTTATCAAATATAGTTACATTATTTCTTAAGTCTATTTTCTTAATTTTGTAAGGTCCTCTATATTGTATTTCTAACTTATGACCTGCTTCATTTTTCAGTAATACTAGATCTCCTATTTTAAAGTTATAATCAATTATATCCCTATCATAGTTTAATTTTTGCTTAAGTTTATTTCTATCTAATAATTGTTGGGCCCTCTTATATGCTACTTCTAATCTAAATTTTGTTTCTTTGGCATAGTCCTCTATATTATATAGTGGTTCTACTTTATCTACATTGAAAATCTGAAAACTGTTAGGAGTTTTTGCAAAGACTAACTCATAACGACAATAATTATGAATTGTTGAAGGTGTTGTATTAAAACAATAAGTAAAATATTTTAGCCATTCGTCCCAATCATATTTGTCTATAGATATATAGGAACGTACATATTCATTGAAAGTTCTATGACTTCTTTCTATTGTGCCTATTGTTTGGTGGTGATGAGCTGTCGAAGTTAATTTTTAAATTTTTAGTAGATTACAAAGTTTTGTTAATATCGAATTTTTATATTCTGTTCCCATGTCCGAAATGAACGTCTTCATTGGACCATAGGTAAGTATAAAATTTTCAAATATTGCCTTAGCGATTGTTTTAGCGCTTTTGTCTCTTATTGGTATAGTAACTAAATATTTAGTTAAATCACATATTATTGTGATTGCGTATTCATTTCCAATTAATGATTTTGGAAATGGCCCTATTGTGTCTACCACTACCGTATCAAATAGTTTTGTTGGCGTTGGTGTCACAGTCATTGGACTTTTGTTATGTTTTAAAGTTTTAGCAGTTTGACATTTATGACATGTTTTTACGTATTTAGATATGTCCTTGGACATATTTTTCCAATAGTAATATCTTTTTATTTTTTCTAATGTTCTATATATTCCGCAATGTCCTCCTTCTATGGGATCATCGAGATATTTCAGCATAATTTCAAGAATTGCCTTGGCATTCTTACTATCTATTTGGGTCACCTTATTTAGTAGCGCTACTTTAATTTTATTTAATATTTTATTGCCCATAAGTTTAAATTCATTAATAGAGATAAATTCGAAAATTTTCTCACTAGGTAAATTACTTATACTTGTAAATTATATATATTGTGTTTACCGGCCACTTTTTCGAGCCTAGAGAAAAATTGTCCTAAGTCAAAATTCTCTTTAGTAAACAAATCATTAATATGTGTATATGTTACTATAGATTTTCCACGTTTGATATAACATCTTCCGGGGGAAATCTTTAGTTTATAGTATTTTCTGACGTCAGTGTTTGTTAAAAGTACATATATACTGGGCTTATCATTATTTTTATTTTTATGCTGTTCATTTAGTGTATTACTATTCTTGTCTTTTGTATTGGTCATCGATCTAGTCGTGACTTTTAATATAGAACAAATTTTATTATTCATGTCTTTTAGGTCATTTATTGTAATTCGCGATAGAGCGTCAGCAACATAGTTATCTTTTCCCCTAAGATATTCTACTGTAAAGTTATATTCTTCCAAATCGAGTCTAATTCTTGTTAACTTGGAGCTTGGGGTTTTCATTGAAAACAAATAAGAAAGTGGTCTATGATCAGTACGGACAAGAAAATGTTTTCCATATATATATGGTCTGAAGTGGGTAATTGCCCAATGAATTGCAGTTAATTCTTGCTCAATGGTTGATTTGTTACTTTCTCCCTTTGTGAATGTCTTTGATGCATAGGCAATAGGTAAATGTTTACCATCATATTCCTGTGTCAAAACCGCACCACAAGCGTACTTACTTGCATCTGTTGTTATACAAAATTCCTTAGTAAAATCTGGATATTGGAGTAAAGTAGGACTCATTAGTGCTTTCTTAAGATATTTAAACGCAAAATCACAGTCTTTTGTCCATTCAAATGGTGTATTTTTCTTGGATAATTTTGTTAAATGTCTGGAGTATTCAGAAAAATGTTTAATGAATCTCCGATAGTAGTTACAAAAAGCCACAAATCTTTTTGCGCTATCTGCATCTGTTGGTATTGGATAGTTTTCGATAATTGAATATTTACTATCGTCTGGTAATATTCCTTTATCTGTACATTTGTGTCCAAGATATGTTACTTCTTTCATGAAAAACGAACATTTCTCTGGATGCAGTTTTAGATTGTTCTTACGGCATAAGTCAAAAACACTCTTTAAATTTGAAAGCATATGCTTTTCTGAACATCCTAGGACAACTAAGTCGTCCATGTAAGGGAATGCTTGATCTGGTTTTAGTCCACTAAAAGCAATTGTCATCATTCTTTGAAAAGAATTTGATGCTATTTTTAAACCATAAGGTAATCTAGTGAATCTGTATGAACCGTTATTGGTTGAGAATGCTGTTAAGTCTCTGGAGTTTTTCTCCAAACTGATTTGGTGAAAACCTGACATTAAGCCTAAACAGGAGAAATATTTTGCTCTACCTAGTTGGTCTAATATATCATCAATTCTAGGTAATGGGAATTTATCTGCAATTAATTTTTTATTTATTTGTCTGTAATCTATGACAAGTCTCCATCTTTTCTGGTCAGAGTTAGGAAGTGATTTCTTTGGTACTGACAAGACTGGTCTGTTATATTCAGAATAGGAAGGCTCAATAATTTTATCGTCTATTAATTTTTTCACTTGTTTGTCAATTTCTTCTTTATGTGTATGTGGTATACGATAATTTTTAATATATACTGGTTCTTTATCTTTTACTCTCAATTTTTGTTCATAAAAATTATTAGTTGTTATTGTTTCTGATTCCAAACCGAAAATATCACTATATGTTGAACATAGTTTTGTTAATGTTGTTTTAAATTGTTGTGGAAAATGTTTCTGTAAAATTTTTAATATTTCTGATTTTCTTTTAGAGTTTTTGCCTAAATTTTCTTTGATAATTTCATAATCAGAGATGTTTTCAGTTTTTATGTTACTTTGTTTGATGTTAGTAATGGTGTTATTAGTGTTTAGAATACGAATAAATGCTTTGTCAGATTTAACTAATGTATTTGGTATAAAAACACCTGGTTCAATTTCTTGATTTGGAATTAATAATTCGTTATTTGAATTGGTAAAATTTACTTGACGTATTACTTCACATCTTGGAGGTATATTAATTTCATTGCAGTTATTCGTAATCGGTATATCTATTGTTTGTGGTATATTAAATGGTCCAAGGATAAGGTAATCATTATCTTGGTTGAAATCAAATATACAGTTATATTTTTCGATAAAATCCACGCCAATGATTCCATCGCATGGTATCGGAAAATTATTATCTACTATCTGGAAGTAATGTGGTATTAAAAATTTTTTAAATTTTAAATCGCAAAATGTATTTCCAATCGATTTGATGTTACCCTGTCCTATTCCACTTAAAGTTGTTGTTTTATTAGTGTTAATTTGGTTTTGTTTAAAGAATTTTGATTTTATTAATGAAATGTCTGCTCCCGTGTCTACTAAGAGTATGAGTGTAGTGTTAGTATTGTCTAATTGAATATGTATAAATAAGCTCAAGTTTAGATTTAGATGGTAAATTTTCACTGATTTGATCCTAGGGGACTTTCGGAGTTTTCCGAATTGTTTTCATTTGATTCTGTTGCTCTTACGTAGTTATTGTTCCTACGATTATTATTAAATCTTTGTCGGTTTCTGTAATAATTGCTATTATTATTATTGTTATTATTATAGTTGTTGTTATTATTTCTACGTGGGTAATTATTTCTTCCACGTGATCGTGTATTATTACCACGGTAACTGTTTCCAGATTTGTACTTTTGTCCATAGTACAAAATAGTATTTTGTTGACCTGTGGCGTCTGTACAACTATTGACGAATTTACTAATAGCATCGTTCATGCTATTGAATTGTCCTGCTTCCATGATAAGCTTAACTTTATCTATGGTGCAGTTCTTAGTTAATGCCTTTACGGCAGTTTGTGTGGAATACTTTGTGGCTAGGTCGCAAGACAATCCATCTGAAATGTATGCGGTTTCTAATGCCTTGGTTAAATTTTCTATTTCACTGCAATAAGCGTTAGCAGTTTTATTGTTTTGTTTTATATTTAAAATTTTTGCTGTTAATACTTCCACAGACTCTCCCTTCACGCTATTTTTTAGTTTGTTTATTATTTCTGATATAGTTGATTCATTGCTGATTAGATTTCTTGCAGTTCCCTTTAATTTTGTTTTTATTAGTGATACTGCAACTGCTTCGTGAGTACCTTTTATTGAATCTACTAAGGACAAGGAGTCAACAAAGGATCGTAAATTTTCTGATTTTCCATCAAAGTCTATAATCAGCTTTGATGCTGTGTTCAAAAAGTCCACTACAGTTTGAGTCATTTTGGATTCAGTTATAGGCATAGAAATATTAAATATTACACTTTCGTGTATTGAATTTGGTAGTTCGACTTGTATCGACTTTTTATCAGCTAATTTTGAAATTCTGCTTGTTAAATCAAGGAAAAATGCGTCTGCTGCTCTTTGGTGAGCTACTGTTAGTCTATTGTAATAAACATTAAATAAAACTCTTATTTCTTCTAACTTTGTAAGAACATTTTGAAAATGATGAATAATTGTTTCATTTTTAATTGGTCTATCAATATTGATGCACTTATATGACCGTTCTAAATCTTCTTTTATAGTTCGTGCCTTATTCAAAATATCTTTCCATTCCATCAGTAAATTAAAAAAAAATTGCTGAAAAGTTTAATTTGGTTATATTTTGTCTAAATCGTTTGCTTTACTGAAATACTTTTTTCTTAGAGTTCTTTTATGTGACAAATATATTTTAAGCAACAAGTTTATTACTAATATTAGCATTAGTAACCATAATGAATTTATTTCTGACTTATGGTCAATGATTTCCAAATTGGTAATCACGTTAGCATTGGGTTTTTCCATTTTTGATTCTGTTTTACCCATATTTAAAATTTATTTATTTTACTGTATTATTGGTGCTTATTATTTTCTTTTTCTATGCGTTCTGACCACCTTATTGGACGAACTGTCATTTCTTCTACATGAGTTTTGTTTAAAATATCGTCATTTCATTTGAGACACCTGGCATTTCTATTTTCCAAATCTGTGCTAAATATTTTACTTGTTGTTCCAATGAAATTCCTTCTTCTTCAAAAATAACATTAATATGTTTTTTGGTTTGTTTTCTATTTACGTTATCCATTATAATGGCCTTACAAAATTAATTACAAAAAAAATATTATCATACTTTAAAGTTATTTTTGTTAAAATCTAATTTAAAAAAATAATATATATATATATATATATATATATATATATATATATATATATATATGTGTGTATAGTTTGTCAACGGCGGTTAACGCCTACTGACCTAAGAGTGCGCCGCAATTAGTGCACTTCTTTGTTTGTTATACTTATTTATTATTTTTTTGCTGTCTTTACCTCATGTTGTAGCACATCATAATTCAACTACGATTTTCGTTATATATTGTTGTGTTGTTGTTGGTATCAACTCGATTGTTGTAAATATCTTCCAATTTTGTAGTTACCGCAAACTGTAATGTTAATGAAAAATTTTATTTGGTAAAAATGCATTAAGCTGTTGTAGTTGTTGCTCTCTGGTTGTTTTCCCTGGTGCTGATGTTCTTGTAGATTTGTTGGCTAGTTGTTGTTGTTTCGTCTGATTAATTCTGCCTTTTGGCCAGGCGGACATCTTCCACTGACAGATCGTTTTTGGCTGGTCTGTCAGGACTCAAAGATTTTCTTTCTTTTGCGCCTTACGGTCGCAACTGGCAAGATTTATTGTATTTTGGCAGTATAAATAATTTTATTTTATTTTGGGTGCAGAGTTTTAGCACTTCCAGGTTGGCAGGATCGCCATGTAATAGGTTGTTTCATTTACTTTTTATTTAGTTTATTTTTATTAAATAAAAAGATTATTTCCTGAGCTCAGCTAGGAGTGTTGTTTAATGATTAATCTTAAAATAAAAATACATTGTCTTATATACTAGTTATGAGAATAAAGCTTAACCTATCTTAACATAAGAGGGAAAAGAAACGGTATATGCTTAATAAGCAAATTGTTCCTTTTAGTTTCCCACGGTCGGCGTGCGGCGTGTGTCTCATAAGAAATTTGGAAAACATGGATTTTGTATTGCTTATATTTATTATATAAACACATGTGGTTATTAATTATGATTCATTCAAGTGCATTATGATGCAGCCTTTGATCAGACTGGCGAGTGTCAAATAGCATCTGTACAAAATACATATTTACGTTGCAGTCTGTCAAATGCATTTATCTAACACTTCATGCAGCGGTATTTGCCCGATTGCATGAGTGTCAAATGTCCAGTGCACAAAAATAATTTCAATGCCATTAGATGTTATGTATGTTGCGGTTAAGTTGACTTTAAATGTTTACTACGCAATGTTAGTCGTAGTGATAGTTAGAACACGCTACAACTGTTTTGAAAGAAATTTTGATTCTCTATTGATTGGTACTAGTCGCTATGTGGTACGCTGAATGGTTTTCATTTATAGGCAAAGCAATGTTTTACAAATTTTTGGACTTTGAAAAGTTTGCTGGGGTATAACTTCTGAGTGCAAGTATTTGGAAAAATAACAATTACTGTTTTTGAAAGGTATTTAGGTTTCCTATTGATTGGTACTAGTCGCTATATGGTACATCGAATAGGTTTTTAGTTATAGGTGAAACAAATATTTTCTTATTTTTGTGACTTTAAAAAGTTTGCTGGGGTATAGCTTCTGAATTAAAGTGTTTGAGAAAATCATATTTACATTTTTTAAAAGCTATTTAAATTATCTAACAAGTGATTTAACTGATTTTGTTTTATTACCAGAAAACTTTTTTTTTAATTTGACTGACATTCAAAAGTTTGCTGGGTATAACTTCTGAATGATAATGTTTCAGAAAACTACAGTTACTTTTTCTTAAAGCTATTTTAGTCTTCTAACAATACATTTTAAATAATCGATGCTATAAGATATATTTTTTGTTTTACAAGTGAAAGAACAATTATTTAATATTTTTGTGATTTTCAAAGGTTTGCTGGGCTATAACTTCTGAATGCAAGTAGTTGGAAATATGATGATTACCGAGGTAAAAGGTATTTTGATTCCCTATCGAATGGTAGTAGTCGCTATATGGTACATCGAATAGGTTTAATTTTATGGGCCAGCAAACTTTTTCCAGAGTGCTATTTTCAAGTGCTCTGTTCTTCTAGAGTATGGTAATGAAAAAAGTGACAGTTGTAAAATTAAGTTCTACGCCTCTAATGTAACTAATTTAGTTATTGTTCTTTTTAAATTAGTTAGTTATTACTTATTTTCAGTGCAATAAAAATTTTAATTATTTTGCCAAAAGTTGTTTACTTTGAAAAAGTACTTTTTTGTAACTCTGAAAAAGTTTGCCAAATAACTGTAAATGTTTTCCAAAAAGTTTGTTTTCTTCTGGCCGATAAATTCCTATGTCGATTTTAAGTCGCCGAGGTTTCGTTCTTTGCACACGTGCAACTCAATATAGAGAAACAAGTCGATCGGCTCCAAGCCGACGCAGCGCCGCCGCCGGTTACTTTTTCTATTTATCAAACTGCCGCCGATTATGTCGGCTCAAAACCAGCCGAAATGTTATCTGTTAAAAAATAAATTTCGTAGAAAAAAATTTCGAAAAACCGATTTTCAGTTCCAATTTATTTTTTAGTTTTCATATGCTTATTTGAGCCGCCGAAACTTTTTTTGGAGCGCCGCCGGCGCTTACAAAACTACTGCGCCGCCGCCGCCGATAATTTTACCACGTTTTGTTTCTCTGACTCAATATTCACATTTTGTTAAAATGCCTAAAGCGAAAAGAGATAAAAAAGGTGAATTGGAGAAAAATCATTTAAATTTTATTTTCTAATACTTATTGTTTATAATGATAGTGTCCTTAACCAAAACTGAGCGCAAGGGATTGCAATGGAAACAACAGATAATTACAGACATTCAGCGATGTATTGAAAAATATGCTAACATATTTGTTTTCCATGTACGAAATATGCGCAATAACTTGTTGAAAGATTTAAGACAAGAATGGAAACAAAACTCAAGATTTGTATTTGGGAAGAATCGTATTATGCAGATTGCATTAGGCAGAACAAAATCGGAAGAAGTAAAAGTCGGTTTGCATCAATTGTCTAATAGGCTCACGGGACAAGTGGGTTTGCTATTTACAGATAGGAGCAAAAAATATGTTTTGGAATGGTCTCAGAAATACTGGGCTGTGGAGTATGCCAGAAGCGGTTTTATTGCTACAGATACCGTAATTTTACCCCAAGGGCCTCTAACGGAATTTTCACATTCAATAGAGCCACATTTGAGATCTTTAGGAATGCCAACGTTATTAAAGCAGGGTACAGTTACGTTAAACTCTGAATATACAGTTTGCGAAAAAGGCGAAGTACTAACTCCTAACCAAGCTCGTATACTTAAACTGTGTGCAAATCCCATGGCGAAATTTCAATTAGCGATTGTATGTTCATGGAACAAAATTGATGGCTACGAATTGCATGTTAAAAATAATTATGAAGAAGATGGAAGTGGGCCAGGCGAGTCAATAAAATCGGAGTCGTCTACAGCTTAATCAAATTTTAAATTCTACATAATTAAATTTTAGTACACCGTTAAGCTTAAACATTTTTAATACATATTTTAAAATACATATACATATATATGATTGTCAAAAACTATGCTGAAGGAGCACTTCCAACTCATCCGGTAACTGTGCTAATCTTCTTTGTTGGTTTATACGATATAACGTAACGCTGAGCGACAGGTAACGGTTCTGCATATCCATTTGTATAAGAAGAGTCTTCAAATAATACTTCATAGTCTTCAGTTGCTGTCTGTGGAAGTCTGTGAATAATAGCTTTGTAGAAACATGTAGTTTGTGGATACAATGCCATAACTAAAAAATAAGCAGAAGTTAATAAAGTGCAGTGTTAATTTTGGTTTATACCCTTGATGTTTATGCATTATATAATAAAGCTCAGATACGGTCCTAGGGACAAATTACGGCACTCAATACCGTTCGAAATTTTAAAATATTTCCATATAAACTCTATTGAAATATTTCGTTCGTTAACGACTGCCGTAATTTGCCCCCTGTTCTGAAAATCGCGGTGGTTTTTAAAAACGAACACTTAGCTGACTTGTTAGTTAGTTTTTGTTGTATTTTAAGTTTTAGTCATGGATAATATTTTATTCCCATTTCCATCTATAAATCTGGAAATATACAAAAGAATGATTCATTCTTTGGATAAATCGGAAATATACAAAATGATTCATTTTTTTAAATCACCGTGACTTGCAGACAGGAGGCTTACACCATATGCAAAGAAATAACGTGTGCGTTTAAACGAAATTTCCATACGAAAACCGGGTTTGAAGCACACATTAATTCTGTATTGCGATGCGAAAGTCCAAGGATTAAATACAGGTGCAGGCCAATCCCGGTATAACGAACCATTTATGTCTGGGCCATTCGTTATATCGCAAAGATTTTTTTCAAGTGTTATTTTAATTATTATTATTGTAGACATGATACAATAAAATGAAAATAATGAGGGTAACTTATTTTCAAATAAGCTACCAAATATAAATACATTTATTTGCATTTACATTGCTGCTGTAGATTTTAATATTTTTTGTCACACATCAAAAATACAAAGTAGAACAAAACCTTAGAAATATGTTCCTAGAAAGTTTTTGTTTTTTATTTTGTGATTTTTTCTTCATCATTCGTTATATCCAGTATAAAATTAGTAAAAAATTTGGACGTTCGTTATATCGGATTTTCGTTATAGCGAGATTCGTTATACCGAGATTTACCTCTACACGCATTGGACTCCACTCATCATAATGTAATAACATTAATTATTTTACACAAAAGCACTAAAATTTACAAATTTATGAAAATGCTATATAAGTATTTTTTGAACTCGTAACATTTTTCATGATTTATTTTTCCTTTTGGAACAAATCTAGTTTAGGGGCACCTCCCAGAAATTAACAAAAAGTATCCTATCCTATAGTAAATTGAAAAATAAGAACAAAAAATTAAATAAAAATATTGGCGGCAAGGCTCAGTTTCCGAGTTATGGGCCTCTGAAATTTTAGTACAATATTTTAATTATACGGTGTTTTTCAACGAATATGACCAATATTGGTATCTCAAAAATTAAAAAAAAATCCTATCCTATAGAAAATTCAAAAATAAGAAAAAAAATTAAATAAAAAATTTTGTCGATGAGTCCTAGTTTCCGAGTTATGGGCTTCTGAAATTGTATACATTAATATAGAAATGGTCAAACATGTAAACAAGTATTGAAAGAAGAAAAAAATAAACATTTTTTTATTTTAAAATGTATTACATACATATGTATATATATATATATATATATATATATATATATATATATATATATATATATATATATATATATATATATATATATATATATATATATATATATATATATATATATGTGTGTAATTCTTATTACTTTGGGGACCATTAAATTTTACAATTTTTATTGGTTAATAATACATTATTTTATTTGATATTTATTTTAAACCTTATATTTCATCATATTTTGCTATAAATTTGTTTAAATCATATGTTTTAGTGAAGTTCGTTTAATTTTAAGACAGTTGAATTACGATTCGCATAAATTACGGACTTGGGCTCGAATTGGTCTCCTTATACATGTATATAATTGTGGCCAGACTTCTATATTAACCTAACGATTTTTTTCACAACGGCGCTAAAAACTTTTAGTAACATTGTAGTCGGCTTTTTAATTGTACAGTGATGTCAATACATTACCGCTGTTTATATTGGAGGTAAAGACAAATGTATGTATAATATTTGTGCTTATAGTCATATAAGGTCATAAAAGGCTTGAGTAACGTTCAAAAATAATTTATGGTAGAAGCTTTATAAATATGAGTGTATTTAGTTCTCAGTAGTTTCTTAACTTTCGTTAATAAATTAAATTTTTTTGCGCATATACGGATAAAGAAGTTGTAGAAATTATGTCATATTGAATCATATTGAATTAAATTACGCCCTTTTTAACTTGATATGACTATATATGTATATGACACTATATTATTTATTTTTTTCGGTATCGTGCTACACAATAACTCAAAGAACTATCTGATATAATTCCAAATAGTCTTTCAAAGCCAATTATATCATTTCAATTCTTGCAAATAAAATGGTTAATGGTGTATAATTTGTTCGGTATTTGTGACGTGTGGTTTATGTCAAATTAATGGCTCGATTATGGATAGCAACCGAACTGTAGTTGCGTTGCTAGTTGCCGAAATGGTATTACGGATGCAACTGGCAACTAACGGCTAGTAATTTCAGTTGCCATATTGGCAACCACAAATTTGTAGTGCTGCACAGTAAAAAAAGAAATAATTAAAAATTAAGTGCCATATTATTTTTAATTTTGAGTTTTTTCTTTGTATATTTAAATAAAATATGATATAAAGTTAGAAAAGAGATTGTTAAAACCTATTTTAGAAGGTCTAGTACATTCAACATTTTGCATTTAGTTCTCTTCGTCAACAATTATTTCCACTTAACTAATAATTTTTAAGATAAGTATTGTTTTAAGCACTTTTACTTAATGATTTTGTTTGAAGCACTTGTATTTCTTATATTTTGCATGTTTATTCACATTATTTTCAGTTGCCAATCTATCGATAATTATTTTTTCGATAACTTTTTGGCAACTGTAGGAAATTGCCATACATAATACTAATTTTAGTTTCAGTTGCGTTGCTAGTTAAATCGGCAACTGAAGTTCGGTTGCCATCCATAATCGAGCCATAAAACTTATATACATATTTCATCCAAAATTATCTTTGTCTTCAGAGGAAGAAAGTAAACATAATATATCAAACTGTATCATACTTTTGTTTACAATAAAAGTTAGGTATTTAGATTTGTTCCCAATATATTCTTCACAGTGACAATATTGTTGTACAATATGTAAAATTTCACAATTATATTTGAACTGCTTGGGTCATTTTACATATGTTATAAAATATGTGTGTTTCTCTACATTGGAATTCTGCGAAATCCCAATTTTCCGTTCGTTATCGTTCCCGTGCTCGATAATTATAAGAGATGTTTTCTGATAGTGAATAAGGTTTTATAAGTTTTTATATGAAATTACAAAACAACATTATATAATTGCTGAATTATGTAAGGAGATATGTACATACTTATTATATACGCATGAATGCATTTCGGTTTTCGCGCTCCATTACTGATATTATTCAATATTTTATTAATCATTCTATGAATACATATATAAAACCTACATGTATACATATACATATGTATATAAATATAATTATTCTGACTACAAGAGAGTATATTGCATAATATAACACAATATATTGTACTTTTTTTGGTTGTAAAAATTAAAATCTAAGGCATTTTTTGTCAATATATTCTGTCGGCTTTTTCGTATCAAACAAATAATAATATTATTGTATAATCTGAAAAATTGCATATATTCATAATACAAATACACGGCATGCATTAATTTGAAATAAGTGAAGAAAATAAAAGCGTTTAAAAAAGCTCAAATGCAAAAAAAAGCACTATGTTAGCTTTGTTTATTAAAAGAATACATGTGTCGTTCTCTTTCTCTCTAAATAGGAATCCCCGCAAAAAACTCGCAAATATATTTGTATTCATTCACAGGTAGACTCACCTCTTCAGCAATTATTTTCTATTTGCAAAATGCAGTGCTCAAGGTCTATTTATTAGGTATATGCAATTCTACAAAAACATAGCAATACATAAAAAAACACTATGCTTAAGTTGTCAGAAACACAGAAATACACACACAATCATAAACTAAGGTGTAGTATGTTATTAAACTTAAATTAAAATACAACAATAATCACGAAGATTGCATTGACCTGATAAATAGCAGAGCAGTTGGCAGTTCTGTTGTCATATACTACATACAAGTACATACATGCTTGTAAAAAACCGTAGTACATACAGAACTTTATTTTTCAAAAACTAATCGTACATATGTGCTTGTATTTATATTGTAGAGATGCGTGTTACCTTTTTAAATGCCTTGTTCTTTTAATTCGTTTCAAAGAAAAAATTACCAGGTCATCTTATTATTACATTTGAAAAGCTCTTTAAAAAAAATACTATCATAAATCACATAACGCTCGTAAGTGCTCGAGCGAGCTGTAGACTTCTGTCAAAAAAATTTAAATAGTGTTTTTTATATAACAAGTTACATGCCAAACCCTTTGACGCGTTTGACGCAGAAAGTTGGTTGACTTCCAACTTTTTAACGCGTTGTCTTGTTTTGATAACTAATTAACTGACAATAAAAAAGAAAATATTAAAAAGAATAAGACTCATGGAGAAAACACCTATTGAAGAGTTTAAAAAACATACAGTGTAGTAAATTTTTCAATAAGAATAAGAATACGTTCATAACGCGTGTCTTTCAACTTGTTGCTTTTCATGCTCTTACGTTTTCAAACGCACGCTATTTGGTGACGAACTAATGTGTGTTATGTAATCCTTCCTTAAAAGTTTTATCATACTGTCAAACACGACACAAAAATAAAGAAATTTTTGCGAGTAGTTGTACCTAGTTAAATTTGCCTTGTTTGTATTTGTTGTTGCGCTGAGTCTACCTAGTAAGAGTTCCTTGATTTGTTTTATCTGCTGAAATAAGTTGCCAGACTGACTTGTTAGACTACTACATTATAATTAGTAAGATAATAATTTAGACTAAGAATTTTAACATATTTTTGGAAAAATTTAAGGGAACATTTTAGATTTTCTATTTAGCATCATTAGTGCTTCGCAAAATAACAATATTTTTATTATTCTCACTATTGTGCTTGATGTCTATTTTGGCAATGAATATTATTCTTAAAAATTTGTTTCACTGCCCGAACAATAACTAATAGTTAAATGTTGGGTTTCGTCCCATATTACTTGTTTCACTATTTGTTGCAACATGTAATCAGTTTAATATAATAAGAACACATATTAATTTCTTGAGTTGGTATGTTCTTGCATCAAATTTTTTAGCGGTGGTTGTATTCGACACAAAGTTGCTTGTTTAAAATTTTTGTATCGTATAAATAAAAAAAAATATACGCTATAATAAGTGTACGAAAAGACATGGTTGTCAAAATAGAAATAGTAAAACTTTCTTAGGGATTGTACTGAACTCAGCATATACAAATGAGGATAACGAACAAAAGTCTTACGAGGTTTTTTTACTTCGAACAACAAGAGCAATAAATAGGGAATTTTTCAATTGAAGTGGGATTCTCGAAAATTCGCTCTGGCATCACTATTTAAGATTTGTACAGAAGGAAAAAGATGGAGACAAGTTTAAATATATAAAAATATATCTGTTTCATCTTTCACATACAAACATTTTAAATGAATGAAATTACTGAACATGTTGAACCAGGAAGGAGTTGATAATTTTAAAATTGTACCAACAACTTTAAAAATTGTACTCTTTTTACATTAATTGTACTAAAATATTTTTTTAGTTCAAATTCCATACTTTTATTGGTTTTTATTAAAATTAAAGACTTTGTTATGGCTAGCGAATCGTTTTCACAAATTTGCTTGTAAGTTGCACTTGTTTAAGATGAAAATTAAAATATACAAAGTAATAGCATGTGCTCCAGCATAATTTGGAAATACAATAGTTCACATATTTTGGATTTTCTTGCTGCGTTTTGCTTTCACAAGACTGTTTTCAAGAAGAAGAATATGAGTTTCATTGTTCAAAAGTGAAAATTGACACATGCAATTGTTTGAAAGGAAATGCGGAGTGAAATTGCTGAGATTCCTTAAATGTACTAAATTAGTCATTGGTACTATTGTACTTTCCGAGTTTAAATATTACCAAAAAAGGTACAATTGTACCAACTTTGCCAGCCCTGTGTTGAACATATCCAGCAGTGTTACCATTGTTACAAAATATACAGAAATGTAAGAGGTTAGAGCTACAAGAAGTTGGAATCAGAGTGCAAATTACGGCATTCGATATCCTACAAATATGTACAAAAATTTAATTGTGTTTGTATGGAAAATTCAAATGATATTGGGTTTGCCATAATTTGCCCACAGGTTTTTAAAATTCGTGGAAAAAAGAGTCAAATATAATGCACATTTTTGTTATTGCGGTGTATTACTACTTAGACGCAATTTATTTAATGTACCTTTTTTGCTTGCCTGTGCAGGCAGTTTTTTCTTGTTTGTGGGTGAGAGGGGTTGAGAAGCAGCCGAGTTGAATAAAAGGCACGAAATAAAATTTCGAGGGGATATTTGACATTTCTCTTTGCCTCTTTTGTACTCTCAGGCATTAAAAAGAGCTGCATGTAAATGTCCGTGACTTTTTGTAGAGGGCTTAAAAGAAAATGTTTAGAACAAGGTAGGCTAAAAGCGTATAGTGTGAAATTGCACTTACCAATTACCATAGCTAATAGAACACGGTGAAATTTTATTGCACTAAAGCGAAGAATCAAAAGAAAGCAATCTAGAAAATTTGAGAGAGGGCGAGACAAGTAGAAAAATTCACATATTTTGCCAATTTGGCAAAAAAAAAGTAGCTCTTTACGTTATAACAACAAACAATGAAACCGTGTTTAAATACAACTTAAATTGAAATAAAAATTAAAAAGGAAATTAAAAATCAACTTTTTAATAGACTAATAATAACAATCACTTCAAAATACAAAATTTTTAATTTTATTTTAATTATTAATTATATTGGAACATGTATATTTTGAATCTCAATAGTTTTAATTTTAAAATTTTCTTCCTTTTCCTGTCATGAAAATATCAATATCTATACATATATGGGTATTTCCACCGGAATGTAAATTTTTTATAGCATGCGACACCAATCAAAAAAGCTTGCCTTTTAAAAGAAAACGAAACTTTTTTTACTTCTTTAATCATTTTTGTAGGCCGTCAGGAGCTCTTCGTTAGATAAAATTAAAAAAAAATAGTCACGTTGTTCACAAATACAACGTTAATTGCTTGCTTGTCGCATGCTACAAAATAATGGAATTTCTTGGAGAATTGTCCACATGTATATATATATATATATATATATATATTAGGTGTTTTGCTCTTCTGTACATTCATATAGAATACAATTATGCAAAACATTAATATTCTGATTGCAAGTACAAAAACGAAATTCCCGTATAAAGTAAGCACTAATATATTTATTAATTCACTATTTTTGCTTTATTATATAAGATTTTTTCTGATAAGACAAACAAAACACATGTAATATATATTACTGATATAATATATTTAATAAATCTGTTCGTTGAAAATTGTGATTTGTATGTAGTTTCAACGTTTTTGAAATAGTTGTTACTTATTTTGCGATAAATTCCCATTTTTGTTTTATTTATTCCACTTTTAGCACATTTTCAATGGTCACTCTGTTTTCAAGTTTGATTTCGAACTTGTTGTCAACCCAGAATGTTAATGCTGTCAACTCACAATACAGATATTGGTGTTTATTCTGTGGTTTAGGCTTTTTCAAAAATTTAAACTAAACGTATTACTATTTTTTACTACAAATTTATCATATCATCATCATGGTAAAACTCTTAAGCAACTATTCTCACAACAAAAGAATAAGCATAACACTTCAAAGTATCTTCTTGGTTGTGAAATTCAAACAAAACATATCTTTTTTACCTATATATTGTGCCATCATGAACATTGACAATATTATTGTACAATATAAGAAGTTACACAATTACATATATCGCAAGTGTATTAGTAGCTTTAATTTGACACAACTGAGGGAAATAAAAGCGTTTAATAAAGCTAAAATGAGTTTAAAAAAAACGCAGAATATAGTTCAAAAAGCACTATGTTAGCTTCGCTGATTTTAGGAATACATATGTTGGTCTCTTTCCCGCAGTATATAAGAAAACACTTAAAAAAAAGTAGTCGCATTTCTGCAACAACAATTTTCCATATTCTAAATTTAGTTCTATCGTCAAATTTTTCCGGCACTTGTGCTAAGGTTTGTGTATAAAAATCGCACTGTATACAAAATATGACTTTTTTCAAGAACTATGCACTTCCTTTTATTTTGTAAAGAATCATACACTATATTGAAATTGACATGTTAAAATCATTACCCTACGTCTATACGTGATATATATTTTTATAATGACAGAAATAAAACTAAATATATATTAAAAAATATTTTTTTTATGTTAGCTGTTTTTTGCTATATGAAATTTTACATTTTTCATGATAAAAGTGTAGATGTAGGATTAGAACAGTTTTCAAACTTTATCAAAAAAATGCCTCAAATTATCTGTCAAAAGTTATATAAAAAATAGCTTATTATATCTGTCTTGGTTGCAGTTGTTCTACAGATGAGTATACCTGGTAAATTTGACTTGCTTCTTTTTATTTGTTTAAATAAGTGGCCAGACCGATAAATCCCATATCAGTTGTTTTACCATTTTTTTTAATATATTACTAGTTGCAAAACTTTGCATAGAATCTCTCTTTAAATTGCTACACGCATAACATATTGTGTACAACTGGTATTATTTCTAATATAATATGAGAGAAAATGTAAATGTAATGTAAATATCTACCTAGGAGAACATGTGCTTTTGTAATTATCATAATAAATATTTTATAATTATCAAGCATCTGTACGGTAAACGTATTTGTATATTTATTTATTTATTTCATCTATGTATTACAAAGCAATTAATATGTACTATGTAAATACAATAATAATAAAATTTATTATATGAATATATATAAACCTAAACTGTTAGTTTAACAAACATTTTGACACTTAAACACATAAAAACACAGGAATTTTATCAAAACCACAGTTTTTCATATATTTTAAAAAACAATCACCCATGCATATTAATTTGTTTTTATGAACGTGTTTTTTTTGACAGTTCATATACGGATTGAATTTTACGCTCTCAGCTTACATATTACGTTTGGTGTAGCCCACATGTCAGATATATAAGCTATGTAATACTACGACCACACGAACAATTTGTTATGTCTTAACACAAGCAATAACGCAGGCAGAATGATAACATGAAATTACTTGTGCTCAACAATATATCTGGAGGTGGCGGACACTTACATACATTCAAATATATTTGTATTTTTGTGTGCATATGCATACGTACTTCAATTATCTTTCATTAGATCTCTTGTTTATTGTAATTAAAATGTTATTTTTTACTCTTGTGTTGAAAAAAATTAATATTAATTCAATTTGACAGCATTTATTAAGAGATTATTTGTCAACCATGTATTTTAACATTTGTTGCTGAATATTTGAATGCTAATATATGTATTAGAACATAGATTTGTAAAATATGCCAGGATTATCAAAAATTTCATCTGGCATCACTACTCAAGATATGTACTGAATGATAGAGATGGAGACAAGTAATAGTTCATATATCTATCTCATCTTTCACATACAAAAAATTTCTGAATTTTATAACGGAACTTAACCGGCATAACTTCAAGCTTAAAATTTCATTTCAAGTTTGATTTTCGTACAGGCAGACATTCCTGAAATAATTAATTTATAAAATTAACGTTAACAGTTAAAAAGTAAAAAGTTTTAGTAAATTTGATTACGTAAAAGGTGGGTAAGTATTAAATGTGTTTAATAATCCTGCTGTAGCTATGCATGTGCATACATACATATGTACATATCGATGGTCTCAAGTAGAAAGGCCCTTATTACGAAATTGAGTTTTAAGTGATTCCAATACATTTCATACAAATATACATACATACATATGTAGCTCTTCAGAAAAATTATTGCAATAGTGAAAAATAACTTTTATACAAGCAGTCTTAAAACAAAATTACATTGTGAATGTTACAGTTACTATGTTTTTACCTTCTCCTGTATAGTTACAATGATTTAAGTTAGGGCCTTTCTACTTAATGCCAACGATATATGACCAGTACTTTACATTTTTACACAAAATGCTATAAGTACCAAATTTTTACAGTGAAATTTTGTAAAACTTTGATATTTGTAACGTTTTGTGTTAAAATGTATAGTTCTTGTCATACTTATATATATGTGTGTATGTATGTATATGTATGTATGTGTGTACACTTTTAACTCAAAACGTTACGTGGCTACTTCTTACATATCGTTACCTTAATATTTAAAGGCCCTAACTCATAATTTTTTTCAAATTGGATTTAATGCATATTTTCATAGATTAGAAGATTTGGAAATAATAAGTTCGAGCGTTTCTGTATTAGGGTAAGGATATATATGTTGTATATCGTTACCTCAATCTAGAAAAGCCCAAGCTCATTATATTTTACATCGTTATTATTTCAGTATATTTCAATAAAAGCACATTAAATATATTGAAAAATTAAAAAACCTCGAATCCCAAAAAATAATGAGTTAGGGTCTCTATAAATTAAGGTAACGATATGTATGTATACTGTGAAACTCGAAAGCGTACACTTTTTTATAAGATACAGTTTCGTCTAAGGTGCATTATTATCGATATCGTTACCTTAATCTAGAAAAGCCTTGGATCATTTTTTTTTTCATCGTTGTTTGTTCAGTATATTTCAATAAAAGAACATTAAATGTATTAAAAAAGGCAAAAACCTCGAATCCAAAAATATATGAGTTAGGGCCTCTATAAATTAAGGTAACGATATGTATGTATACTATGAAATTCTAAAGCGTATACTTTTTCACAAGGTACATTTTTGTCTAAACTGTATTATTCTCCAAATAGAGACGTTTCAGAATATAAGCTAGCGGCAAATTACGGCAATCAGTAACGCATTTAAAAAAACTTGGAAAGGATCACTTATAGCAAGAAGTAAGTACCTACATGCATATACATATGTACTTACATGTGTATCTACATAAGTACATATATTTCATTTTATAAGAAATAATTATTTATAAATATTTTCAGATGTTTTCGTTAATTAAATTTCACAACGAAAAGTTGAGCGTCTTGGAATCTAAGAAAGTGCAGATTTTAGAAAGAAAAATCTGTACCGTAAAGTGCAAAGGAGGCAAATATGCTGCATTCTTTCTTTCTAAAAGTGGTGAGTAGAAAATCGAAATTTTTTTATACTACCACGTAAAGTTCACTTGGAAAAGTATTAATTCAGCTGGGAGAAAAACAAAGAAAGTAATTCTTCCTACATTTGTGTTTCACCCAGCTGAAAACAGACTTTTTTGATGAAATTTAAATTGTATGGGCCTAAGTTTAGTATTATCAAAATGCCAAAACTGTTGATAGATTTTGAAAAACGGGCATTAAAATTTTATCGCAAGCGATAATTTACGTACATATTATGAAAAACAGATTTATATATTATAAAAAAGGTATTCCTGAAAAATTGTATTTTTGTAGCTTGCGATTAAATCGAAAATAAAGCTCTCGATATGTATGTTACAAAATACAAACAATATAGAAAATTTTTTAAGTAAATTTAAATCGCCAGTCGAAAAACATTTTTATTGTGCATATCTACACAAAAATTCCTTTCAAAGCATTCTTATATGTGCCCTTAATTATGAAAGTGGTCTAAGTCATATATTTCTTTGGTCGAGATATTTAGTAGATAACATTTGAACAAATCAAAAAATATTTTTATATTATGAAACATTTTAATTTAAAGTTTTGCTATTCTCGATTCAATAAAAATTTATTTAATATTTATTTATTAAATTTTTTAAAGATTTATTTAATATTTCGAAGCAAAAATTCATTAGACTTGTACCACTTTCATAACTAAGGGCACATATCTGTGGCAACAAGGAAAAAGTGCTTAAGTCATAATTTACTGTTTTTGCAGGAAAACACTTAAGCGTTCAAGTCGATTTTCAGAAATTTCTTTCTTTTGTATTTAAGTTGAGAATTTCTTTGTTAAGCTTTGCTTTTTTAAGCAAACATCATTAAAGGCACTATAAGTAATACATTTAAGTTGGAATATACCAAAGTACAACCTCAATTAAGCTATTATTCTAAATTAGATTAGAAGTCTAAAACAGATAAGTCACAAGTCATAGAGTTATAACTTCCTGAAAAACCACACAAATTAATTTAGATTTTGACCAGAGGTACTTTCGAAAATGTAGATTACAGGGGTACCATTAACTCAAAATCAGCTTATTTCGACTTAAGCACTTTTTCCTTTTTGCCACAGATATACATATGTACATTAAAACGACTCAAACGTGATTTTGTTACCCCTCTGAAAATAAAGCTTGATATGTTTTATGCTGATTCCCAAAATATTTTGGTTCTAACGTTGACCATCCGTGAGCTGGACCATTTTTAAAAATTGTCTTTTTTCAGTTTTTCGAATTTATTTGTACTTTGTTTCAAGACGACATAAATAAAATTTGGTATCATCGAAAAGAGTTTTTGAAGCAGCATCCAATGGTATATAAAACTTGACCACTTCTGAAATTAGTAGAATTTAGATATTTAACTAAGTACATATGTACATATTTTCGTTTCGGGTTTTCATACAAATTCTACGTATGTATTTGGAAACTATGTTATGGTTTTGAAATTGAATCTGTTTTAAAATAATGTTAATTTATTTAATTTTTTGTAATTATATTGAAAACAGATTTGAAAACAGAAATTTTGCTTATCACCAAATAATTTAAAAATGAAAAAATTTATATTCATGTTGCCTATATTAAAACAAGAGAAAATATATCGTTGTTTTCGCGTTTTATATTAATAATTACAAAAAATAAAATAAATTAACATTATTTCAAAACAGATTCAATCTGAAAAGCAAAACATTATTTCGAAATACGTAGAATTTGTATGAAAAACCGAAACGAAAATATGTGTTTAGTAGAGATGTGATAGTGAGCGTTTTTTGACTCCCGACACGCACACTAACGCAGAAAAATATTTTAATCACGCATGAATGATATTAAAAATTTTCACGATCAGGCACGTGGGGGACTTTTATAAAATAAATGGTAATAAATCTGTAATTTTTAAATTGATCGGATTTATATGAAACTTATAGCACATGTCATGACAGCCTTTTGGCTTGAGCTGGAGAGGAGTTACAGTGGGACAAAGTTTACCACCTGGTACAAACAAAAACTTCTGGCGCCTGTAACTTTTTTTAAAAATTATCCGATTTTTACCGGATGAAGTATTTTGAGCTAAGCTTAAAAGAAATAATTTCCTAAGATGTTTTTCCGTATCTCTTATAACTCAGAAGATATTTTACTTAAGACAAAAAACATTTTTTGCCTTGACTTGTTTATTATTTCGCCTATAACTTTTTAATTAATTGCTGGATAAATAAGTATAAAAATATGAATATCTACATCTATCTCTTATAAAAAGTTGTGACGGTAGATTTTGAAAATTTCAACTAGCATATTTTATTATGTAGAAAGTTTTAAAAATTTTTAACAAAAATTTAAAAGTGCCTTTTTATAAATGCGTATATGTGTACGCGCACATTTCCAGAAAAAAGTTGAGCTTTAGGGCAAATTTAGTTGTGTACCATAAAAAATATATTAAAACAATTTTATTTTCCTAAATTGGTATCTTTTAAGTTCATATGATTTTGTACACTACGCTTGAAAAAATGATAACAATATACATATTTAACTACTCTCAATAATACTCAAAATTCAATATTTTCAAAAATTAAACATTAAATAAAAATTATGAAAAAAAGTATGAAATGCCTAAAATCGTATGTAGAGTTTTGCAACTTTCAAAGCAAACATCAAATATTAGCGACAAACAACAAAACAGCTGTTATCTGGCAAACAAAATAATTTGCTGGCAAATAAAAATGTGTCTAATGTGAACACAACATAACAAATATTTTCGTAGTTTTTCAGCAAACAATTATTTGATCTTACAAAGTTCTTGTTAAAACAAACAATGGCAAACAAATGTACAAAAACTTGTATGTTGCATCAGCGATTCCCATGAGAACTATAATGTGTTCCTAAGGCACCCAATACACGATACAATTCAATTTTCAATTGAGTCGGTTGTTGTTCAAGTCAAAGGTTGTATGGATTTGTCAATTTATTAATTTGGCAGTTGTCGAGTAGGTTTTGATTTTTCATGTTGATTAGTAAATCTTTCAATTCGATTGTGCTGTATGTGCTCGAGTGTGTTGATTAGCTGTCAAAATTTATGCTTGTAGCTTTAAGCATTAAACACATAGACCACAGCAGGCTACCCGACTGCAAGTGCCGCTGGCTGCAAATGTTGCCTGGTAGCCAGCTACTTAACCATTTTGAAGACGGCAGCAGCACCATAAATATACATTTCAGTCGTGCCGCTTTCAAATATTTCACATTTATAAAAAAAATTTATTCAAAGATATAAACAGTTTATTTCTTTATTTTTTTTTGCGAATTTTAAGCAATTTTTCACTAACTCGATTTTTTGCGCTTTTCCCAAACATTTTATATTTTTAATGGCTTTTGCGATATGTAATCAGTTTTAGCGCTTGCTTCCGATTTTGCAAATTTTCTCGATATTTTGCAGTTCGCAATAAAAGAGACCTTTTGCATGATTTTAGTTTTCTAAAAGCTTTGCCGATTTTTAAACAATATTAGACTCTTGTCATGCCGCTGTTAATATGTTTTTGCAAATTTTCGCAATTTTTGCCGAATTTCTTGCATTCCTTAGCGATTTGTAATCAATATTATGGCTTATTTGGAATTTTACAAACTCTTGCGATTTTTTGCAAAGTGCGCAAGCGTCTTTTTTCATGTCTTTTAGCTTTTTAACAGTTGAAGATTTTTAAAACTTTAATAAACTTTATCATCATCCTGTTGGTAGAAACTTTTTGCGAATTTTCGCAACTTTCGTAAATTTTTTCATTCCTAACAGTTTTATCGATTCTTAACCAATATTAAGACTTTTTTTAAATTTTCAAATTTTTCGCGAAATGTGTTTTTTCGTTTTGCAAAAATATAATTAACTTTGCGCCACCATTATAACATGTTTGCCATCCAACGATCCGATGCTATTGGGAAAATTCCAGTCGAATAAAGTACACAGGACCAATAAATTGGGCTACGAAGCCTTGTTGTTTTTTATTTTGCTATTAGTAGTTCCACTAAGCATAGGTGCAAAGGAATTATAAGAAGTATTATCGAAATCATTTCCGTTCATTATTAAAAAGTTTTTATAAAATTCTGGAGTTTCATGTCGTAACTCCAATAAAAGCTTTGCACAACAGCTGTACTCCTTCCGACGTTGAACCCACTTTTCGCATCCATTGTCTTTTAATTTTCTTTTTATTTTCTTCCTATAATACCAATATAAAAGCTCCTCCACAGCCCAATAAAATGAAAACTTCAATATCTTTCATTTAATTCTTAAATAATTTGCGGGAAAATAATTTTGTGTTTTTTGACAGTTTGAGCAAATCTATTTTAGTAGCAAATAGTTTATTCAATGTGACCATACAGAAAACATGTTTGCTCAAATAATAGTTTCTGGTGTTTGAACTAATAAAATAGCAGGAATAAATGCTGCTAGTGTGACCTGAAAATAAAACTTTCAAAATAAAACTTTTATGTATTTGAAAAAATTTTCGTTAAGCACAGGCAAACATATTTGAAGCAAATGTTTCCCCAATGTGACCGTACCTTAAGTGTATGTATGTAGGTGTAAATTTGGATATACTGTGAGCGTCAAAAGAAGGTAAACAGTTATTTCATCTGTATAAAATCTTTTTTTTACAGTAATTAATAATAATTAAATAGTTTAATTGTAGATTAATAGGATTATACAATAAGGGCCGAACAAAAAAATAATAATTTGAACTTCAATTGTTCTTTTGTCAAAATGTTTATGGAAATTTTGTTTTAACGTACACTTCAAATTCAAGAGTTTAAATAATATAAATAAATATAAATAAATAGTATTTCATTAAAATTAATTGTTGCTTGCATTTGGCTTATTTTTTTAAAGAGGTTAGCAATATATTATCATTTTCTACTTCGACGTTTTAATTTTATTATGACAGTCTTTAAATAGTTTATATTAAAGAAAATAGAAAAAAATTATTCACTATCTTGAAATACTAATGATTTTTACGCATCAAAAAAAGCAAACGGAAATTATTACCATCACTATTATAAATTCAGCATCTATGCAGCAATTCAATTAAAAATTTTACTGCGTATGCGTGATTAGATGTTGCACATGCTTTAGCAATATCTTTTATGGTATAGCGATTCCATCCGAAGATTTCTCCAATTTCGCGAAATGTTTTATTATATATAAATCTACAATAATTTCTCGTTTCGTTGGTGATATGGTTACACACTTCTTAAAGTTTGATACCTATGTTTGCTTTTTTTCTTAGAAAATTGTATACTGCCAAAAACGTTTTCACTACATCAGCTTGCTAAGTTAGTGACTGCTTTTCAAATAATTTAAGGTTTTATCCCGAAATATTTAAAGAAGCATTAAGGAATGCTGTAACTGTTTACTTTTTTAACGAGTAAAAATCATCAGTATTAAAGTGAATTATTTTTGTTATTATTTTCTTTTCATTCACTGTTTGTACCAGGGACGTAAAGGTTATAATTTTTATTTTTAAAATTACTTTTTAATCGTTATCTCTTGGTTTTTATTTTTTCCTCATAAATTAAGTTTCTTGATTTTTATTAATTACTCACAAAATAAGAGTTATTTCGTGACTCTTTATTCCTCACAAAATAACATTTACCTTTTGATTTTTATTTTTTTCATATTTTTTTATAATTTTTGCATTAGTTATAAATAGTTTGTTAATTTATTTGGTTGTAGATGATAAGTTCAAACTACTTAAAACAAAACAAAAAGAGGAAGAAAAATTGTCTAAACATAAAAATATTACAAATCAAAAGTCGTGCCTAAATGATGACTGCTCATCCTTTTCCAACATTGGAAACTCTTTAAATAAAAATGCTTTTGACAGATCGTCGCGAAGAAAAAATAATAAAACAAACAATAAATATACGGAAACGATATCAAATATAAGCTCTCAAAATAAGCCCAAAAAGGTGCAACCCGTTAACTTAATTGACGATGAATATGAGAACAGATTCCCGGAAATGAAACCAAAAAAATTCCTCAAACAACTAGCCGCCAAGTCACTCGGAAATTCTGATGCATCAAATACTGCATCCCCCTTAAAAAAAATAGCTTTTCAGTCAACGTTGTCCAACCGATATTTTAATACAAATAAAATAAACAATAAAGGTAAAGAAACCAAATCAAAATTAGATAATCAAATGAAATCCCATAAGGTGCAGCCTATTAAAGGAACTGACGGTGAACAGCATAAGATATCCAGGGAATTGAAATTAGATAATCGTTATAAAAAACTAGTTGCCACTAAAGAAATAAGAAAAGGAAAAGTCACTAATTTTGCAGAAGACATTTGTGATGACTACTACATTAATTCTACAGGAGAAATTCATAATAACCTCCCATGCAGTAATAATCCCACAAGCCATAATAACACGCAAAACAATGATTTTATATCGCTTGAAGTCACAACTGATTTTAAATCGTTTGATAGCACTGGTGATGAAACTAATGTGCTTGATAATGATAAAACTTTTGACATTGATTCAATTTCCCCAATACATAGTTCCTTAAACGATCCTAAATTACAAAATAATTACGTTGATTTGCAACGAGACGCAAAAGTTTGTCAACATAACAGTACAACAAGCTCACAAAATACTTCATTGCCACTTTCCACAACAAACAACACTGAAAACAGTTCGAAACAAAAAAATGTCGCCGACTCTTTTGATAATGATAATACTTTTAACGTAGATGGAATTTCGCCAAGAGAAAAGTCTTTGATAAATACTAAATTACAAAATAACGTGGAAAAATTAAATTTGGACCAAAGCTCTAATAGTTCGTTACCACTTTCCAAAACAAACAGCACCGAAAATATTTTCAAACAAAAAATAGCATCTGAACATAACAGTACTACAACCTCAAAAAACAATTTATTGCCACTTTCCACAGCAAACAACACTGAAAACAGTTCTGGCTATGCAAATGTAAGTTCTTTTTTGGAAAATGCTCAAGACTTTTCGGCTGATAATAGCGAATATATTGCGGATATTTCGAACAATACCATGAGAGAAAAAGAGGATACCGTAAACGAGATCGATGATCCGCTTAATGTTAATAACATTTTAATTCCATATTCCAAGACCAACACAAAAAAACATTTTTGCATTTTTTGCAAGACATTGCAATGTAAAATAAGTCGCCACTTGTATTTGAAGCACAAAAACGTAGCAGAGATAAAAAAAGCTCTTTCTCTGCCTAAAAGAAGTCAAGAACGTTTAAAAATAATTTCCAATATAAGAAAAAAGGGAGATTTTGAACATAACACTTCTGCAAAATACAACAGTGGAGTTCTTATTGTGAGCCGACAACAACAAAGAAAGTTCAATTATGTAGTTGATGATTACGTTTGTTGTAAGACATGCAAAGGTTTTTTTTCCAAAAAAACTATTCGTATACATAAAGCAAGTTGTGATAACTCCAAAAGCAAACGTTCAAATAACAGTGATGGTCGTAGATTGACACAGTACATCCATCCCGCAGCAAATAAAACGTTGAAAACCAAAATATTTCCAGTTCTTCGATGCGATAAAATAACGAAAATAATACGCTATGATGAACTCGTTATAAAATTTGGGAACTACTTGTCCGAAAAATATTCTTTGCAACATCAACATGATATGATAAGGGCAAATCTAAGATTACTCGGTCGTTTCATATATGAAATAAAAAAGTTGGATCCAAAAATAAATCAGTTGAGAGAAATTTACAAGCCGCATTTGTATGACAAATCTATTAAGGCCATTCGAAGTGTTTCTCATTGGAATGAAACAACAATGGGGTTTGAAACACCGGCTGTAGCACAGAATTTAACATCCCTGCTAAAAAAATGCGGCAAGAGGTTAAGAGTGGAACTGATAAAAGAAGAACGAGAAGACCTCAAACGAGAAGTAGAAAATTTTCTTTTGTTGTGGGAAGAAGAGATACCATTAATTAATAAAAAAGCAATAGAAGACCAAACTAATCAAAAAAGAACCAAAATTGTACATTTACCATTGAAGGATGACATTCAGAAGTTGTACACTTATTTAAAAAAAAAAATTTTAAAGGCCATGGGAGAGCTTTCAGTGAAGTTTTGTGTTGATAGTTGGATGGAATTAGTAAAGACGACTTTAATTTTTATACAAATTTTTAACAGAAGAAGGGCTGGCGAAATTGAGAGGCTAACTATGGAAAACTTCAGGAATAAAGAAACAATAACAGATACCATTGACCACGACATTCTAAAAAATGTTTCGAAAGACTCCATAAGATTTGCTAAGCAGTTTGTACGAATTTCTCTTCGGGGAAAGCTTGGTAGAACCGTCAGCATCTTGTTATGTCCAATGGGCATAGAAGCCATACAACAAATAATACAATACAGGGAAAGAGCAGGGATAACTCCAGAAAACAACTATATATTCAGCAAGCCAACCAATTCAATACTTACAAAAAAATATTACAGAGCATGTCCACTACTGAAAACGTATGCCAGAGAATGCGGTGCAAAAATACCTGGAAGAATCACTGGAACAAACTTACGAAAGCATATAGCCACATACACTTCTATGATCAACGCTGAGGAAGCATCAGTTGATAGGCTTGCAAATTTTATGGGTCACAACAAAGATATCCACAAAAATATTTACAGAATGCCAATCCCTGTAGCTGAGATTACATGTGTTTCGAAAATTCTACTGGCAGCTGTTGGTGAAGATGAAGTAGACGATGATGATGAAGAAGAGCGTGATGCCGTAGAGGAAGATTCTGATAGCGTAGAGGTCGACGATTTTGACAAAAACGATAGTTCGGCTCAGAAAAGCATAAATTCTAATTCATCATCAACCAAAAAAAAAAAGAAGCAGTAAGTACAAGTTATTAAAACTGCAATATAATATTAAAAATACGTCTATATGTATATATAACACACTTATAAACATATTTGCTTAATTCACAAAACTTCTTGTATCTCTGTATCGATTGTATTATCATATTAAATACAAGAGTGTAACATTTACTGTATGAAATTTTCATATAAAAATGAAATACACTATTACACTTTTATTTCATATGTTTTTAAAATGTTGTATTCAAAGAGAGGCTCTCTGAGGGAATTTGTATGTAGCTTGTTCTTCTTGTTTCATTAAAAATACAAAATACATTAATACACTACACAGAGGGTGTTCACAATTAAAAAACAAAGTGTATTTGATGCACAAGTACACGATTCAAATTGTTGTGAATTAAGCAATTGTTAGTTAACTATAAAGTTGCTATCTTAAAATTCGAATTTTAGAATATTTGGGGAACTTTATAACAAGTTTAGTTTCACCATATGAATCAAAAACTTCCAAGAAGATTTCAAGTTGAAGTTTTTTGATATTAAAAATAAAATAAGAAATAGCAAACTTCTATTTTTAAATCGTCATATATTTTTGCATTAATTATCAAAGTGGTCTAAGTCATGTGCATTTTGATTTCTTCAAATGTGATAAATATACTCAATATCTCGACTAAAGAAATATATTAAGTATACCACTTTCATAATTAAGGGCACATATGTTAAATGTTCGATTAAATATTGTCAAATTATTTGTTTATGTACCACTCAAAAACGTCGATCCTCATACTTATATATTTATCTGCGCAATGAAAAATTCTTAAAGAGTATATATACATAACTGATTTCAATGTAACTAATTTTTCCTTAGCATCTCCATACGGTAAAACCAAACGTCGCAGGTGGAATGACTCTGAAAGAAAAGCTATTTCATCCATATTTGGAGATATACAAAATTTGACACAACTTCCTTCATTGAAACAGTGCACAAGTGCCGTACGCCAATCTTCAGCCCTTAGTACAAGGACACCACAACAGGTTAAAACTTGGATTGACAATCAAAGAAGATACAAAAACAAATAAGGTATGTTGATAAATTTATTATGTTTATTTATAAAAAAACAATTAGAACTTTTTTGCAGATTTACTCCTCAACATTCGAATAAGCTGCAGACTTTGGACTCATTTTTATAAATACACACAACCGTGCACAATTATTATTATTTCGGATTTATTTTTTACAATGGGTAGTAGGAAAAAAACAAATTTTTTTCTTTTAACTTAAAAATTAAAAAATATACACATTTGGGGTTTTAAAATAAGTTTTTAAGTAAAAAGCAAATACTTGTTTCATTCGTACAAGCCTTTATTTGAATTTATTAATCCAATTTTAAACATATTTAAAAAAACTTGATTTATTATATACATATTGTCGTGAGTAAAGCGGCCCATACACTACAACAGTATGCATGCGCAATCAAGTGTTTGTGCCAGCGGTTGGGTCGTGTATGGGCATTTTGTGTGATTGTACGTGTTGCTGTAGTGATGTCAAATAGAGTTTGATATTTTGCTGATGGTACAAGCTTGCTGGTGTAGTATATGGTGAAATTAGCTCAGTTGAGCAAAGTTTTCATGGAGTAAACATGCATTTAAAAAATATAATTTATTGAAATATAAATTTTTTCAATGGAAAAGAGAATTTTAGCTCTTTAGTTATACATAGCTGCTAATTTTAACAACATACCAATAGTAATTGTAAGAATTTTTTGTCCATAGACTGAAAAAAATAAATAAATTGTAGCAAAACCTGTGTCACTATTCATAACCACCCTTGCCGCAATTTTGTAAAAAATGAATATTGTACCAGCTTGTTGGTATAATGTGTGCTTCGAGCATGAATTCTCAATCGCTTGATTGTGCGTGCATGCTGTTGTAGTGTATGGGCCGCTTTAGCTAGCATCAATACGTGTATTTAGTTGTTACTCATGCCATCTCATTAGAAGATCTTTAGATTTTTTGTATATTAAGTAATTCTCATTTCATTTAATGAGAGTTTTTATATAAATGTCGAGTTTTGAAACTTTTCAAAACTATCATACAGATCTTCTAATGAGTTGACATATGCACCAACAAACTCCATCTAAATATTCAAGCTTAGCTCAATACAATAGGTATTAAAATTAGTATCAACAATTAAAATTAGTATATACAATATAAATTTTTATTCTCATATGTCTTGCCCCCTGTCAAACTAACGATGTTTAGTCAAAAGAATTGTTTTTTGTGTAGTTATGGTCTTTTAAAATATTAAAAAAATTACAGCTTATGAAACTTATTTTAAAATTCTTTAAAAAACTCTTGATTTGATGTATTACATATATATGTACATATTGTCGTGAGTAAGCTAGCATCAATACGTGTATTTAGTTGTTACTCATGCCATCTCATTAGAAGATCTTTAGATTTTTTTGTATATTAAGTAATTCTCATTTCATTTAATGAGAGTTTTTATATAAATGTCGAGTTTTGAAACTTTTCAAAACTATCATACAGATCTTCTAATGAGTTGACATATGCACCAACAAACTCCATGTAAATATTCAAGCTTAGCTCAATACAATAGGTATTAAAATTAGTATCAACAATTAAAATTAGTATATACAATATAAATTTTTATTCTCATATGTCTTGCCCCCTGTCAAACTAACGATGTTTAGTCAAAAGAATTGTTTTTTGTGTAGTTATGGTCTTTTAAAATATTAAAAAAATTACAGCTTATGAAACTTATTTTAAAATTCTTTAAAAAACTCTTGATTTGATGTATTACATATATATGTACATATTGTCGTGAGTAAGCTAGCATCAATACGTGTATTTAGTTGTTACTCATGCCATCTCATTAGAAGATCTTTAGATTTTTTGTATATTAAGTAATTCTCATTTCATTTAATGAGAGTTTTTATATAAATGTCGAGTTTTGAAACTTTTCAAAACTATCATACAGATCTACTAATGAGTTGACATATGCAACAACACACTCCGTGTAAATAGGCAAGCTAATGCTCAATACAATAATTATTAACTTGCACAGCAACTTGATAATGTACATATGTATATACACTCTTATCCTCATTGCTATAATTGTTAGCTTAAGAACTTCAATAAATGTTATCCTTTAAAACATTTCATTTATTAAACTACATAGTATTATTTTTGACAACATTTTTATTAGTGATATGAAATGTTTTATTTGAAAGTTAAATATAAAAAAATATATTAAAATAATTAAAAGCATTATGTGCCTATGCCTCTTAAGACTACTGTTCGAATGCTCCAAATATTTATATGTATATGATTATAAAATGTAAATAAAATTTTATACATTTTATTATAAATTGTTTTAATTTAGATGCTGTTGTAGATGAAGTCAGTGCGCACAAATTAAAATTTAATGTCCTAATGGAACAAATTAAAACTTTTGTTTGAAGGCCACAAAATTTTGCAGCCGCGGCAACATTATGTTTTTAAATAAAATGAACAAATTTACTGCATTTATGAATGTACCCTTTTTTGGTTTCTCTAAATATGCACTGAATCTTATCTTAGGGACTACAAAAACTTTGGGAGTAGAAATTTTCAAAAATTTTAAATTCAAAAAGAAAAAATATTAAGCAATCGTGGAAAGCTGTTAACATTGCAAATTTTGATAGTGGTAGCTCTGGCGGTACTGTTGAGCTCAACAGTTGTGAAACTGTTAGCCCCAACAGCTACGTCTTAGAAACGGCTTGATGGATTGTATTTGTAATCAAAAATTTATCAAATATTTACTCCTGCCACTTAACAAAGCATATGTATAAAAGGCAAAGCTTTACTCAATTTGCTGATCATGCTGATTTAGGCTAGCATCTTCTAGAAATAGTCAGTGTATAAGGAAGATAATTATCTAACTAGATTCTTCAAAAACGAAAAAAGAGTAACTGAATCAAAATGAAACCACTGGAATCTAATGTTCTGAATCAACATTTTCTGTATGAAAATACAAAAATCTATTAGAACCATTTTAATTGCAATGAAGAAATTTTTTTTTCATATACTATACATAAATATGTGTCTATGTATGTATAAGAAAATTTGTTTTGAATCTGAAGGGAAAAAATTCAGCATAATAAAAATTTAAATATTTTATGGACTGTTTACATATCTTGGCATCTGAAACTGCAGTTATGGCAATTCCCAGCATTTTGTGCATTAATTTTGAAATTTTGTTCACTTAAAAAAAAATTTATTGCCACTTTTCTATGTTATCTTTCTTATTGTTATGACTAACTATTTTATAAATATTATTTTCTTTCTAAAGGCTACTGACCCAAAAAGATCTGATTCCATTTAGGTAATTATGTTAGTAATTAGAATTATTAAAAAATTTCAAGGAGCGCTCAAACTTTATTGCTCCACTGTATAACTTTTATTATTTAAGGATTTTGTTATTAATAAAACAAATTAACTGAACAAATTCACGTCTGCGTTATAAAATGATCTCTGCAACTAAGAAAAGTTATTAATAAATGTCCATTCGTACATATTAAAATAAAAAATACCTTGACTTCGTGAACGTCTATAACAAGTTTTTTATTTCGACCGAGGTTGATCCAGATGCGTAGTTTTATGTTATCCTAAATTATTGCACTTGTAAATGCATCTTTGATATGGCATTTTGTTCTTTCATTGGATGATATTTCAGTCCCTAATTTAGGGCATTTAAAAATAAATGATTAGGAACAAATAGTTTTTTAATTAATATGCTGTTGTACTTTTCCACTTAACTATTGCATCTGTCATGTTAGTCTTTTCATGAGCCGCTCCCTAATACCATATTTCTCCTCTCATTGCTTTTCTCACTTTGGTGTGGCAGACAAAGCAATATCAGGTTCTGGAATAGTTTGTTGAAAAGTGATGTACGAGCGCACGTGTACAGCCCATCGTGGAGTATAATCCATTTGTGCTTGATGATCCAAGCAACGTAGGTTGGGTATCACGTTAGGCGCAAAGAATCCACCAGCGGTATCTGGTGACCATGTTGCATGTGTATACCGCCCTTGTGACGCATATATATGTATATTGCGAGGCCAAATAAGATTAACGAACTTATTTTCATTCAGCTTATGCTACAATACTTCTCGCGTTATTTATGGGGAATGAATGTACCGACGGATACTTTACCATTTAACAACATGCCATTTAAGTTAGCAATTGCTTTATTCGCTGCTTCTTGTTTCAAAATGTACAAACCCCTAATCTTAAGATTGACCCAAATGCCGAGCAAGTATCATTTATAAATTGTTATTAATACCATCAAGGATATCGCATAATGCCAATGTTATCATAATTTATTGTATCCAAAGCGTATCCAAATATTATCACTCTTTCACATTAGTTAGGCCGCAATTTATAGTTAAAAGTTAAGAAAGACTACTGACTCTTAATTACACAAAAATTAAAACACAACAATCACATCTTTTATAGGAATATCTAAATTAAAAAAAATCACTTTGCAACAATGAACAAATCAATTTTCTGTCTCGTTTTTTTACATGGCTAAAACTACAAAGTCTTCAATTTAAAAATTCTTTGACGGCGTTAAATTACAAAAATATTCCGTTTGACGATTTTAAAAACGTCAACTTTCGAGCGATGTGTGGCATCACATTATTCAAAAATTTTAATTTGTATTGCAAAATTTATGGAATTAGAGCGCATATATAGAAGCATGGTCACATTCAGATAAACATATTGAAATTGGGGAATAAATCAAAATTAAAATAAAACAATTGAAAAAAATGTCCTCAAATTTTGAAGTCCTTAAAGTATGCTATATACTCTATAAAATTTTAAGGACGGTCCACGAAACATGCAAATGTCCTTAAAACATTCAAGATTACTAATATTTGTCCTCATAACAAACAGCATACACACATATATATATATATATACTATATATATATGTATATAGTTCGGCCGGGCCACCATGGTGGATTTTCTCCACCATGGTGTTTCCCGAGACGGCGCAGTCTAGTAAAGATTTTCTGCCTTGCAAAGTTTTCTTGCCTAATAGCATATTCCTGCATTGCCGGCCTTCGGCCGGGCTTAAGGGTTTTCTCCACAATGGTGTTTCCCGAGACGGCGCAGCCAAGTAAAGATTTTCTGCCTTGCAAAGTTTTCTTGCCTAATAGCGTATTCCTGCACTGACGGCCTTCGGCCGGGCTTAAGGATTTTCTCCACCATGGTGTTTCCCCAGACGGCGCAGCCTAGTAATGATTTTCTAGATTGCAAAGTTTTCTTGCTTAATAACATTTTTCTGCATTTTTCTGAACACCCAAAAATCACTTGCGTGATTTTAAAATCGTTCGTGATTTCAGAACATACATATAATATGATTTGTTTTTGTAATAAAATTAATTATCAGGCATGTTCTGACATCACGGTGATTTCAAATCACTAACGATTTTGAAAAAAAATATTTCATATTATAGCTCTTGAAATAATTTTCAAAATAGCAAGTTAAAGAAATTCAATATGAATTCGGAGGATCTTGACTACAAACGAGAAGTTCAAGATGAATGCGGTAGATATTGAACAAAAATAAAAAAATATTTCAAGAAGAAATTTATTTTACAATTTTACAAGCTTATGAATATATTGAAGCTCCTTTCACAATTGCAGATTCTGTTTATGGATCAACTTTTTTTATAGCAACAGGATTTCACGGAGTTCATGTTTTAATTGGAACTACTTTTTTATTAATTTGTTTAATTCGACATTTAAATAATCACTTTTCTAAAAATCATCATTTTGGATTTGAAAAGAATTCGGTAGATCTTGAAATAAAATAAAATTAAAAGCAAATATAAATTCAAGATGAATACGATATATCTTGAATACTTTTTTTTTATTATTATTATTATTAAAAATACTTTTACAATATTCATATGCACATGATTTAAACTTCCTATCATTATAAATCAACATTAAATCTTACAAAATTAATAAATTTTTTTCTAAATACATTCTCGTTATTTTCATATTATCTGATAGTGTATTATACAGTTGTAAACCCTTGTAAAACAGTGATCTCTGCATCTGCGTTGATGTAACCTTGTTTAATCGAAAATCGTTCACATTTATTAGTCCGTACGGTTGGCTTTCTCCTACATATCTTATTTGTTCACAAAGGTATTTGGGCGCGTCGCCTTGTTTCATCTTTGAGGTCTCTGTTTCACATTTAACCATTTCAGGATATTCTGCATTGTATTTATTTCAGTATATCTATCACATTTTAATATTATTCTCATAGCTTTATTTTGAAGTTTCTGCATTCTTGCTAATTGGAGTGTGTTGCTACATCTATATAAAATAGTAGACCCGTACTCGAAGTGTGGTTTTATTATGGTATTATATATATTTATCGTTGTAGTTTTTGATATTTTGTTTCTGATTCTTCCAAGAAAACTGATTTTTTTACCGATTTTTTGCATATGTGCTCAATGTGTTCATTAAATTTTAGTTTCTTATCAATTATAAACCCGAGATATTTTATATGCTCGACTTTTTCAATTACGGAATTATTTATTTCAAATGTTTCGTTCGAATTGATTTTAATTTCTATTATCTTCGTTTTGTTTTCATTATCTATATTATAAGTTATAATTTCTCGACATTCTTCTTCCTTGTCTGCAATGGTATATATTAAAGTATCATCTGCGTATAGCACTATGTTACATCTTTCTAATATATTTGGCAAGTCATTAATATAAATAATAAAAAGCAGTACGCTTTGTATTGAGCTTTGTGGAACTCCAAAGTCATTCATTACTTCCTCTGATATTGAATTATTTACCTTATTTGTTTGAGTTCTGTTGTCCATGTACAATTTGAACCAATTCAGCTCTTTTCCTCTAATTGCATACATATATAGCTTTTCTATCATTATTTCCCTATCAATGGTTTTAAATGCTCTTTCTTCAAGAAAAATTGCAATCAATTTCTTATCATTTCCTATCTCTTTCCATTTACTAATGACATAGTTAACGGTCGTTTCACATGAGTGTTTTTTACGGAATCCCGATTGATATTTGGACAGTATATTATGTTCGTCTATATATATCTCTAATTGTATTTTTACAACTGTTTCCAGTATCTATTCACAAGTTTTTAAGGTGTTAATAGGCCGATATCCTTCGCATTTCTTTGTGTTTGCAATTTTTCTAATTGGCGTTACCATTGTTTTTTTTCCAATTGTCCGGAAAACAGCCAGTCTGCAATGATGTATTTACTATTCTTAATAATACGCTACCAATTGCGTTCCCGTTGTATAATATAATCTTATTTGATACCTTACGTAATCAGTTTTATTTTTCATTTGTTTCACTAGGTTATATAGTTCTAAATTATTTATTATACGAAATGTAAAAAAACATTGCATGTTATTTTGTTTACATATTGCACATTGTCTATCGATTCCCGTATATTACTAATGCTGCGTATAAAATAAGAGTTTAAGTTATTAGCGATATTATAACTATCAGTGTATTCTACATTGTCAAATACTACTGGTTTGATCATACTTTTGTTATCATGAAGTACTAGGTTTTTGATTTCTTTCCACATTTGTTTCTGGGGGCAAATCACGGCACTCGAAAACGAGTGCACGTTCGTGTAGAGAATTATTTCGATGGCTACAATTTTTTGGATCACGGTATTCGATCGTATTTTCTGTTACCTACTACTATTTTTTACACTGCTGTTAGCATAAGACAAAAAGAAAAACAAAACTTTATTTGTATTTGTTCTGGAAATGATTTTTCCCTTATTTATTTTTTTGCACTGCCTATTAGACAATTTTTGTATTGATATTCACTTTCCTTAAAAACAATTAAAATTAAATTAAACTATATTTTCTAAACTAATTGTTCGAAAATATCCGGAAAATACTTATATTTTGATTACATACTTCTTTCTTTTTCCTTTGTTTTGTTTCTTTGGTTTGTTTCGCGGCAAAAAGCTAAGAGTTTACTTGTTTTCGATAGTAGACTACCAATCGAGTGCAACTTCGCGTAGATACGTTTCGTTAACGATTGCCGTAATCCACGTTAACACCATCTCGAAGACAAAGTACTCGATTTCGAATGCGGTGATTTGCCCCTCTAATCCCTTGCGATACTAATTTTGTTGTTTATATAATTATTTTTACTGTTTTAAATTTGTTGTTTATATTTATTTCTAATTATTTTATATTCTGCCCATTTTTGATTAGTGTTTTCTCTTTTTTCTTGCAAATATTTAATTATCTTTTCTCTTTTCATCAACCGTAGTTCATCAATAAACCAATTGTAAACATTTTTATTCTCACGAATTGTTTTTTAAACGTAAATTTTTTGCAGTATTTTTCAAGCATTCATCAAAGAGTTCAGCATTTTCATTTATATCTGGCGCTATCGTATTTTAAGTTATTAGATAATTCAGTATTAAAAATTTCTTTATTATATTTAAATATTTCGATTATTTTTCTTTCATTTTGTAGTTCTTTATTCACATTTGGGACAGTTATATTTATAATTTCATGTTCTGAAATCTTATTTTTTTCATTATTATTTACTAACGTATTAAAGTTATTCGATATTACATAGTCTATTATTGTTTTTGATTTTCTGTTAGACGCGTGCATTCATTTACTAATTGCATTAGACCGTTGTCATGGATCAGACTCTTAATTCTATTTTTATACGTATAATTTTTCATCCAGTCTATATTGAAATCACCCGTTATTATAATATCACAGTTGTTTAAGTAATTATCACATATTTCCTCAATTATTTCTTCAAATGCAGTACAAAATACAGATTCGCTATGACTAGGTGATATATAAATTACCCCAATTATAAAGCTATAGTTTCCAAATGTGGCTCTGCAAAATAAAATCCAGTACTTCATATTATCCACCTTTTCAATTAATTTTATAATGTTCCAATGACTCCTACAATATATTATGACACCTCCAGTTTTAGAGGATGTAGATAACACATTGATATATTTGTATTTGCAATAGTAATTCTGATTCCTCAATTTCTTCAGTTATATGAGTTTCCGATAAAATGAAAAACTCCGGTCCTTCTTCTGCTACAATAATTTCACGTTGGTTATAGTTATTAATAAGCCCTTGTATATTTGTATACATTATGCGAAACTCTTTTAATTTTTATGCTAGTAGGCCAATATTTTTCATTTTGTTTTGATACACCGGACATTCTCTATCATTTGTAAAGTGATTTTCATCCAATCCCATGTCTAGTTTGCTGTTTACCTTTACGCAATTGATACATTTCATTATTCGGTCTTGGTTTTCACAATCTTTAGATCTATGCTGTCCGTGGCATTTTAAACATATTTCCTGGTTCTTACATTCCCTTGCTAGATGATTGTATCCTCTACATTTTAAACATTGTGTGATTTCTGTTCCATCATATACTCTGCATTTTTCCCAACCAATGTTTACTCTTCCTTCTTCTATAATTTTGTTATATGATTCGATATCAACGAAGGTTGGCAAACGGTATAGTAAAAATACCGATACCGAATCAAATACCGCTATAATTAGATACCGGTATCGATACCGATACCGAAATCTATTTCGGTTAGAAAATACCGGTATCAGAAATACCGGTTAGGTCTATACCGGTATGTACCGGTATACCGATTCCCACCAAAAAATAAAATTTCAAAAATTTATTTCTATTAACTTTCTTTTACAAACACGTTTTTGTTCTCCTTTACACATTCTTATGAAGCGTATCTCTAGACATATAAATGTTTTAAATTGGTGAAAAGAGCAAAGCCACTGTAAGCGAGAGTTATTGTATATGAAATCGCGAAAATTAGTATATTGGCTGTTATCGATACACAAGCTAATTCGAAGATTTAAAGTTTTGAAGAGTGCTTTTTTAATATATTGTACATTAAACAAACTGGTCCCAAGCATATTTTTCTTTAATTGATATACTACATATGTGCTCTGTATAAAATATGAGGTTTGCTGCCATAAATGCCTAGCGGGGCCTAAAGTACCCGATACACAGTGAGGGTTTTGTAAAAAAAAAAAATGGAAATAATTCTACAATTTCTAATTTAGCTGTTCTATTGTTAGGAAATCTTACACATCATTGAGGAAGGTGTCACGGAGCTCAAGTCTGAAATTTACACTATATATCTTTAAAGGGGGCGGAGCCACAAAGCACCAAAGTAGGCAACCTTGTGTTAATGAAAAATTAAAATCCGTGCCAAGCTCCTGTTTTTGATCAGATAAAAAGGATTTTTTTGCAAGTGTTTTTTTTTTATACAAGATCTAAAAAAAGTCTACTACATTTATGGGTTTTCGCTTACAGTTTAGGAAATATTAGAGAAAAAATATTAAAATTTTGACTTTTTTACCAACCTTTGTCCACTCTTCTGCTAATGGAGAAGTCAAATGTTGTTAGATTAAACAAATTAAAGTCATTATGAATAAGGGACAAAATTTGTAATATTAAAAAAAAATTGGTATCAATATTACAATTAAGTTAAAAATTATACTCAATTTAAACTAAAATTTTGAACAAAAGTCTATTTTCGCCGTTTTTTGAAGAAAAAAGTGGGTTATTATTTCGCTAATATAATAGAATTTCGCCAATCTATATTTTCGTCTGAAAATTCTCTCTTAGGTAGAAAATTATGCAATCACTATGCAGTTTGCTTTTGAGTTCCCGGCAATTTCCAACAAAATTAAATAAAAAATGGGACTCTTCAGTATTTTTGCAGTATTCTTCTCATTTTTCGCTGGACGCTGATTAGATCTTTGGATATACATATTTAAAAACAAATTTTGTGTTAAAGTGGCGTAATACATTTTTGTTTACAGCTTTGGAATTTGATATTTATAACAAAAAATAGGTCTAATTCAAATATAGGGTTAATGGGTTGATAGAGATAATGGAGAAAAATGTTCGAAACTTTTATATCTGAAGTTAAAGATTGCCATTGTTACAACTTAAAATTAGTTAAAAGTAGGATTTTATCGGACGTATAAAAAGTTGTCCATCAGTACAATTTTAAATTAACCTAAAGTGAGCGCTAAGTTAAAGGCAATGTATCCTTCCTGTTAAGTTAAATTAAATTTATAATAATGAATAGCCTAAAGTAGCGTTTTATACGTCCGACAAAATCCTACTTATAAATATATTTAAGTTGTAATAATTGCCCATAATGTTAATTGAACGAGAAATTTGTTTTGTTTGTTTTTAAGTTGGCTACAAGAATATTGCTTATTGCTTGATATCAAATATTCAAATATTCGTTTCGTCTGAATTTGGCGAGTACGAATACGAATATCGAAAAAAGACGAATATACGGGAATTCGAATACGAATATTCGCACATCACTAAGTGCATACAATTCTACATGTACTTCATGTATAATGTACATACACTGTATGTATTTATTTTTATTATTTTAATTAATTAACCAAAATGTATACTTTATACATATGTATATCAGTCGTTAAGCAGCTCTGGGTCGGGGAACATCTCTCGCGTCATCGTAAGTATTTCTTAAGTGCGGTAAGGCTTGTGTGTGTTGCTTGGCCTTCGAGAGTTTTTCGTCTCGCTCGCAGTGGTTGACTGATCTGCCACGGATAACCGTATAATCTTGCGGTTTTTTGTGGAATTTCTTTAACAACCACGTTGCCTACTTCCTATGTGAAGGCATAGGTCGTGTACAGTCAGTCACAAAACCTTTTAAAATACTGTTAATACCATCTTGGGCATATGGTCTACGTTACTCCGCCCATATTTGTGCAACACCATATTATGCAAATTTACTTTGCATTAATATGTTTAATAAATAAATAAATAAAGTACATATGTATATGTAAAGTTTCAACTGCAGTTTCCTTATTTTACTTTTTAAATAAATTATTTTTTAATAAAAGTATAAAAACGTATATAGAAACTTATAAGTTTAAATGTTTTTATATATTAATGCAAAAATACTCTCTTTTCGAAGTAATTTAATAAAAAGAGATTTTTTGCTATATCCACTGTCCGAACTAATAATTTAGCAGTCATATCGGTATACCGGTATTATAAACTCAATAACTGTATGTACCGGTAATACCGATACCGAAATAAAAAAAATACCGATACCGTTACCGATACCGAAATTTAAAAAATAGTTGTACCGGTATCAATACAGATACCGTTATTTGTCTCGGTTGCCAACCTTGATATCAACTTTTAATTTTACAGTATATACTATTTTATTATTCCTTTTTAATTCATATTTTTCGATAAATTTAAAATTATAATTTTTTTATTTTCTCAATAATTTCATTTTCATTATATTCAAAAGTCGTGCCTGTGATTTTTATTTTGTACTCTGATGTATTAGGAACCTTGATTTCATACTGTTCCGATATTTTATCTTGAATCGTGCACTTAATTTTTTCCAGTTATTCGCCATTTTCACTCTGTATCACTATTGTTCCTCTTACTTATAACGTTATAGCTGCTTCTGCCTATGTTGTTTTTGTACTTGACTCATTTATCACTTTTTTGATCTCTTTACACATATTTTCATTTTTTTCTATTGTTTGATAAGTTTTTTTGTTGTTGTTTTCAATTTCGTTTACATTACCAACTAATTTTTTAACGTCTTCAACATTTTTTTCACAAGATTTTCGTAATTTAATAATTTTATTAATTCTTTCTTCATACTGTGGCTCAATAGCTTCTAATAATTTCTTAATTTCGGTTTCATTCTGCTATCTATTAGATGTTGTTTATTTTCGAGAACTCCATCTTGAACTTCTTTTATTAGGCCCCTTTCACATTAGGCAACTTTACTTGCACAAGTCTTGTGTTTGTGGGTGTGAGAGGAAAGGTCGGTTGAAGGGGAAAGAATTGCCGAGATTTGAGTACAGACTTGCTTGAACTTGGAAATTCTGCCACAATTCTGTTTCAGCTGTCATTGTTGGCTTGGGATATTGATTTGTTTTTGACATTGTCTTTTATTTCTTCTTCGGTGTGTTGTCTAATTTTGTGTTAAGAAAATTTTATATAACATATGAATACAGAAATGAAACAAAAAGTCAACAAATTAAGAAAATTCGAGTATAAAAAAATTAAACTTGCTCAAGAAATGAACTGAATGTGAACATAGAAGCAAGTTCAAAAGAAAATAAATAAAAATGAAAATTATACTTGCGCAAGTAAAGTTGCCTAATGTGAAAGGGGCCTTACTAAATCAATGTTTTGTATATATTGCATGCAATCATCACAAATATACCTTATAAATCTATTTTCGTCCATAATTTTCGCCGAATATTGGTCTATTCCCGCAAATTTTTTTGTGATATGGAATACTTTGCCACACACTCCATTGCAACTCATTCCACTTTCACCCCTTATTGCTGATCTGCATTTATTGCATTCAGCCATATTATTGTTTTTAATCCACGAATAATTAGTTTTATTGCTATTTTTTGTTTTCACTAATTATCATTTTAATATTATTTATTTTAAAAGTGTTTATATATTATAATAACACCTTTATTTTATATATTTTTTAATTTTTACAGATCTATGATATTCTGCTTTTTTTGTGATATGGAATACTTTGCCACACACTCCATTGCAACTCATTCCACTTTCACCCCTTATTGCTGATCTGCTATTGCTATTTTTTGTTTTCACTAATTATCATTTTAATATTATTTATTTTAAAAGTGTTTATATGTTATAATAACACCTTTATTTTATATACTTTTTAATTTTTACAGAGCTATGATATTCTGCTTGTTTTCTTTCTTTCTTTCTTTTTGAAAATCCATATACGTAGGTTTTCTTTACTCTCGCCTGAAGATTTTCTCACCCGGAAAGTTTACTGTTAAGGACAACGGCACTATCCGTTAGTTATTAGGTACATATGTGTCAAACTTAAGTTAATAAACAAGTGTGTGAATCAAACAGTTTTTCATTTGTAATACTAACTACAGTTTATTAGAAATGAATGCGGTAGATCTTGACACTTTCTGTTAAAAAAAAACGAACAAGCTTTTATGTTGATATCCGTTCTTGAAATATACAGGTAATGCCCCTGCTTACCGTACTGAGACGTCCAGATCGTCCTGATTGCTTGGGGTTTAAATTTGACATCATATAGTAATTTTTATTTTAACCGGTTGATAATTATTTTTTCCTTTTGTATGGTTTGTTCGTTTTAGTTTAAAACCTATAAAAGTCTGCATGTGATTATTGTATTTATTTCTTTTATACAGCATGCATGCGCTTAAAAGTGCATGTATGTACGGGGTTGTTGTTGTTTTACATCTGTTGGTACGACGTCATATAGGCCAAGGCGAATTGATAACAGGTGACCTTAACAGTCCAGATGATTATCAGGTGTTCGAAGCCTAATTGAACTGCTTTGCAACCCGATTGTCAAAATCTCTTCTTTTATCTAATGTTTGTTTACATTTAAAGTGAAAAGTGTATGTGTTTTACAAATATGTATGTATGTATTGGTATATTAGTCAACTGTTTTTGACAGATGGGGTTTTTTAAAGCCAGACGAATTGCATGTTGTTTTTAGTATTGTTGTATTGTTGTAGCGATAAGGTCACCTTATAGGAATCGCCTTGATATAGGCTGCTTGAAAGTTTTTGTTGTATTTTGTTTCTTTTATTATAGCGTACGTATGTTTATCACAGAATATGAATATTTAGTAGTCTATGATGTTTATGTAAGTACGTGTGTGTAGTACGATCGCAACTTGACTGTCTGAGCGTGGCTGTTGTATTTGATGTGTACTCATAAAACATGTGTATAGTTGTTGGTATTATTTCTGTTGGTAAGTTTTCAATAATAATAAAAAAATCTAAAATCAAATAAACAGGTATGCAGTGTGGGAAAAATATCGAAGTATTTGTGACGGAACGTTACAAACTATGTCAAAACTCTTAAAAAAGCTGCTCATGACAAAATTGTCCCCAACTTTAACTGATAGTGGGTGCATACCGGACCATCAATTTGGTTTTAGAAGTCAGCATAGCACCATTGAACAGACGCATAAATTGATTCAAGTTATAAGAAGAACATTTGAAGAAAAGAAGCATTGTTCTACTCTCTTTGTTGATGTTAATTTTAAAATTGAAGACATATATTTCAGTAAGCTAGTGTAAAGTTATATTCTATCCCTGAAGTTCTTTGTTGTGGAAGGAGACCTCACGAGTGTGCCCGAATCTATCTTTGTCGATGTGCCACAATGGAGTATACTGGGCACAGTTTTGTTTTTGGTATATACTTGTGATATGCCTGTTGGCACTAAAAACCATACATCTACATTTGCCGATCATACAGCCTTCTTTAGCATGCACGAAAACCCTCCCGAGGCATCCCGATATCTTCAATATATGTTACCCAGCTGGAACTATGGTCAAAGCTATGGAGAATTAAACTTAATGAACAGAAGTGTGCGCAGGTAACATTTATTCTACGAAAATATACTTGTTCCCCCATTAGAATTAATAATCAAATTGTTCCTCAAAATTCACATGTAAAATACCTTGGTATACACCTTACATGGAAACAACATATTGATTCTAAGCTAACACAAATGAAACTAAAGTTAACTCTGATACATTGGCTGATTGGTATAAATTCAACTCAGTCTACATTGCAAACTTTTGATATACAAGTCGCTTTTGATACCTATATGGTGCTACGGAACTCAACTATGGGGCACTACTTCAGCTTCTAATGTCGAGAGAATCCAACGAAGGTAAAACAAAATTTTACGTTTGATAACATCGGCTCCATGGCACATCAAAAATTCAAATATACATCTTGATTTAAATGTGCCACTCGTGATTGAAGAAATTGCAAAATACACAGGCAAATATTTAACAAAACTCGAGTCACATCCTAATCCGCTTGCTCGTAATATTTTGAATATACTGGACACATTCGCCTAAAAAAGAGGGACATAAGGGCTCTAATACTCAACACTCCAGATGGGATTTCTTGAAAATACTTTTTTTTCCTTTTTTGATTATCACTACTTATGTATTATTTGTAACCACACTAATAGGGGACTTACACCTGAATAAAATCTAGCAGATTTTAATTGAAATCTTAATTAAAATCTATACCGCTTACACTAGTTTTTTTACATTTACCAAAATTGTTTTATCCAAAACAAAACCCATTAACTGAAAAATTTCCAAAACTACAACCAAACATTTGCAATATATCCAATTCACACACCTTTTAAGCAAACCGTAGCTAATTCAATAATCTTTTAAATAAATATGTTGTACAGGGTAGTAAAAATAAAATAAAAATATTTGATTTTGTGTAGATTTCCTACAAATCTACTCACAAACTTGTTTGTTTCGTATGGGAAATCCAGTACAAAGCAGCTAGATTTAGCTCAAAATCTCGTAAGTACTAGATTTCGAAATAGTGGTAATGCACTATAAGATTATGTCCGACAGTGGTCGGTCCTAATAATTATATTTTAGATTTAAGATTTGAATACTATTTGTTAGTTCATATTTGAAGATACAATAAATAAATACATATATTAAAAATATTATTGACTATAAACTTATGTTGTGATGTTCAGTTTTATTTAATTTAATTTTACATAAGTAATTGCGCCGTGATGTCCAGTTTTTCATTAATTAAAAACTTTTATTATAAGTAATATGCAAAATAGTTTACACACACGCACATGTACACATATACATATGTAAATTTTCAATGTACATATGTATGTAAATTTTCAATTATAAATAAAAAGCTTCTGAAGACGTTGGAAAAAAGCCAACAAAACGTAGACGTATTTTAAGTAAAATTGTTTTATTCATGATTTAAAACATAAGCTAACCAAAAAATCAGCCTAAGGTAACTGCTAGTAACAAGCTTGCAATTATAGCACTTTTAGTGCTAGATTTAGCACTTTTTTCTTCGTTTAGCACTTGAGATTTTGAAAATAATGCTAAGTGTTAGTTTATAACAAAAACTTTGTTACAGTTGTCATTTGTATTTATTTGCTCCACATTATATAATTCTTCCATAGCCAAACTTTTTGTTTTCTGAACAACTTCTTTAATGCAACTCACTTGTTTATTTGCTTTAAAACACATTTTCTTCAAATGCCCTTTTCTTTTAAAAAAATAACAGATCGCTTCTATATATTTATATTTATCCGCCATATGTTCAGTATTGTCACACCGAAAACATTTATTTTTTTTCTTCCTTCATTATTCTGTTTATTTGTATTAGTAGATATATTTGTGTTTTGTACGTTAGCCGTTTTTCCTTTGTTTTTCTTCGTTTGTATTTTACTTACTACGCCCCTCTCGATTTTTAACTGTCGTTGTAGCTCTACTCGACCTTTTTCGGCCATTTCATAAGAATTTGCAAAATTTGAAGCTTCACTAATTGTTACCGTTTCCTTTTCCAATAATCTGCTTTGGACATGTTGATTTTTCAACCCAAATACGAATTGGTTTCTTAGCGCTGTGTCTAAATAGCTCCCAAATCCACAATTTACTGATAAACGACGCAATATGCAGTCAAAAATTCTTCACATGTCTCATCTAGCTTCTGTTTTCTTGAATGAAATCTGTAGTTTTCCAATATCTCATTCGGACTTGGATCAAAATGTTTTTTTAGTGTTTCCACTATTTCATCATACGTTAAACTTTCTGGTTCCCTTAGTAGCAGCTTATCACAACCATTGTAAGTTGTGGCACCCATGTAATGTAAAATTAGTTTTTTCTTTCTTACCACATCTGTAACACCTGCATATATTTTCAATGCCATTTCAAAACGTTTCACCCAACGACTCCATGTCGTTGTCTTCTAATCAAAAGCCTCAAAATTAAAATGGGATACTCCCAGTGCTGTTGGAGCTCTGCTTCCCGATGCAATTCCTGCAGAATTCGTAACAGCCATTTTTACTAATCACTTAAGTTTTTAAATTGAAAATAAATTGAGCTCAAGTCTGGTTTTTTTATCTACCTCGTCGCCAATCTGTTATATATGTAGCAAATTAAACTGCACGTGTTCAATTCAGTTTGCAGACTTAACTATTTGCTTTATTATTACATTCTTCTTTGCATACATACACACAGATATGACAGTTTTCTTAAAACTATTTTTTTAATACATGTATTTATTTATTGTATCTTCAAATATGAACTAACAATAAGTATTCAAATCTAAAATATAATTATAGGACCAACCACTGTCGGACATAAACTTAGTGATAGTTATAAATCATACATAAGTAGTGATAATCAAAAAAGGGAGAGAAAAAGTATTTTAAAGAAATCTCAGAGGAATGTTGAGTATTAGAGCCCTTGTGTTCCTATTTTTCAGGAGGACGTACCAATAAACGTACCAAAACTCATAATATTACGAGCAAACGGATTAGGATGTGACTCGAGTTTTGTTAAATATTTGCCTGCGTATTTTGCAATTTCTTCAATCACTAGTAACATTTAAATCAGGACGTAAATTTGAATTCTTAATGTACCATGGAACAGATGTTATTAAGCTTAAAATTTTGTTTCGTCTTCGTTGAATTCTCTCTACATTGGAAGCTGAAGCAGTGTCCCATAATTGGATACCGTAACACCATATTGGCTTCAAAAGCGACTTGTATATTAAAAGTTTGCAGTCCAGGCTAAGTATTGAATATCTGCCTATCAACCAATGTATTTGAAAAAACTTAAGTTTTATCTGAGTTAGCTTAAAGTCAATATGATGTTTTCGTGTAAGCCTTCGATCAACGTGTATACCAAGGTATTTCACTTGGGAATGTTGAGGATTATTTTGATTCTTCATTCGAATGGGGGAACAAGTATCTTTTCTTAGGGTAAACGTTATATGGACAAACTTTTGTTCATTTACTTTAATTCTCCTGAAGTTCAACCACATTTTGTGAATATGTTCTTGTAGATATCGTGAAGCCTCGTGAGGGTTTTGGTGCATACTAAGGCAGGCTGTATCATCGGCAAACGTAGATATATGGATATTGCTGCTCAACGGCATATCACAAGTATAGATCAAATACAAAACTGCACCAGTATGCTCCCCTGTGGCACACCGGATGATATAGATTCCAGCACACTCATGAATTCTCCTTCCAACACGGTAAACTTTCGGGTAGATATGATTTCAAAACAATACTTTTTTTCTTCAAATGTTCTTATAAATTGAACCAATCTATGAGTTTGTTCAAAGGGGCTATGCTGACTTCTAAAACCAAATTGATGGTCTGGCCACTATCAGTTAAAATTGGGGACGATTTTGTCATGAACAGCTTTTCGAAGAGTTTTGACATAGTTGACAGCAAACTTATTGGCCTATATGACTCAGCCCGGCTTTGGAATCATTTTGACTTTTGCAAGCTTCCAGAGTTGTGGATAATCCCAGTAAAAAAAAGAGACTCCAAAAAAGTCATGAAAATGTAGAGTTTGCGATCTGGAATTAGTGAAAATTTCGATCCGATCTAATGATTTTTACATAGGGTTGTCATTGCAAGAAGTTCTCTTTTTCGATGACTGGTCACTCAATTGGAAGCGATATTAAGAAAAATTCCCTTTTTTGTGTTCTATGATAACATTTTAATTTAGGAAAACTGGTAAATAGTTACCTATTTTAACAATTCGTTTCTTTTTATACGAATTTAAGCCCGAAACAGCGTTTTCATGTAAATTTAAGGAAATAACTTTTAAATTTTACACTAAAATTAGTTCATAAATTTCTTTAAAAAAATAAATTTTTTTTAAATTCTGGTAAGTATTTTCTAACACTATGGAGGAGTTACAAGGTTTTGTATGACTAAAATAAGTTTCTACAAGGTTTTTTGCTCACTCTAGGCGAATTAAAAATATCGATTTTTTGGAAGCAATGAAAATGTAGTTCCGCTAGAATGACTTCCATTTTTTTCACTGGGATACTCCAGTCGTAATATGGCCCCTTTCACATTAGGCAACTTTACTTGCGCAAGTCTTGTGTTTGTGGGTGTGAGAGGAAAGGTCGGTTGAAGGGGAAAGAATTGCCGAGATTTGAGTACAGACTTGCTTGAACTTGGCAATTCTGCCACAATTCTGTTTCGGCTGTCATTGTTGGCTTGGGATATTGATTTGTTTTTGACATTGTCTTTTATTTCTTCTTCGGTGTGTTGTCTAATTAATTAATTTTGTGTTAAGAAAATTTTATTTGTGAAAAAAAGTTAAAAAATAATGAGAAATTGGAAGCGAGATGAAACAGAACAACTAATCAATAGCATAAGAAAATTAAACTTGCTCAACAAATGAACTGAATGTGAACATAGAAGCAAGTTCAAAAGAAAATAAATAAAAATAAAAATTATACTTGCGCAAGTAAAGTTGCCTAATGTGAAAGGGGCCTAAGGCATTAAAAATAAACAGCACGATCCTTATTGCAATATACGGCAAGTTCATCAGCATCTTGTACTAATTCTATCAATACCAGGAGCTTTCTTTGGCTTAAGTTGAGCAATTACTTTATGTACATCACGCATCGTAAACTTTAAGGCTCGAGGGAGTAGAGCAAATCAAATCAACAAATCAGCAACACTAGTACATGTATTTGGGGTAAATACGGAATTTATGCGATGGCATCAATGAAGATAGTTTAGTATGTTCCAAGGGACAGATACGTTATGAATCAGGTTCTCCAACATGCGCTTGCGAGATCAGTTTATTACACAACGAAACAAAGGCTGATTGATTGGCCAGTACACCAAATAAAATACACCACTGCCTGGATACCCCTCCACCTCCAAAATAAATGGATTTACGCAATGCCAACAATAACTTTAAGAGAGATATCACTCAATTTACCCTACAAGGGTAAGGAGTACTTTACTTTGAACCAGAATGTACTCTCAACTACAAGTTCATGTCACTCCAAGGTCAACAGACAATCTCCAGCTTGTTTAAGTCATTATACACCAGACTTTGGGAAATCACAGAACAAACTCATGCAACTCGTCAGAAGCCACTACTGGATAAAATACACACAAGCGAGCACAATTCACAAATACAAAACTTAACCGAGTTACAAAACTCACTAAAGGCACAGGAGATACTACAGCTTCCAAACAGAATTGACATAATAAATTTCACATGACTGTCGGTTATTTATCATTAATAGCTACTTTTTGTATAGTAATATAGTTAATCAGCAAGAAAACATGTTCAAGACGTTTAACTCCAATTCCAGCACCACGTCAACAACAAACAACTTCAGACTTCAATCTAACAACCAAACTGATTAAAAAATTTTAAATAAAATTCTACAAGGTCTTACATCAGATAAGAACGAATGCCAGCCTAGCACATTTTGAAACAAGAGAAGACAACATAGACTCGCAGTGTAGCTGAAATTCATTATTGTCCATTGTTATAAGTTTCTTTTATTTCATTATTATATTCCATTGTTTTGCATATTACTGTTTTCGTTATTATTAATTGTATTAATTACATAACTAAGAACGTTTTTTTTTATTTTGTATTTTTTGAGTTGCACTCAACGGGGGTAGTATGTTACTATATTTCTTTTTTGTTCGTTGGGATATGCATATTATTGTTTATGTTATTATTGATTGTATTAATTTCATAACTAAGAATACATTTTTTGTTTGTAACCATACCAAGTCAATGACTATGTATTGCACAAAATGTTTTATGCAAACATTACAATATTTATGTATTACAATTTTGCAATATGCAAAAGTAGATCATTGCTAAGTTATCAATTATTAATTTTACACAAAACAAAACAATTGATCATTTATAGAGTAAGCCTTTCTTTTCTTTCATTTTATGTATAAAAGAAGGCAAAATAAAGTTAAAATTTTAGTGTTTAGTAGAATAACAAATCAATTGTTTTATTGAACACTGACTCCAAGTTTAAGTGCTTGTGAGGACAACAAATTATACCACAACTATCTCCAAGTTCAAGTGCTTGTGAGAATCCCATTAACCAAAATTCTTCAAGCTACAAGTGCTTGCAAGAAAGACTACAATTTACATTAACAATTACTTTATTACTAATGCAGTGTGGTGCAATTATGTCAGTGATGCTAGTGAAAATTTTTAAAATTCCCTGCAAATTAGAAAAAAAATCCCTTTTTTCCCTCCAACCAAAAATATTTTCCTTACGCTTAAAAATCATTATTTTAACAACAAAAAAACAGTTATACTGGAACAAATTTACATTTTATGTTATATTGTATATTTGTTACACATTTTTATTTCATATACATACATACTCACAGAAAAAATTATTCACCAATTAATATTTTCAATTAAGAATTTAATTGTATTAATTAAATTTTTAATTGTTTTAATCAATTTGAGTGGAAAAACTTAATTGATGTTATCAAATTGTTTATAGGTGAAAATTTAATTATTTTTTAGTTGATACTAGAAATATTTTAATTAATACTACAAAATCATTCATATTACTTAATTGTGTGATTGTACAAAACAGACTATAGTTTTAAGCTGTGTTATTATATGTACATACGTACTTGTCTTGTGGAATATCGCTTTATTATACACACGATATTTTATGTGTACGTCAAAATATGCGTTTTACATGAGGTTTTTAATTTTTATGTTCACACGTTGGTATGTTTTATGTACATATGACTAAACCCTTCATTTTTGTTTTTATCTATTAAATCAATATTAATATAATTTATTTATCTGAAAACGTTACTTAATTTTTAACTTGCTTTATTTGAAACCAGCTGATGTCATATGCTTTGTCACTTGAAAATATATCACGCTCTCCTATATATACAAATTGTCGTTTGTACTGCACACAAAGAAATAACACATGCAATTATTTTTAAGGTGTTTAGTCTATATATACATACCCAGCTAAAAAAATTATATATGGTCCATATATTTTTTATATATGAATGTATATAACTATATATGAATATGTATGAATTCATGTATGGAAATATATGGGGTTATACATGGCAAAACTATTATCTATATATGAACTAATATATGAAATGTATTATAACCCAGCTAAAAAAATAGGTATGGAGCATATATGATATCCCATATATTGTTCGGATCCGAAAAATGAGGGTATATGGGCATATATGATTATATATATTCATACATTCTCATACATGAATGTGTAAATTCCCTCCACAGTATGCAAAGTTCATGTTCAACACTCTTGATTCACAAAAGCGCACTGCTGTGCAACAAATTTTATTACCCAGCTAAAAAAAATACGTATGGAGCATATATGATATCCCATATATTGTTCCGATCTGAAAAATGAGGGTATATGGGCATATATGATTATATATATTCATACATTTTCATACATGTATGTGTAAATTCCCTCCACAGTGTGCAAAGTTTGTATTCATACACTCTTGATTCAAAAAAGCGCACTGCTGTGCAATAAATTAAATTTTTTTTAGACTTGAGACAGAGGTTGTATTTAATGAAACATTTGTTTTGACAAATAATTCAAAACGAACTAAAAGTCATTTCATTCATCAAAAGGTGAATCAATTATTTAAAAAAACACATAAATCCTATTCGTACATAACATTTAGCTTAGGAAATCATATTAAAAACTAATGCAATTAATTATAAAACAAAAAATAATCCGTCTAACAATAGTTTTCAATACAGTAATATGAACTTTGTTTCTTATCTAGAGAATTTTTTTATTTTCTATAAAATTAATGACTGGATTATCCTTTTGATTATTTGATATATTAAATGGGGACACAATGTATAAAATCATACAAGAATGGTTTTTTTAACAAAAAGTTTTTCTATTTTAAACGTTGAGGGTACGCATATAAACTTTGCATACCGTATGTATTTTCTAATGGATTTCCAATTCAACAGTGATAAAATTCCAAGCTTTTTTGATTGCAAAAACGATCTTATGTGAGATATCATGTTTGTATACATTCATATATGGCTCCATATATAAAATCTTATATTTATATATGGATCCACATATGAAGAGCTTCATAATTAAATTTTCATATATGAGCTCATATCCCAGCTAAAAAAATATGTATGGAGCATATATGATATCCCATATATGGTTCGGATCCGAAAAATGAGGATATATGGGCATATATGATTATATATATTCATACATTTTCATACATGTATGTGTAAATTCCCTCCACAGTATGCAAAGTTCATATTCGTACACTCTTGATTCACAAAAGCGCACTGCTGTGCAATAAATTAAATTAATAAAATTAATTTTTTTTAGACTTGAGAGAGATGATGTATTTAAAGAAACATTTGTTTGGACAAATAATTCAAAACGAACTAAAAGTCATTTCATTCATCAAAAGGTGAATCAATTATTTAAAAAACACATAAATCATATTCGTACATGACATTTAGCTTAAGAAATCAGATGAAAAATTTTTCTTTTTTAAACGTTGAGGGTACGCATATATACTTTGCATACCGTATGTATTTTCTAATGGATAAGATTCCAAGTTTTTTTGATTGCAAAAACGATCTTATGTGAGATATCATGTATGCACACATTCTTATATGGCTCCATATATAAAATCTTATATTTATATATGGATCCGCATATGAAGATCTTCATAATTAAATTTCCATATATGAGTTCATATATTATAATACATTTCATATATTAGTCCATATATTAGTTCATATATACTAGTTTTGCCATGTATAATCCCATATATTTCCATACATGAATTCATATATAGTTATATACATTCATATATTAAAAATATATGGAGCATATATAATTTTTTTAGCTGGGATGTATATATATTTGTGGGTCCATATATAGAAGTAAGATGTATGGAGCCATATAATTATATCAGAATATTCATACATTAGATCTCACATGAAATCGTTTGGAAATGAAAAAAGCTGGTATTTTATTAACTCTTTTATCACTGGGGAATTGGAAATATATTAGAAAATACATACAGTATTGAAAGTTTATATGTATGTATATGTACGTATAGCCTCAATGTTCATAAACAAAAACTTGTATTTAAAAAACTATTATTGTTGTATGATTTTATAGACAAGGTCCCTGTTTAGTAAATGAAATAATCAAAAGGATGATTCAGTTATTAATTTGATGGAAAACAACAGAATCCTCTAGATATTTTTAAGAAACAAAGTTCATATTACTGCAAATAATATTGTATATTGAAAACTAGTGTTAGTATAAAAACGGATTATATTTTGTTTTCTAATTGCATTAGTTTTAATCTGATTTCTTAAATTAAATTTTATGTTTTGTTTTTGATTCACCTTGTCTCTTAAAATGATAAACAAAATGTCTTCTAGTTCGTTTTTAATTATTTTTGGCAAACAAATGTTTAGTTAAATTCAACCTTCGTATTTTAGTAATTTAATTTGTTGCACAGCAATGCGCTTTTTTCAATAAAGAGAGTAGGTACTATGAACTTTGCATACCGTATAGGGAATATTTACACATACATGTATGAAAATGTATGAATATATATTATCATATATGGCCATATACCGTAATTTTTCGAATCCGAACCATATATGGGATAACATATATGCTCCATACATATTTTTTTTAGCTGGGATATGTATATGAGCTCATATATTATAATACATTTCGTATATTCGTCCATATATCAATTCATATATAATACTTTTCGCATGTATAATCCTATACATTTCCATTCATGAATTCATTCATATTCATATATATTTATATACATTCATATATTAAAAATATATGGACCATACATAATTATTTTAGTTGGGTAGCTTGCATATATTCTTCACTAACGTTGTCAAGGATATAGTGCTTGAGTCTCAAATTAATTAGAATTGCAGATTCACCGTATGCTCGTCCTCTCGGGTCCTTTCTATCATATAAGATGTGGCTATAAATTTTAAAAAGGCTTCTCGAAGTCAAATGAGTCTCCGTGACAAACATTATATCAATATTTTTTTTCAGTGAGGAAGTGCTCAAGTTCATTTTTATGTCATTTATATTTTTGACGTGTTCATGATTTGTTAACTTATTCACTTTTAATGGTTGAGCTGGAGATAATTGGGTTTTGACCCATAGCCTGTTTAACAAAATTATACACAGGACAACCTCTGTAGTTAGCGATGTGATTACCTCCACAATTACTGCATTTTTTATCACTTAGAATTAGAATTAGTAGAATTTTGCCTTATTGCAACTAGCAGTGCTGTGTAAACAGCACCCTCTGTGCAAACAGATGGTAAATTGCAGTATGTTTGTGTATGGCCAAATTCTTGGTAATTGTGGCACTGTACGGGACCTGATCGCTTATGTGGCTCTTCCACTGTGATTTTTCGATATAAGAGGTATTTTAGGCTATAAATTAGGTGTGTCTCGTTTTTTTGAACTGTATATCATTCGGCTCCAGTTCAACACGAAAAAGAGGCTGGGGGATCTTCTCCCCTGATTATATTGGTAAGATTTTTTACTTTAAATCCTTGTGCATCTTTTACTTCCTCGGGATTAACCTAAGAGTCAATGCCATTCAATACGATCTGCATACGTTTGCCACTCTTAAGCCGGTACGCATAAAAACTTCCCAGCTAAAAAAATTATATATGGTCCATATATTTTTAATATATGAATGTATATAACTATATATGAATATGTATGAATTCGTGTATAATATATGGGATTATACATGGCAAAACTATTATATATGAACTAATATATGAAATGCATTATAACAAATGAGCTTATATATAAAAATTTAATTATGAACCTCTTCATATGTGGATCCATATATAAATATAAGATTTTATATATGGAGCCATATAAGAATGTATGCATACATAGTAGTAGTATAATGTATGCGCCCGAGCAATAAAAATTGTCAAATTTGGGTAATTAAAATCGTAATTTTGTAATTTATGGGAAAATTTTAAAATAATGTCAAAGTTGTGAAGTGACGAGGGTCACTTCACTTCGAGGGTATGTTGGCGCGCATGCTTTGTATGTATGTATGTTTAAGATTTTTGTTTAAACCAAAGGTGTGAAGTGACGAGGGTACTCGATGGTTTGTAGATGTCTGTGGGTTGAATTACATTCTCGTAGTTTATTTTCGTTGGCGCGCATGCTTTGTATGTATGTATGTTTAAGATTTTTGTTTTAACCAAAGGTGTGAAGTGACGAGGGTACTCGATGGTTTGTAGATGTTTGTCGGTTGATGTGCATACTCGTAGTTTATTATGTTGGCGCGCATGCTTTGTATGTATGTATGTTTAAGATTTTGAATTGAAGTGTGATGTTTTTTGTTTGTCAAGTGGTTGCAGCATTTTTTTTTATTTTCTTTTTAGCTGGTAGTCATGGAAGATTATTTTAGAAAGAAATTATGTATGCTTGTGGGAAATCTATGAATGTTTTTTGTTGTTGGTTGTATTTAGTTTGATTTTTCTATTTCCTATATTTAAAGAGTTTGAAGAGGTAAACGAAGTTTGTAATTTATGAACTTATTTGAAGGTTGAAAAAAATGAAGTCTAAGATATTTATGATTGTCAAAGGGAATTAGAGATGCGTGATCACGGGAGCCAACGTTATGCTCATACGTGTGTATGTTTTTACAATAACTTGAGCGTTGGCAGATGGGTAAGTAGTCGTATATGTATATGTGCAATGCCGAGTACAAATCTGGCATTTTCTTGTGTTCTAATCATTTTTTAAAATGTGTGCAACGCCTTTCACATTATGTTTTTTTTATATGGAATACAAAACGGAAATGATAAACGTTACCACTAGGGCACACTGTTGCGATGTCACAAAATATCATAGTGTGTACTTTTTGTTGTTTGTAATATTCGTTTTTTTAGCTGGGGACATGGAAGGGTATTTTAGAAAGTAATTATGTATGCTGGTGTTTCAATCAATGTTTTGTTTTTCGTTGTTGTTGTTGTTTGATTTTAATTTTTTTATGTGTAAAGAGTTTGAAGAAATGAATAAAATATACAATTTATGCGTGTTGTATTTATTCATTTTTTTCACATCTTTTGTAAAGAAATTGAAGTTTGTGATATTGAGGATTGTCAAAGATTGGTTGTTATTTTCACTGCTTGCTGACATTTGTCTCTGTCTATTGACTTTTACATTGTGCATATGACTTAATCGTAACTTGTATAAATTGAGAAGTTTTTTATTCTAGCAGCAAGTAAAGCATTGTCTCTACAGGTGTCAAATCCTCAATAATTTCGCTGTTAATACGTAAATAATCAAAGTGACTTTTGAATAAAAAATATTAAATATAATAATATTAAATATATATTTATATATAATAATATTGTATAAACTAAAATAAAAAAAATAAAAATGAATTCTTTAGCTTATGAGTGCAATGTGTGTAAAAAGATTTATAAATACAAAAAATGCTTTTTGGATCACATCCAAAATCATGGTGTTGAGGACCAATATATATATCCTCAACAACAACAACAACAATATCAATATCCTCAACAACAACAACAACAATATCAATATCCTCAACAACAACAACAGCAATACCAATATCCTCAAGAACAACAACAACAATATCAGTATCCTCAAGAACAACAACAACAATATCAATATCCTCAACAACAACAACAATATCTATATCCCCAACAACAATATCAATATCCTCAACAACAACAACAACAACAACAACAATACCAATATCCTCAAGAACAACAACAATATCAATATCCTCAACAACATCAACAATATCAATATCCTCAACAACAGCAACCATATCCTACGGCCATGCAATGGTACCCAAATACTGACCAACAATTCCAACATCAACTACAACAACAACAAAAACAAATGTATTGGCAACAACCCTCTACCTCCATGCAATGGTACACAAATACTTATGAACATCAACAACAACAACAACAACAGCAAGGTTTACAGGATTTAGGAAGTAGCTCAACAAATAATATCAACATTGATGGAGAGTGTATGAAATATTATGAGATCAGAAGAGCATTTAAAAATAATATTATTTCTTATGGAATACAAAATAAAAAGGATCAACTTCTCTTTGAAGATTTTGTTGTCGAAAATGAATCGACTTTTATAGAGAGGCTTGAGTACCATTTGAAGCAACATACTATATTGAAATTTAATATAAGTATAGTTGCAGAATATTTAAAAATTGTGGGCGAAGAATTAGAAATAATAATTATAGTACATACAGCAAAAATGAGCTTGTTGACTAGAGCAGATGACGTGAATGAATTTTTCTGTAAGCAGGTCAGAGAAATTCAAAATAAAATGTCTGAGTTTCAGGAAAGAGATTCCGGATGGACTCTTGTTCGCATAGTTCGAGCTGAACTTAATATTAATAAATCTTCTTTGGTAAAAGGAGCTCATTGGATTAGCACCACGCAGAAGCTTACTAGTCGTGGTGCTTGCATTAATATTGAAAACAGTGATAATTACTGTTTTAAGTGGGCCTTAATTGCGGCAATGAGTACCTCGGCTATCAATTTTCCGAATCGATGCTCTTCATATAACATTGAAGATATTAGTGCTAATATAATTTCGCTTCAAGATGGAACTACAATTGATTTTTCAAATTTGACATTTCCGATGTCACTAAAATATATTAAGGAATTTGAGGGACAGAATGATGTTAGTGTGAATGTGTTTGGATATGACGACGAGAAGACCAAGCATGTTAATTTATTGCTATTGGAAAACGTGGATGGGCATCACTATATTTTTATAAAAGATATTTCAAAGTAAGTAATATATTGGAAAGTATTTAAAATTAAATAATACAATACGCGTTTTTGATGTCTTACAGACTACTTAAGGCAAACAACGACACATTGCGAACGACTCTTATTTTGCAACAGTTGTCTGCAATACACCCATCTTAAAAAAAATTATGGAGAAACATAAAATGGAATGTGGTAAAATAGTTACCACAATGCCAAAGGCAGAAGACTCCATACTGCGGTTCAAGAGCCACCATAGAAAAATTGACGTCCCTTTTGTTGTATACGCCGATTTTGAATGTGTTTTGCAACAGATAGACTTTAGTGTAAGTAGTAAAACTAAATAAAATCAGTCACATGTACCCTGCGCATTCAGCTATTTTATTAAGTGTAAGCATCACAATAAATTGGATAAGCTGAGAATTTATACGGGTAAAGATGCTTCTGAAAAATTTGTTACATTTTTGAATCAAGATTGTCAAGATATCTATAACAATTATCTCACAAAAACAATTGAAATGGAGAACTTGACAGATGAAGAAAATGTAACATTTTACAATGCGATAACTTGTCACATATGTGGACAATACTTAAATAATGATCGTGTGAGAGATCATTGTCATATAAGTGGTAAATATCGAGGTGCTGCGCATAACAGATGCAACCTAAGTTATCAAGTACCCAAGTTCATTCCAATTTATTTTCATAACTATTCATCCTATGATTCTCATCTTTTTGTGAAAGAATTAAGTAAGGTTGCGACAAATATAAAAGTCCTTCCGTCAAATAAAGAGTTATATATATCTCTATCTCAATTTATTAATATGAGTGATGGTACAGATCTTGAACTTAGGTTTCTTGATACAATGCGTTTTATGGCCGATAGTTTGGAATCGTTGGCAAATAATCTTACCGTCAACGATTTTCATACTATTAGAGCACAATTTCAAACAAGCCAAGAATTTAATCTCATAAGGAGGAAAGGAATTTTTCCCTATGATTATCTTGATTCTTTTGAAAAACTTAATGAAACACAACTTCCACCTAGAAAAGATTTCTTTAATAAACTTAATAACAAAGAATGTTCTATTGAAGACTATGCGCATGCGAATGAAGTCTGGACAATTTTTAACTGCAAAACTTTGAAAGATTATATGGAATTGTATTTGAAAACAGATGTGCTTCTCCTAACGGATATTTTTGAAAATTTTAGAAATGTCTGTAAAAAAATTTATAGCTTGGACCCCTGTCAATACTATACTGCCCCGGGGCTATCTTGGGATGCTATGCGTAAGCATACAAACATTGAATTAGAGCTATTAACCGATATCGACATGTACAATTTCTTTAAAAAAGGGATACGAGGTGGAATTGTCCAATGTTGTAAAAGATACTCCAAGGCAAATAATAAGTATTTAGACACTTTTGATAAAAATAAACCTTCCGAATTTCTTATGTATTTAGATGCAAACAATCTTTATGGTTGGGCCATGTCTGAACATCTTCCTTATGGAGGACTCAGATGGTTAAAAGGCGAAGAACTAAATATTAATCCGCAGTTAATAGATGATAATTCAAATGATGGTTATGTATATGAGGTTGATTTAGAATATCCTTCTTATTTACATAACATGCATAACGATCTTCCTTTCTGTGCCGAAAACAAGGAAATTGGAGCATCAAAATATAAAAAACTAGTAGTTGAATAGTGGATGTGTTGCCCCCATTAATTTTAATGGGGTAAGAAAAATGATGTTAATTAGCCAATTAATGATGTGATAAAAAATTAATGGGGGTGTCGGCTTTGTTTGATGTGTGTGTTTATATTTGGTGTTTGTTTACATATTTTTTATGTGTTTATGTTTCGTCCGTCTGTCGGGCGTATTGATTTCCGTTTGGTTGTTTATATTTGGAGGCTGTCGGTGGCGCGTTAGTTTATGTTTCGTCCGTCTGTCGGGCGTATTGATTTCCGTTTGATTGTTTATATTTGGAGGTTGTCGGTGGCGCGTTAGTTTTTGTGTGTCTGTCTGTCCGTGGGAAGTTGTTGTAGTTTGATACTTGTTGATAAATTTTGTTTATATTGATTGTGTGCATGTGTGTAATGGCATCCATTCATCCATGTTTGCTATACGCTTGTTTGTCTGTCCTTCGCTGGCTGGCGTATTAATGATTAACAAAAATGAAATGAAGAAAAAATTGTTGTCAAGTAATGATTTTGGAAGAGAATAGTTTGTAATTAATTCTGATAAAGAAATATGTATGTATGTAGCTTTTCTTTGTGATCGTTGATTTATAAACATTTGTATATATCTATGTATGTATGTATGTATACACTTTTGATACATGTAGATATGTAAATACATTCAGCCATAGGAAGAAATATTTGTTTACATTAAATTTTGAGAAGTATGCATGCTCGAGATCGCTTCTATGTTGACCCTCAAACTTTTTCGCTATTTGTTTATATGAAATTTTTTGTCAAGTGGTTGATGTGAAATTATGTATAAATTTTTTGTGCATGCTTCTGCTGGACATCTCAATTTTGTCTTATAGTTTTGTTTGATATACTAACATACATACATGTATGTATATGTACATACGTACATTTAAATCTATAAACAAATGTAATAACATGATAATGTTTTTTTAAATTCTCCTTAGAAACAAATATTCGTTTGATCGATTAAATTTCCAATTGTGTTGCTAATTATAAAACATACTGATGAAATTTGTTTATGTAACATATTAAATCTATGAGTATGTATTCGAATATGTACATATGCATGTACTATACGTACGTATGTTTGTTTATTTTTGTATACATGTCAACCACCAACGCTTTACTTTTTTCGTGTACTCTTTTGATTTTAGTATTATTATTAAATTGATGAATTTTCTTGTAGTAGTTTCCATGTGCAACAAATTTTTAATGACTGTAATATTCATTTTACAATATAAATTAGTTTGTACGTTATTTGATAACAAACCATTTTTATTTTACTATGTATGTATATTGAATATAGAAGAATTGTATAGTTTTATATGTATTTTTTATTTTATTTTTATTTTATTTAATGTACATGTGTATGTAAAAATATTTTAGGATAAAAATATACAATTGAATATTAATTATTTAATATTGTTGCCTCTACTAACTCCGCTGTCTCCTTCAGCAGTTCGTCATCCGTATTTTCATATAGGGCAAGAAAACATGCGACATCTATATCTGGGAGCACTGTATCAATTATTTGAACTACCTCTCTGCCTGATCCTCTTGAAACTGTAGGCTGAGGTGTTTGACATTGTTGAGTGCTAATGTTTAAAAAAATCTCCTCGTCACCCTCGTGAAGATTTTCATATGCTCCATTTTGTCCAGTCGTATTTTCTTCTAAATTGATGTGCAGGAATAGCTCCTCATCAGCTTCTAGCATCTCCCTATATTTGTTTAATGTACAAATCGGTGTTGTCATGACGGGATTCATTGTTCAAATAAAAATTTTTAAAATTTTTTCCTTTACTTTGAAATTGTTTACTACATAAACATTTTTTTCACTACAAAATTTAGCAACGTTAGGATTTTTTAATTATGTAGGAATGTACATATCCCTCTGCATACTTTCTATATGTTTGTAATAAGTTTATTTGATACACATACTACATACAAAGCAATGCTTGTTTATATTAAATTCGCCAAACTATGCATACTTTAACATGTTTGTACTTGATCCCGAATGTCTTTTTTTATTTTTTATTATTTCTTTCTGAAGATCATGTGATACTCATACATAGGTATATACATAGATACAAAATTAGATTTGTTTACATTACATTTTTGCGATCTGCATATGCCTGCTTCAGCATGATTCTAGTTAAACGTATTATTTTTTTTGTCAGTAAAAATTTTGAATCGTAGGCATTTCTTTCGAGCTGATTGTTTGGGTTGTTTACTGAAATTTTTAAGTCGAAGATATGTATGTAGCTATAAGTACAAAAATTTTATTTTCTGTAAGTTAGTACATTATTTGTATTTCAAAGAAGAACTTCGTAAAAGTAGATTCTTAAAACCCCAACATATAATAGAGCTCATTTATGTTATTATATAGAACTTATTTAAATAAATAAATCAAAGTGATTGTCTTATGTTGTTTAGAACAATTTGAAAGTTTTGAAGTGATCTTTTTGAAAAATAAAAAACAAATTTAAAAAATTTTAAGTGATATTGTTATATATAAAAACAAACTTGAAAAAGTTTGAAGTAATCTTTTTGAAAAATAAAAAACAAATTTAAAAAAATTTTAAGTGATATTGTTATATATAAAAACAAATTTGAAAAAGTTTGAAGTAATATTTTTAAAAATAAAAAACATATTAAAAAAAAACAATCTAAGTATGTATTCATCAGGTTATTATTTTCCTCAACACCAAATTTCTGCAGAACAACAATATATACCCATGTTACATTTTCCTCAACAACAATATGTTCCGATAGAGTATTTTCCGCAATACCCATACACTTTTCCACAACAACAATATGTACCGATAGAGTATTTTCCGCAATACCCATACACTTTTCCACAACAACAACAGTATGCACCGATAGAGTATTTTCCGCAATACCCATACACTTTTCCACAACACGTAGGCTCAGCTCAACAACAACACATACCAATGCAACATTTTCACCCACAATCAACCCCTTTTTATTATAACGTGACAGGAAATAATCAAATTCAACAATATCCCGTATCAATTAATCCTCCAACATCGTCAGCAGCCCTACAGCATGTCCAATATAACAATCCTACATATCATCCTTTGGCTAGCAATCATCAATTTAACGTTTCATCGAATTATTCTGAAGACCGTGAGGAACAATATCTAAATATTCGGAATGAAAATAGAGAAGAAAATTCCTTATCAAATATTAATGAGAACACTCAGATGGAAGATGATAACACTCAGATGGGAGAAGAAGAAGAAGAAATAGATATTTTGAATATTGATGATAATGATGATTATGAAATTTTAAGAAATGGACAACAAGCTATAAATGAAAACAATGACACCCCCAGATATTATAATATAAGCAGGGCCTTCAAAAATAAAATAGCAATATACGGAATTCCCAATAAAAAAGATGATATTATTTTTGAAAGTTTTATTGATGATAACAAAGATGTTGTAAGGGAAAGACTTGAAAACAGTTTGCTAAAACATAATATCATAAAGTTTATGATTACGCTTATTGGTGAATATATGAAAATCGTTGACGAAGATATCCAAATAACAAATATTTCGCATAGAGCAAAAATGAGCTTATTATGTAGAGGAGATGATATTAATGAAGTTGTTGGGAAACAAATTGTTGAAATACAGAACAAAATGTCAGAATTTCAGGAGAGAGATTCTGGTTGGACATTAATTCGAATTGTTCGTATGGAAATAAATATTAATAAATCGTCATTGGTAAAAGGATCATATTGGATAAGTTCGCCTGCAAAGCTTGCTAATCGACGCGCATGCATCAATATTGAAAACGATGACAGTTACTGCTTCAAGTGGGCGTTAATTGCAGCATTAAGTACTTCAACAATTACACATAAAGAACTGTGCAGCTCTTATAACATCGACGATATTGATTCCAATAAAATCACTAGAAAATAATTTTACAATAGATTTTTCATTCTTAAACTTCCCCTTAAAGTTACATGATATAAGAATATTTGAGGAAAGAAATATCAATATTAGCGTAAATGTATTTGGTTACGATGAAGAAACCGATGAAATAGTTGGCCCATATTACAACACAAGAGAAGAGAAACAAAATCATGTTAACTTAATGTTATTAGAAAATGCTGAGCGGTTTCATTATATCTTTATAAATGATATTTCAAAGTAAGTAAAAATATTTATACATATACACAGATTTGTATAATTTATTTATTGATTTTATTTTTTAAGACTTTTGAAACGACAGACAACCAAACATTGTAGTAAACTATTATTTTGTAATAGTTGTTTACAATACACCCATCAAGAATATACAATGGCTCAACACAAAATGGAGTGTGGTAAAGTTGTAACGAAGCTGCCGGCACCTGAAAATTCAACACTAAATTTCAAAGATTATCAAAGGAAAATACACGTCCCTTTTGTAATTTATGCAGATTTCGAATGTGTCCTAGAAAAAATAGAAACTAGTGTAAGTGATAAGACTAAATATATTCAGAAACATATTCCTTGCTCATTTAACTACCAAATTAAATGTAAACATAATAATAAGTTAGATAAGCTAGTAATTTATACCGGAAAAGATGCTTCAGTTAAATTCGTTAAATTTTTGAATAGAGACTGTCAGGAAATCTATAATAATTATATCTCAAAAATAAATCTTATGGATACTCTAACTCCTGAAGAATTAGTATCATTTCAAAATGCTCAGATTTGTCATATATGTGAAAAATATTTAAATAGTGATCGCGTGAGAGATCACTGTCACATAAGTGGCAAATTTAGAGGAGCGGCGCACAGAAGTTGTAACTTAAATTATCAAGTCCCTAAGTTTATACCAATATATTTCCACAAGTACTCATGCTATGACTACCACCTGTTTGTGAAGGAGTTAGGTCAAATTGAAAATAATTTGAAAGTCATTCCGCTTAATAAAGAATTGTACATATCTTTATCACAATTTATTAAAATTCCCGATAAATTCAATCTTGAACTCAGATTTCTTGATACATTTCGCTTTATGCCTCACAGTTTAGAATCCTTAGCTAAAAATCTTTCGGACAGTGATTTCTGTACAGTTAGAAATCAGTTTAAAACCAAAACAGAGTTCGATCTTATACGAAAAAAGGGTATTTTTCCTTATGAATATCTTGATTCATTTGAAAAGCTTAATGAAACTCGCCTTCCGTCTAGGGAAGACTTCTTTAATAAACTCAATAATAAAGAATGTTCGATTGAAGATTACGCTCACGCCAGAGATGTCTGGCATACTTTCAATTGCAAAACTCTTCGTGATTATTTAGAATTATATTTGAAATCAGATGTACTATTATTAACTGATATATTTGAAAACTTCCGAAGTGTTTGTAAAGGAATTTACAACTTAGATCCTTGTCACTACTATACTGCTCCAGGACTATCATGGGATGCTATGCTGAAGTACACAAATATTAAATTAGAGTTATTAACTGATATAGATATGTACAATTTCTTTAAAAAAGGTATACGTGGTGGACTTGTACAATGTGTTAAAAGTTATTCCAAAGCCAATAATAAATATCTAGAGGATTTTGATAAAGACAAGCCCTCAGAATTTCTAATATATTTAGACGCAAATAATCTGTACGGCTGGGCCATGTCAGAGTATCTTCCTTATGGAGGATTTAGACGGTTGACAAGTGTAGAACTTAATCTTGATCCTAGATATATAGAAGATAATTCAAATGATGGTTATGTATATGAAGTAACCTTAGAATATCCTTCTTATTTACATGAATCACATAATGATCTACCTTTTTGTCCTGAAAATAAAGAACCTTTAGGAACAAGACAAAAGAAGTTGATAACCGATTTCTCTGTGAAAAATTCCTATGTAATACACTACAGAGTTCTTAAGCAATGTTTGGAATATGGTTTAGTTCTAAGGAAAATTCATCGCATTCTCACTTTTAAACAATCTCCATGGTTAAAAGATTATATTGATTTAAATACTCAACACAGAGCTGTCGCCAAAAATGATTTTGAAAAGAGTTTCTTTAAACTACTTAATAACGCAGTATATGGCAAAACCATGGAGAATGTGGACAAAAGAAAAGATGTACGAATAATAACAAACTGGAATAGATCGAACCGAAACCGCTTAGGAGCTCAAGAGTGGATATCCAAAGCTAATTTTCACAGCTTGTCTATATTTTCAGACGATATGGTTGCAATAGAAATGAATAGAGACAAGACATATTATAATAAGCCCATATATTTAGGATTTTGTGTCTTGGACCTCTCTAAATGGAAAATGTACGATTTCCATTACAGGTATATGCAACCCAAATTCAAATCAAATTTATCTCTTAATTATATGGATACAGATTCATTCATATATACCATAAAAACGGATGACTTTTATATTGATATAAAAAGTGACTTAATACAAGAATTTGATACTTCTGATTACCCTGAGGATAACAAATATGGTTTCCCTCGTCTAAACAAGAAGGTGTTGGGAATGATGAAGGATGAGAATTGTGGAAAGGTTATGAAAGAGTTTGTGGGATTGAGATCTAAAATGTATTCTTTTAGCGTCCAGTATGAAAATGATACTAAAAAATCTAAAGGAGTAAAGAAATGTATTCTTGATAAGTACAGTTTATCAACTTATAAAAATTGTTTGTTTAAAAAGTCTATAATATATGATAATATACTAACATTTAAGTCAAAAGTACATCAAATTTATACTAGTGAACTAAAAAAAGTAATTTTAAGCTTTGAAGATGACAAAAGAAAAGTTAAACCTGATGGTATTAATACATTTGCGTATTATCATTATCAAATCGAGGAAACTAATCCGCATTATGAATTAGATATGCTATTAATGGAAATTGATAAACTTGAAGAAGGTTGAAATTTGTAAAAAAAATAAACATATTTTATATATATCTATATGGTTTAACATCTAGTTATAAAACCAAAATTGTTTAGCTTATAAATAATATTATTAAGGAAACAAATTGTTAAAACTATTAATATATACATACATATATATATAGTTTAGTTTAATAACTTTTTTACTTTGTCTTTTTGATATAATCTTTAAAAACTAAAAGAAAGAATTTTATTAACATTTTATTTATACTTTTATTGATTTTTGGTATTAAAAATAAACGTATATGAATTGATTAAATTTATTACATTGATTTTTCTTATATTATAAATCGTGCATCTGCACGTGTCTGGTCCTTCTATACAATCTGAGCTGTACCAAGGACAACAAGAAAAGTGTTCTGCATCATTATTATCCTCCACACCAAAGTCTTCGTTTTCTTTAAGCATGTGAAGAAAACATAGTACTGCATCCTTATGTTCGTGCATTAAACATATTTCATATTCCTTAAGAAATTGTTCTACTAGAGATTTCATGGTTAAGTTCTTAACGTATTGAATGACTATTTGATATTGTGTTAAAATTTTGATTTCACAATGATACATATAAATTTTCGATTACAATTGCTATTTTCTCTCTCTCTCTCTCTCTGTCTGTCTCTTTCTACATCTAATCGCTCCACATAGACATATTCACTATTTCACAACAAGTATTTTCAAGTAGACTTCTTAGATTCATCGAATCTACATTTAATATCAATATTAGTAAAATACTCGAAGACAAAAGAACTTAAAATTGACTCTTCCCAAAATCTAATTAAAAAGTTTAGTTCATTGAACAACAAGTCCTTGATCCATATCAAGGACTTAGATATTTCAAAGAAATATCGGATTGTTACTGCCCAGAGGACAACGACGAAATACGGGGCAACTGTGAAGGTAGAAATGGAGGATCACTTCATGTTCTTACCAAACAGGTACAACTCCCTATCGGATGAGGAGCTCAACCACCTCTCAGATGGTACATTCTGTGTACAAAGACAAGGAGAACGAAATTTAATTTTGTATAAGGAGGAGGTGGAGGAGTTTTTGATCTCAAATGGCCAATACCCAATTTGGCAGTATTGTAAATTTATTGTATCCATACATATATATTTTGCAACTAATAAAACAAAATTTTATATACATTATTAAATTTTAAATTCTAGTCTTTTTATTTATTTCATAAAGATATTGAAGGCATAAATGACCACAATTAAATGTATTAAACTTCTGATATTGATTATAGTTGTATCTTATATTTTTACCCAGATATTTGATCACTTCTGCAGGAGGTTGTAAGTTTCCAAAGCTATCGAAATATTATATTTCTTTATTGTTTTTAAAATATGCTACCCAATGTATACCAAGTCCTGTTGCCACATCTAAATTGATTATTCCACATTCTTTTTTCCTCCCACGTTTTGGTAGAGTGTTCATCATATAAACTCCCCTAAAGTATGGAATTTTTGATGAAAAATTTTGAAGATCAACATCGGTCAATGGTCTAGTGGGCAGCATTTGTATTCGTTTTTTGAATTTTCTTTGCAAATCAAACCATAACCTTTGAGGAAAAGTCCTTCACCTACCGCTATAGATTCTATCGCTCTATTATGTCTAGCAGCTTCCTCAAGTTCTCTTTTTGCATTTTTTGTTGCATTTACAGTCTTCGCTATAGCAGCACCTCCAGTCGCTAGACTACCAATTGCTCCTAGAGCGGTTAAAATTGGAATTAATGGTAAAAAACCACCAATTTTTGGAACACGTATTATACGTGGTGCTATAATTTGTGACTTTTTCCCCTTCAAAGAACTGTTAATAGTTTTTCGTGCAATTTTAATGGCTGAGTTAATATCCAACGGTTTTTTCTTCTGCAACATTTTTGATGCAGCTCTAATTGATGTGCTAAACAGGTTTTTAGCATTTAAACTATTTTTTTTATTTTGCTTTTTCTCCACACCCATACCAAATTTTGTTTTAGCTTTCATCGCGTTAGTAACCATATATGCAAATAATTTTTCTGTGACAGTGCTATCTTTTGAAAGAACTCGGTTCCAAGCTTTGTTTTCAAGTATTTTATCAGCTTTATGTCTCGTACTTAAATCCTTATTTTGAGAATAAGCAATGTCGTGCTCTTTACAAGCGAAATCCAATATATTAATTCCTTTATCACCTCTATGTAAACGTTTTTGTAGTTTTGTTCCAGGTCCACAGTACTGATATCCAGGAAGATGAAGTTCAACAGGTAGAGAGTTTATTATATTGTTAACTAAACCTTCTCCAATGACAGTTTTGTTATGACTAAATGATTTCCGATATCGTATAACCATATTATTTTATTTTTTTCTATAATAAAAGGTAGTATTTATGAATTGCATTTAGTAACAAAAATGCAGTTAGTAAAACAACATAAAAATATTTTAATCCGTAATGTTGATGCTTCATCAAACATTAGCTCAAAAATAAAGCATAGTTCCCTCTTACCAAATTCTATTCGTGCTCTAATAGTTGGCCCATCAAATTGTGGAAAGACTAATATTATGATTAGCTTGATAGAAAGTCCTAATGGACTCAAGTTTAAAAACATCTATTTATATTCAAAATCGTTATATCAGCCGAAATATGAATATCTGAGAAATTTAATTTTACCAATAAAAGGAATGGGATATTACACATTTACAGATAATGAATCCGTTATTTCCCCTAATGAAGCTAAAAGCAATTCAATTATGATATTTGACGATGTTGCATGCGAAAAGCAAAATAATATACCTGCATATTTTTGTATGGAACGACATAAAAATGTTGATTCATTTTACTTATGTCAAACGTATACCAGAATTCCAAAACATTTGATAAGAGACAATGCTAATGTAATTATAATGTTTAAACAAGATGAGAAAAATATGAAGCATGTTTATAGTGATCATGTGGCAAGCGATAGGAATTTTGTGAAGTTTCAAGAAATTTGTCGAGAGTGTTGGAAGGATAAATATGGATTTTTGATGATAAGCAAAGATAATGAACTAAACAATGGCCGTTACAGAAAACAATTTGACTATTTCATAACAATATAAATTACTTCACATAAAAGGTAGTCTTTAGTTCTTAATCTGGCTTTAAACTTCATACATCTATTTTTATAATTGGTCAGATACATAAAACCTGATCTGATACTCTGATCAGCAACCTAATAATACCGGTCTGATAACATTAACTGATAAACTGTTCTGATACCTGTTCCTGTACCTGATAAGTGATCTGATAACCTGTTCTGATATCTGTTAACTGGTCTGATAACCTGTTCTGATACCTGTTAACTGGTCTGATAACCCGTTCTGATACCTGATCCTGTAACTGATAAGTGATCTGTTAACCTGTTCTGATACCTGTTAACTGGTCTGATAAGCTGTTCTTATACCTGTTCCTGTACCTGATAAGTGATCTGTTAACCTGTTCTGATACCTGTTAACTGGTCTGATAACCCGTTCTGATACCTGTTAACTGGTCTGATAACCTGTTCTGATACCTGTTAACTGGTCTGATAAGCTGTTCTGATACCTGTTAACTGGTCTGATAACCTGTTTTAATACTTAATAACTGATCTGATAAACTGATCTTATAACTGATCTGATACCTGATAACTGATCTGACCCCTGATAAGTGATCTGATATTTGACGCTACTAAACATGAATGAGAAAGTTTTAAGAGAGCTGATTACAACAAAAAATGTCTTGAAGAAAAAGCTCCTTAGTATAAAATCTGGTGAAATAGATACACTTGAACAACTAAGAGATACATTTAAACCTATAACAGAACCTCTCAAAGAATTTATAAATAGTTCTAAAAATATTGAAAGAATCCCCAAGAAAGAAGAAAGTAAATTCCAAACAAAACTTGAGAATAACAAAACTTTAAATTCCTTGAAAACATCAGTGAAGGTAGAGACTAGTACACCAAAGAAACTTGTAGAAGGAACAATATTTGATAACACCATATTATTTAATGACGACAGTGAAAAGGATGAAGATGAGTTTTACTCACAGACTTCCAACACTGAAGAGAGTTGTACAGACTTAGCACTCTTGGAAGCGAGAAATGAATTAGATACTTACTATGGTCCACATAGAGATTACAATAACGAATGGAAATTTGGTAGTAGTAACATTGAGCTAAATGAAGATAAAATTCAAGTTGGTGGTCAAAGATGGGCTCTAACACCTGGTTTGTTTTCTTTAATGTTTCATAAAAAACCAAAAAACTATGACAAATTTGAACTTGAAATCTACAAAAAAATTTTAATTACAACTAATGCATGCAGGAGAGACTATAATCCTGATGGTCAGATCAAGGGGACGAGAGGTTATAAATATAAGCATATAATTCAAAAAATATTTAAAGAAAATACTCAGAAGAGTAGTGCAGTAGCAAATGCAGCAATTCCTAATTATAAAGGCGATGGAATGATGCACCTTAACCCTCGAAAACAAAACTATATATATTGGGATGATCCCAATGAGTTAGTAGATCGTCTTCGACTACTGATTGCATCACAAGGTGCAGGTCATACTAATCACAACAACGAGATTGTATCAATTATTGAAGAATTACGTGAAGCGAATATAATACATTAACTCTAATAAAGTATTTACATATGTATGAAGTATGTCTGTTGATAAGTTTGGACATTACCTAAACGATACTAGTGATATAATTTCTATTAAAAATGCACCTAAACTGTTGGGGTTCGTTATGGATACGAACAACAACATTGATGTCAAAAACAAAAGGATCAAAAATGTTGCAAAAGCTCTGGAGGAAAACGATGCTGTCAATAAATTGTTTCTGCAAACTCAAATCGAAAAACTAGAAGTCCAATTATTAAATAGCTTCAAGGAAGACAATAATCTAATTCAAGAAAATATTCAAGTACAGATCGAGGAATTACAAAGCGAAATAAAATTACAGATAGAAGATAATTATAAAATTGAAAAAACCATTTTAAAAATTAAATCATCATTTGAAGAACAAATGGAACTGCTGAATGAGAAAATTTATAGATTAGAAAATTACATGTTTGCATCAATAGCTGAAAGTGCATCAACTAGATCACAACACTCCCCCACAAATCCGTAAAACTACTCAATGTCTCCAAAAAGAAACTTAGTTGACGAACTCCATAAGCAAGCCCAAAAAATTTTCGTACGCCGTAGAGTTGTGATGAAAGGATTAGATGATCTTTGGCAAGCTGATCTAGTTGAAATGGGTAGTTATTCATCGAAAAATAGAAATTATCGATTTTTGCTGACTGTAATTGACACATTCTCAAAATTTGCATGGGCAGTACCGCTGAAAACGAAAACTGCACTCGAAACAAGCAAAGCAATGGAAAATATTTTTCAATTAGGACGAGTTCCAAAAAACTTGCAAACGGATGATGGTAAAGAATTTTTCAATACACACTTTGGAAAATTAATGCAGAAATACAACATTAATCACTACTCAACATATAGCAGCATGAAAGCATCAATAGTAGAACGATTTAATAGAACATTGAAAGGGATGATGTGGAAAGAATTTAGCTATAATGGTTCATATAAGTGGATTGATATGTATAAAGGTTTACTTTATGCATATAATAACAAATTTCATCGCACAATTAAAATGTCTCCTATTAAAGTCAACTCAACAAATGAGAAAATGTTGTTAAATACAGTATATAGTAATTTAAAGATGTTTAAAATGTCTAAATTTAATGTAGGAGATCATGTACGTATAAGCAAATATAAGAATACTTTTGAAAAAGGCTATACACCAAACTGGACAACAGAAATTTTCACAATTAAAAGAGTTCAAAATACATATCCTACAACACACATATTAGAAGATCATCTCGGAAATCCTATTGAAGGTGGATTCTATGAAGAAGAACTTTCAAAAACTAGATATCCCAATACATATCTGGTTGAAAAAGTTCTTAAAACTAAACGAGAGGAGGCATATGTTAAATGGTTGGGGTTTTCTAGTCAACATAATTCTTGGATAAGTAAAGATGATATATTGTAGTTGGAGTAAAACAACAACAACAACATTACTTATATTTAGCACATAATGTAATAATATATATTTAAAATAAGAAATAAATCGTTTTTATAAACAACATTACAGTAAGCTTTTATTTATTTGCAATCAGATCGTCATAATGTCAATAACACTTACTTTGAGCTCATCAGAGTTATCTGCAATTTACTTTCCTCCTATAGAGTTAAGTGGTGGTTATGAGTGCGCTTTAACTGCTTTTCATTCATATAATAGCATACCGAATGTAGACGTCTATAACAATATATTTCACATAGGAGAACATGTAATTAAAATACCAATTGGATCTTATGAATTAAATGATATAGTTGATTACTTAGATAAGCAATATAAAGACTGCAGTCCAACAAATAAAATTCAAATAGAAGCTAATAACAATACAATGCAAGTTAAAATTAACAGCTCTAAAGATGTAATAGATTTTAATAAAGAAAATACAATTGGAAAACTTTTGGGATTTAATACTAAAATCTTGACTCCAAACCATGATCATTACTCAGATCTTCCAGTCAATATATTTAAGGTAAATCTCTTGCGAGTTGAAAGCAGTATCGCTGTTAATACATACATGAACAATTCCAAGGCACATACACTACATGAATTTCCGATTAATGTTCCTCCAGGCTATAAAATAGATGAAATACCTAGAAATCTGATTTATTTACCAGTTAACTCTCAAGAGATTAGTTCACTTGCTCTACGCGTTGTTGATCAGCACGGTGACCTAATAAATTTCCGACGAGAGGAAATAACCATTCGCATACATTTGAGACCAACTAAATAATGATAATATATAACACAAACATATCAAAGAATAAAGCTGCATTTAATTCTAAAACTATATCAGAACCTAAGCGGCAGTTGAAGAGATCAGTCCAACGAAAAAATCTAACCAAATCAAATCAAAACTTTCTCAAGTCGTTAAATTTAAAATTGAAAACGAAAAAATGAATTCAATAATGGATGTACTAGATAAGCCATTATCTGATGAGAGTATAATCAAAAAAGACTATCACACATATGTACCATATCTACAATCATATAACAATAATGACGAAATTCGTATTTCAATACAAAATCAAGATTTGTACGTATTGCCCAGTGAAAGTTATATATATGTGGAAGGATGTATTGTAGATGATAAGAGCCCAAAATCCTCTAATTTAAGCTTTAAATTAAAAAACAACTTTGTAGCGTATCTCTTTGATGAAATCCGTTATGAACTTAATGGTATTGAAATTGATCATACAAGGCATTTAGGACAGGCAAGCACCATAAAAAATCTGATTTCTTTATCACCAACGGAAAGCACTGTTATGCAAAATGCTGGATGGAACAAAATTGATAATTTGAATATTGAAAATGGATATTTTAATTTCTATGTTCCACTTAAAATGCTCTTAGGCTTTGCCGAAGACTATAATAAAATTATTTTAAATGGTAAACATGAGTTAATACTCATGCACAACAAGAGTGATGAAGATCTTGTACATTCGAGCACTTCTACTGACAAACCAAAACTTACAATTTCGTTAATCTCATGGAGAATTCCCCATGTACACTTATCCGATCATAGTAAATTGAATATGATTAAAATTATAAACAATGCTGCATCTATACCAATAGCATTCCGCAGTTGGGATTGTCATGTAAATCCACAATTAACTGCAGGAACTAGCCACATCTGGAATGTAAAGATGGCTGCAAGTAGAGAGCGACCCCGTTTTGTAGTGATTGCATTTCAACAAGAAAAAAAGTTTGTTCATTGCGATCTCACTAATCTAAAAGTACATTTGAATTCAGTTTCATATCCATATGATGATCTTAACATAAAATTTAAAAATGAACACTACGCAATTCTATATGATATGTATGTAAGATTTCAACAAAACTATTATATGAAGGAGTCACAACCTCTCCTAACTTCTCAAGAGTTCAAGAATAATGCCCCCATTATTGTAGTAGATGTTAGTTATCAAAACGAAACGCTTAATAGCGGACGAATTGACATAAAAATTGAATTTGAATCAGCAACAAACATTCCAGCCAAAACATCAGCTTACTGCATTCTTATTCATGATCGTCTGCTTGAATACATACCTATAAGAGGACAAGTTCGTAAAATCTTATAAATTAAAAAAAGATGAAAAATAATACAGTTTTCATAGACTTGCAAGGTTTCAAAAGTAATTCGAATGATTTCATACCAAAAGTAGTAGCAGTCGTTTTCAACAATAATCAACACTTCAATTTTATTATAAAACCTCCTTTTGATTTTAAATTTTTAACAACAAAAAGACAAAGATAAGCAAACTGGTTAACAAAACACCATCACCACTTAAGCTGGAACGATGGAACTACTTCATATCAAAACGTTTGTAAATTTTCAAAAGCCAATGTAGGATAGTTAGAAAAAATATTGCGGAACAAAATTTTAAATATAGAGGATATTGGCTGCATCAACTTTAAGCAAATGAATAATACATAAGTATCCAGATCATCTACTATATTGCAGTTATCATTATAATGGCGTTTGTGCATTAAGAAATGGTCTTTTATTATCAAAAGAAGCAACCCTTTAAATTCATGTTTTAACTCTGTACAACTAACAAATACAATTATTTTTATTCTAATTTATTCAATAAAAATTAAATGATTTCAGCACTATCAGCCAATGTTTTATTATTATTATTAAAGAAATTAGTTGATACAGTCAAACAAAGATTTGTCGTCAAAAATTAGTATTGGTGGTTGACATGTATACAAAAATAAACAAACATACGTACATATAGTACATGCATATGTACATATTCGAATACATACTCATAGATTTAATATGTTACATAAACAAATTTCATCAGTATGTTTTATACTTCGCAACACAATTGGAAATTTAATCGATCAGACGAATATTTGTTTCTAAGGAGAATTTAAAAAAACATTATCATGTTATTACATTTGTTTATAGATTTAAATGTACGTATGTACATATACATACATGTTAGTATATCAAACAAATAAGACAAAATTGAGATGTCCAGCAGAAGCATGCACAAAAAATTTATACATAATTTCACATCAACCACTTGACAAAAAATTTCATGTAAACAAATAGCGAAAAAGTTTGAGGGTCAACATAGAAGCGATCTCGAGCATGCATACTTCTCAAAATTTAATGTAAACAAATATTTCTTCCTATGGCTGAATGTATTTACATATCTACATGTATCAAAAGTGTATACATACATACTTACATAGATATATACAAATGTTTATAAATCAACGATCACAAAAAAAAGCTACATACATACATATTTCTTTATCAGAATTAATTACAAACTATTCTCTTCCAAAATCATTACTTGACAACAATTTTTTCTTCATTTCATTTTTGTTAATCATTAATACGCCAGCCAGCGAAGGACAGACAAACAAGCGTATAGCAAACATGGATGAATGGATGCCATTACACACATGCACACAATCAATATAAACAAAACTTATCAACAAGTATCAAACTACAACAACTTCCCACGGACAGACAGACACACAAAAACTAACGCGCCACCGACAACCTCCAAATATAAACAATCAAACGGAAATCAATACGCCCGACAGACGGACGAAACATAAACACATAAAAAATATGTAAACAAACACCAAATATAAACACACTCATCAAACAAAGCCGACACCCCCATTAATTTTTTATCACATCATTAATTGGCTAATTAACATCATTTTTATTACCCCATTAAAATTAATGGGGGCAACACATCCACTATTCAACTACTAAAACTAATAACTGATTTTTCGCCAAAACATTCTTATATAATTCATTACCGAGTACTTAAACAATGTCTAGAAAACGGTTTGATTTTGAAAAAAATACATAGAGTTCTAACTTTTAAGCAGTCTCCATGGTTGAAAGATTATATAGATCTTAATACTAAATACAGAGCCGAAGCTAGAAATAACTTTGAAAAAAAAAATTTTAAATTGCTCAACAACGCAGTATATGGGAAAACCATGGAAAATGTGGACAAAAGGAAAGATGTGAGGATTGTTACCAGTTGGACTACATTAAACCGAAACCGCTTGGGTGCTCAAAATTGGATATCTAAATCAAATTTTCATAGCTTAGCAATATTTTCAGAAGATATGGTAGCGATTCAAATGAATCGAGTGAAGACATGTTATAATAAGCCAGTATATTTAGGATTTTGTGTGCTAGAACTTTCTAAATGGAAGATGTATAATTTTCATTATAGATACATGCAACCTAAATTCAAGTCAAAATTGAAATTAAATTACATGGATACTGACTCATTCATATACACAATACAAACTGAAGACTTTTACGCAGACATTAAAAATGATATAGAACATGAATTTGACACTTCTGACTATCCAGAAACAAATGATTACGGGAGTCCACTCGTAAACAAAAAAGTTCTGGGTATGATGAAAGATGAGAATTGTGGGATGATTATGGAAGAATTCGTGGGACTACGGTCTAAAATGTACTCCTTTACTGTACAAAATGGAAATGAAATTAAAAAATCTAAAGGAGTAAAAAAATGTGTTTTAGATAAGTATAGCCTAAGTTCGTATAGAGATTGTTTATTTAACAGATCAAATGTTTATGATAATATGCTCACTTTTAAGTCTAAGTTGCATGAATTATATACTATGCAAATACATAAAGTAATATTAAGTTATCAAGATGACAAGAGAAAAGTCAAAAGTGATGGTATAAACACATATGCATGGCATCATATTGAAATTGATGAAACAAATCCTGATTATGAACTTGATATGTTATTATTAGAAATAGAAAAACTTCAAGAAGATGAGTAAAATATGTATACAAATTAAAGCTTCTGTAATTTATTTCTCTAATTATAATTATTTAGTTTTAAGTAAAAAATCTTTGTGTCTATTGTAAATTATTTTTTATTTAAGAAATATTGTCTAGTTATTTAGTTTTTTAAATAAAATATACACTAATATGAAAATAAAAAATAAATAAAAACAAAAAACATTAAAAACAAATATTTTTGTGTACAGTTTTTTTATTTATTATCCATCCTTAAATAAAATTTATGAATTTTCACATCTGTAACAATCTTGTGTTGCATTTTTTCTCCAATCTCATAACAAAGTCGTGTTAATTCAATCTTTACATCCCTTTCGTGTATTCCTTGTATTTCATTGATTTGAAGTTTTGTTTTGTTTAAAGTATGAAGTATGTCTGTTGATAAGTTTGGACATTACCTAAACGATACTAGTGATATAATTTCTATTAAAAATGCACCTAAACTGTTGGGGTTCGTTATGGATACGAACAACAACATTGATGTCAAAAACAAAAGGATCAAAAATGTTGCAAAAGCTCTGGAGGAAAACGATGCTGTCAATAAATTGTTTCTGCAAACTCAAATCGAAAAACTAGAAGTCCAATTATTAAATAGCTTCAAGGAAGACAATAATCTAATTCAAGAAAATATTCAAGTACAGATCGAGGAATTACAAAGCGAAATAAAATTACAGATAGAAGATAATTATAAAATTGAAAAAACCATTTTAAAAATTAAATCATCATTTGAAGAACAAATGGAACTGCTGAATGAGAAAATTTATAGATTAGAAAATTACATGTTTGCATCAATAGCTGAAAGTGCATCAACTAGATCACAACACTCCCCCACAAATCCGTAAAACTACTCAATGTCTCCAAAAAGAAACTTAGTTGACGAACTCCATAAGCAAGCCCGAAAAATTTTCGTACGCCGTAGAGTTGTGATGAAAGGATTAGATGATCTTTGGCAAGCTGATCTAGTTGAAATGGGTAGTTATTCATCGAAAAATAGAAATTATCGATTTTTGCTGACTGTAATTGACACATTCTCAAAATTTGCATGGGCAGTACCGCTGAAAACGAAAACTGCACTCGAAACAAGCAAAGCAATGGAAAATATTTTTCAATTAGGACGAGTTCCAAAAAACTTGCAAACGGATGATGGTAAAGAATTTTTCAATACACACTTTGGAAAATTAATGCAGAAATACAACATTAATCACTACTCAACATATAGCAGCATGAAAGCATCAATAGTAGAACGATTTAATAGAACATTGAAAGGGATGATGTGGAAAGAATTTAGCTATAATGGTTCATATAAGTGGATTGATATGTATAAAGGTTTACTTTATGCATATAATAACAAATTTCATCGCACAATTAAAATGTCTCCTATTAAAGTCAACTCAACAAATGAGAAAATGTTGTTAAATACAGTATATAGTAATTTAAAGATGTTTAAAATGTCTAAATTTAATGTAGGAGATCATGTACGTATAAGCAAATATAAGCATACTTTTGAAAAGGGCTATACACCAAACTGGACAACAGAAATTTTCACAATTAAAAGAGTTCAAAATACATATCCTACAACACACATATTAGAAGATCATCTCGGAAATCCTATTGAAGGTGGATTCTATGAAGAAGAACTTTCAAAATCTAGATATCCCAATACATATCTGGTTAAAAAGTTCTTAAAACTAAACGAGAGGAGGCATATGTTAAATGGTTGGGGTTTTCTAGTCAACATAATTCTTGGATAAGTAAAGATGATATATTGTAGTTGGAGTAAAACAACAACAACAACATTACTTATATTTAGCACATAATGTAATAATATATATTTAAAATAAGAAATAAATCGTTTTTATAAACAACATTACAGTAAGCTTTTATTTATTTGCAATCAGATCGTCATAATGTCAATAACACTTACTTTGAGCTCTAACTCATCAGAGTTATCTGCAAATTACTTTCCTCCTATAGAGTTAAGTGGTGGTTATGAGTGCGCTTTAACTGCTTTTCATTCATATAATAGCATACCGAATGTAGACGTCTATAACAATATATTTCACATAGGAGAACATGTAATTAAAATACCAATTGGATCTTATGAATTAAATGATATAGTTGATTACTTAGATAAGCAATATAAAGACTGCAGTCCAACAAATAAAATTCAAATAGAAGCTAATAACAATACAATGCAAGTTAAAATTAACAGCTCTAAAGATGTAATAGATTTTAATAAAGAAAATACAATTGGAAAACTTTTGGGATTTAATACTAAAATCTTGACTCCAAACCATGATCATTACTCAGATCTTCCAGTCAATATATTTAAGGTAAATCTCTTGCGAGTTGAAAGCAGTATCGCTGTTAATACATACATGAACAATTCCAAGGCACATACACTACATGAATTTCCGATTAATGTTCCTCCAGGCTATAAAATAGATGAAATACCTAGAAATCTGATTTATTTACCAGTTAACTCTCAAGAGATTAGTTCACTTGCTCTACGCGTTGTTGATCAGCACGGTGACCTAATAAATTTCCGAGGAGAGGAAATAACCATTCGCATACATTTGAGACCAACTAAATAATGATAATATATAACACAAACATATCAAAGAATAAAGCTGCATTTAATTCTAAAACTATATCAGAAACTAAGCGGCAGTTGAAGAGATCAGTCCAACGAAAAAATCTAACCAAATCAAATCAAAACTTTCTCAAGTCGTTAAATTTAAAATTGAAAACGAAAAAATGAGTTCAATAATGGATGTACCAGATAAGCCATTATCTGATGAGAGTATAATCAAAAAAGACTATCACACATATGTACCATATCTACAATCATATAACAATAATGACGAAATTCGTATTTCAATACAAAATCAAGATTTGTACGTATTGCCCAGTGAAAGTTATATATATGTGGAAGGATGTATTGTAGATGATAAGAGCCCAAAATCCTCTAATTTAAGCTTTAAATTAAAAAACAACTTTGTAGCGTATCTCTTTGATGAAATCCGTTATGAACTTAATGGTATTGAAATTGATCATACAAGGCATTTAGGACAGGCAAGCACCATAAAAAATCTGATTTCTTTATCACCAACGGAAAGCACTGTTATGCAAAATGCTGGATGGAACAAAATTGATAATTTGAATATTGAAAATGGATATTTTAATTTCTATGTTCCACTTAAAATGCTCTTAGGCTTTGCCGAAGACTATAATAAAATTATTTTAAATGGTAAACATGAGTTAATACTCATGCACAACAAGAGTGATGAAGATCTTGTACATTCGAGCACTTCTACTGACAAACCAAAACTTACAATTTCGTTAATCTCATGGAGAATTCCCCATGTACACTTATCCGATCATAGTAAATTGAATATGATTAAAATTATAAACAATGCTGCATCTATACCAATAGCATTCCGCAGTTGGGATTGTCATGTAAATCCACAATTAACTGTAGGAACTAGCCATATCTGGAATGTAAAGATGGCTGCAAGTAGAGAGCGACCCCGTTTTGTAGTGATTGCATTTCAACAAGAAAAAAAGTTTGTTCATTGCGATCTCACTAATCTAAAAGTACATTTGAATTCAGTTTCATATCCATATGATGATCTTAACATAAAATTTAAAAATGAACGCTACGCAATTCTATATGATATGTATGTAAGATTTCAACAAAACTATTATATGAAGGAGTCACAACCTCTCCTAACTTCTCAAGAGTTCAAGAATAATGCCCCCATTATTGTAGTAGATGTTAGTTATCAAAACGAAACGCTTAATAGCGGACCAATTGACATAAAAATTGAATTTGAATCAGCAACAAACATTCCAGCCAAAACATCAGCTTACTGCATTCTTATTCATGATCGTCTGCTTGAATACATACCTATAAGAGGACAAGTTCGTAAAATCTTATAAATTAAAAAAAGATGAAAAATAATACAGTTTTCATAGACTTGCAAGGTTTCAAAAGTAATTCGAATGATTTCATACCAAAAGTAGTAGCAGTCGTTTTCAACAATAATCAACACTTCAATTTTATTATAAAACCTCCTTTTGATTTTAAATTTTTAACAACAAAAAGACAAAGATAAGCAAACTGGTTAACAAAACATCATCACCACTTAAGCTGGAACGATGGAACTACTTCATATCAAAACGTTTGTAAATTTTCAAAAGCCAATGTAGGATAGTTAGAAAAAATATTGCGGAACAAAATTTTAAATATAGAGGATATTGGCTGCATCAACTTTAAGCAAATGAATAATACATAAGTATCCAGATCATCTACTATATTGCAGTTATCATTATAATGGCGTTTGTGCATTAAGAAATGCTCTTTTATTATCAAAAGAAGCAACCCTTTAAATTCATGTTTTAACTCTGTACAACTAACAAATACAATTATTTTTATTCTAATTTATTCAATAAAAATTAAATGATTTCAGCACTATCAGCCAATGTTTTATTATTATTATTAAAGAAATTAGTTGATACAGTCAAACAAAGATTTGTCGTCATTGTATTGGTGGTTGACATGTATACAAAAATAAACAAACATACGTACATATAGTACATGCATATGTACATATTCGAATACATACTCATAGATTTAATATGTTACATAAACAAATTTCATCAGTATGTTTTATACTTCGCAACACAATTGGAAATTTAATCGATCAGACGAATATTTGTTTCTAAGGAGAATTTAAAAAAACATTATCATGTTATTACATTTGTTTATAGATTTAAATGTACGTATGTACATATACATACATGTTAGTATATCAAACAAATAAGACAAAATTGAGATGTCCAGCAGAAGCATGCACAAAAAATGTATACATAATTTCACATCAACCACTTGACAAAAAATTTCATGTAAACAAATAGCGAAAAAGTTTGAGGGTCAACATAGAAGTGATCTCGAGCATGCATACTTCTCAAAATTTAATGTAAACAAATATTTCTTCCTATGGCTGAATGTATTTACATATCTACATGTATCAAAAGTGTATACATACATACTTACATAGATATATACAAATGTTTATAAATCAACGATCACAAAAAAAAGCTACATACATACATATTTCTTTATCAGAATTAATTACAAACTATTCTCTTCCAAAATCATTACTTGACAACAATTTTTTCTTCATTTCATTTTTGTTAATCATTAATACGCCAGCCAGCGAAGGACAGACAAACAAGCGTATAGCAAACATGGATGAATGGATGCCATTACACACATGCACACAATCAATATAAACAAAACTTATCAACAAGTATCAAACTACAACAACTTCCCACGGACAGACAGACACACAAAAACTAACGCGCCACCGACAACCTCCAAATATAAACAATCAAACGGAAATCAATACGCCCGACAGACGGACGAAACATAAACACATAAAAAATATGTAAACAAACACCAAATATAAACACACACATCAAACAAAGCCGACACCCCCATTAATTTTTTATCACATCATTAATTGGCTAATTAACATCATTTTTATTACCCCATTAAAATTAATGGGGGCAACACATCCACTATTCAACTACTAAAACTAATAACTGATTTTTCGCCAAAACATTCTTATATAATTCATTACCGAGTACTTAAACAATGTCTAGAAAACGGTTTGATTTTGAAAAAAATACATAGAGTTCTAACTTTTAAGCAGTCTCCATGGTTGAAAGATTATATAGATCTTAATACTAAATACAGAGCCGAAGCTAGAAATAACTTTGAAAAAAAAAATTTTAAATTGCTCAACAACGCAGTATATGGGAAAACCATGGAGAATGTGGACAAAAGGAAAGATGTGAGGATTGTTACCAGTTGGACTACATTAAACCGAAACCGCTTGGGTGCTCAAAATTGGATATCTAAATCAAATTTTCATAGCTTAGCAATATTTTCAGAAGATATGGTAGCGATTCAAATGAATCGAGTGAAGACATGTTATAATAAGCCAGTATATTTAGGATTTTGTGTGCTAGAACTTTCTAAATGGAAGATGTATAATTTTCATTATAGATACATGCAACCTAAATTCAAGTCAAAATTGAAATTAAATTACATGGATACTGACTCATTCATATACACAATACAAACTGAAGACTTTTACGCAGACATTAAAAATGATATAGAACATGAATTTGACACTTCTGACTATCCAGAAACAAATGATTACGGGAGTCCACTCGTAAACAAAAAAGTTCTGGGTATGATGAAAGATGAGAATTGTGGGATGATTATGGAAGAATTCGTGGGACTACGGTCTAAAATGTACTCCTTTACTGTACAAAATGGAAATGAAATTAAAAAATCTAAAGGAGTAAAAAAATGTGTTTTAGATAAGTATAGCCTAAGTTCGTATAGAGATTGTTTATTTAACAGATCAAATGTTTATGATAATATGCTCACTTTTAAGTCTAAGTTGCATGAATTATATACTATGCAAATACATAAAGTAATATTAAGTTATCAAGATGACAAGAGAAAAGTCAAAAGTGATGGTATAAACACATATGCATGGCATCATATTGAAATTGATGAAACAAATCCTGATTATGAACTTGATATGTTATTATTAGAAATAGAAAAACTTCAAGAAGATGAGTAAAATATGTATACAAATTAAAGCTTCTGTAATTTATTTCTCTAATTATAATTATTTAGTTTTAAGTAAAAAATCTTTGTGTCTATTGTAAATTATTTTTTATTTAAGAAATATTGTCTAGTTATTTAGTTTTTTAAATAAAATATACACTAATATGAAAATAAAAAATAAATAAAAACAAAAAACATTAAAAACAAATATTTTTGTGTACAGTTTTTTTATTTATTATCCATCTGTTGAGCCTTAAGGTTTTTTAAGGCAAACGAATAAAGAATAAAGAATAAAGTTTATTTAATTTAATTTTATTTAACCAACAAATTAGGTTAACTAATGGACTAGATTTAAAAAAAAAACACTTTGAATAATAAAAGCACACGTCTTGTTCGGTAAGTATTTGTTCACAAACTGTAACTATTTATTGTAAATTTTTAATATTCATGTTATTTCTTTTCTTTTCAGGTACACAGTTACAAATTAACGAAAGAGTATATTCCAGGTATTTATTATAATTAATGTAAGTAATTAAGTTCAAGTATATGTTAATTAAGTTTGTTTTATATTAATTAAGTTTTGTAATTTAAAGCAGTTCAATAAAGGAGTTAATTCATTTAATAATTTGTAACAATTATTATTATTTAAGTTAATATATTTACGTTATGTTATATAAAAAATGGAAAAAAAATAAGTTTATAAAAAAAAACAATATTGTGGAGAAAACCTCAATTGGCCTAAAAACTCCACGCTCCAACATTCCGGCCCCATTGAAGGACCGTATGTCTTCAAGATACTGGGAGTGGGGCTAGTTTTGCAACTGGTCGTTTAAAGACGCCGTTTTTTGTCTTTACCTCCTCCACTCTGACCTTGCCGTCTTGGCCTTCGTATACGCGGACGACTTTCCCTGTCAGCCACTCTTGGGGCGGGAGATTGTCCTCGTGGACCACGCATTGCAGATTGTGCTCCTCTTTGAGCCATTTGCCTTTGTCTTGCAACCCCAGGACGTAGTCTTTGGACCAAGCTCGCCAGAACCTCTGCTTGAGAGCGCATAGCATTCGCCATCGCTTCAAGCACCGCAGTTTGTTGTCGCTGACGTCTCCGACGGATTCTGGCGGCAGCGAACGCAGACCCTCCCCGATTAGAAGATGCGCCGGAGTTAGTGCATCCCCGTCGTTCGGATCTGGTGAAAGCGGTGCTATTGGTCTGCTGTTTAGCACCGCCTCTACTTCTACGAGCATTGTCACCATTTCTTCTTGCGTGAGCAGCGCATTGCCCACAGCTCGTAGAAGTAGGTGCTTCGCTTGCTTTACGGCCGCTTCCCACAGACCTCCGAAGTGCGGTGCTCTGGGAGGTATGAAGATGAAGTCGACCTTGTACGACGCTGCGAATGAAACGATGTCCTCTTTCTGGGTCTCGAATGCCTTCACGAGTTCCTTCAATATTCGGCTGGCTCCTACGAAATTGGTCGCGTTGTCGCAATACACCTTGCTGGGAAGCCCTCTCCTGGCAGTGAACCTTTTAAAAGAAAGAATAAAAGCATCAGATGATAAGTCAGATACTAATTCTAAGTGGACAGCCTTCGACGTGAAACAGACATAAACCGCTATATACATTTTAACTGGTGGTTTTCCACGTATACGCAACGAAATGTTTACGGGACCACAGAAATCTACGCCAACTATTAAAAATGGCCGCGAAGCTTTTACCCTATCGCCGGGCAAGTTTCCCATTATTTGGGTCATAAGCTTTGGTTTGTAGCGGTAGCAGTGGATACAATTCTTCACGATTTTACTGCACTCCTCTTTGGCATTTATGAGCCAAATATTTTCCCTTGAAAGGGCAATTAATGCCTTCGTACCAGCGTGGCAATTTTCGAAGTGCAGATTTCGTAAATATCGCATGACAAAGAGATTCTTTTTGGGCAATAAAAGTGGGAATTTAGTGTTGTATGGTAAAGGTGCATTTAACAACCTCCCACCTACCCTTATTAGTGAAAAGTTTCGCTTATTTTCTGTAAAATTATGGATAAATGGTGTGACTCTTTGAATATTTGCCGGCAAAACTTGAGATTTTTTTAATTTGTTAATCGCATCAGAAAAATATTCTTTCTGGACAACTTCTACAAGCATATAGAAAGCACAGCTCAGTTCTTTTGCAGTAGGGTTTTTTAGTTTACAAGTTTCTAATTTTCTGCAAGAGTCAATGAATCTTGATATAAAGCATACAATGCGCAGAATTTTCTTGTATGACGAATGATTTTCAATTAGAGTTAAGAAGACATTTTCAAAATTCATTGAATTCTCTACAGCAACGAAAACATGAGCTTTCTTCATTTCTTGAGATAATTGATCCTCTGTTAACTCAAAATGCGGATTAACAGGCCACATCGAATTGTCCTTTAACAGAAATGAAGGACCATTAAACCAATTGGATGTCTTTAGATCATCTACATTACAGCCTCTAGATACAATGTCAGCTGGATTTTCTCGCCATACAACGCGATCTGACCATTCTTGTACTTCGGCAACTCTATTCGAAACGAATGTTGCGAGACTGGATGGATGAGTTTTTATCCAATGTAAAGTAATTTCCGAGTCTGTCCAGAAAATTATACTCTCGATTTCAAAGCTAATCATTTTCTCAATTCGATTCCACAATTTGGCTAAAAGATGTGCTGCACACAGCTCAAGTCTCGGGAGAGATTTTGTCTTGAGCGGGGCTACTTTTGACTTTGCTGTCAATAAAGTGCAAGAAACTCCCGATGAGTTTCGACTTCGAATATATAGGCAGCATCCATAAGCCCGAATTGAAGCATCAGCAAACCCATGAATCTGAATTTTGGCTGATGAAGTGGTTTGTACGAATCTTGGGATTTTAATAGAGTTGATTTTTTCTAAATTTTCCCTAAAATTTTCCCACGCAGTGTGTAATCGCATAGGTATAGTTTCATCCCAGTCGAGTTTCTGAACCCAAAGTTCTTGAAGTAATATTTTTGACTTTGTTATTATTGGACACAGAAGTCCGAGCGGGTCGAACAACTTAGACGAAACTGACAAAATGTTTCTTTTCGTTGCTTTCAAAGTTTTAAAATTATCTTCCAAATGAAACTTAAAAGAATCATTCTTCGGAATCCAATGTATCCCCAAAGCCTTAGCTGAATCAGAATCATTATGTAACAATTTTTCCTTGCAATTAGATATATTAAAATCGGGGTGATTTGAAAACCATTTCGTTAAATTAAATCCAGCTGAACTCAGTATTTGAGTCGCTTGATCTCGAATAGTTAAGAGGTCTTCAAAACTATCGGCCCCAGTTAGCAAGTCGTCCACATAGAAATCACTTCGAATAACTTTTGCCCCGACAGGCAAAGTCTCCTTGTGCAAATCGCTTAAATGCGTGAGACATCTGATCGCTAAAAACGGTGCAGAAGATGTACCATATGTTACAGTATTTAACCGGAATACTTGCAGCGGATCAGAAGCATTTTGTCTCCAAAGGATCAATTGAAAATTTCTATCAGTATCTCCAACTAATACCTGGCGATACATTTTCTCAATGTCTGCAGTGATAACAAATTTATGGAAACGAAAACGGAGTAGAGTCGAATATAATTCTTCTTGCACAGTAGGCCCAACCATTAGTATCTCGTTGAGCGAAATTCGTGTCGAAGTCCGACTCGAAGCATCAAAAACTACCCTAAGCTTAGTAGTTGTACTCTGAGGTCTTAACACGCATTGATGCGGTATGAAGTAGTGAGGAAAATCTGGAATATTGTTGTCTGCAATCGACATATGACCTAAATCAGCATATTCTTTCATGAAATCATGATACATAGCTCTCATTGTCTCATCATTTGTAAGTTTTCGTTCAAGCGCAAGAAATCGCCTTTTGGCAGTTTCAAAAGATGATCCTAACACATGAGGGTCTGATTTGAAAGGCAGTGAGACTTCAAGCCGCCCTGACGGTAAATGTCGAATATTCTTTATAAAATTTTCTTCGCATTTTTGTTGCTCCTCAGTGTACATTATTTCTGATTCGTTAGAAACTTTTTCTAATTCCCAGAATTTGCGAACAATTGAATCAATAGCTTCCTCGTTTTCTGTGCTGTTGCTAACGTGATATACATTTGAACTTGAGCCCTTTGACTGATTATGCTTTCCAGCAACCACCCAGCCAAGAGATGTTTTTTGAAGAATAGGAAGGCTTGGATTAGACTTTATTTGTCCAACACATAATAATTCAAAGAACACTTCACCACCGATTAACATGTCAACTTTTTGTGGCCTATAGAATTCAGGATCTGCCAATTCAATATTCTTTGGAATGCTCCAGTTATTGATAGAAATTCTGCGATCAGGTTGGAAGTTTGTGATTGAACTCAACACCCAAAAATTTAGCAGAATTAACCCTCGACATAACAGAAATTTCTATATTGGACTTCGCAACAGAATTAGTTTCACCTATACCTGACAAATTTAGTCTGCCTCCTCTTCGCTTGATTCTTAAGGTTTGAGCCAGTTCCTCGGTAATCAAATTAGTTTGAGAACCGGAATCTAATAATGCTCTTGCTAAAATATAATCTCCAGAGCTACATCTCACCTTTACCACTGCTGTGGCAAGAATTACACTTTCATCAGAAGATGAGTGATTTGTAGACGCACGAGAGGTTGACGGTTGCTCAGAGATGAAATTTGCAGAAGAATTTTTAGCAGTGTCATTGTTCTGAATTTCGGAGCTGTAGCGATGCAAAAGCTTATTATGCGAACCACCACAAACTCTACATTTTTGAGCAGTACACCTCGCCACAGTGTGACCTTTTTTCAAGCAATTTATGCATGCAGGTGCACCTTTTATAAATTCAAATCTCTGAATTACTGGTACTGTAGCAAAGGAAGAGCAATTATAGATATTGTGATTTCCAGATTTACAGAATAAACATTTTTCCACAGATTGTTTAGATTTTGTTAAAGCTAGTGATGTTCTTTCATTTTTCTTAGAAGCGAACTCTTGTTTAGATTTAAATGAATTCTTAGGCTTTGTAGTTGAAGATTCATCAGCAGAAATGTGCTGATATCCTTTATTTAACATAACCTCGCAGTCAGACCATAATGGGAGCCTTTCAAAATCTAGCTGTTCTTCCCACTTGGATTTAGTGACTGAGTCAACTTTCGACATCACTAAATGAATCAAAATAGCATTTGAAATCTTTCTATCATCGCCAATTGACAACAAAGAATCATATATAGCGGAAACTGTGTCGATTAAGCTTCTCAAGGCTGGGGCTGACTGTTTACTTATCTCAGGGAGATCGAATAGTTTTGATATTGTTTTCAAGAAAATTAAACAATCATTGTCGTAAACTTTTTTCAAGCTCGCTATTGCCTTGGGATAGTTTTCCTCAGTAACTTGAAATGCTTTTACTGTGCCTAACGCTTCATCAGTTAAACAAGATATCAAGTGGTTGAATTTTTCGATGTCTGTTAAAGTTGGATCGTTGTGGACTAAATTTTCAAAAAGGCTCATAAAATTTTTATATTCGGAATATTTTCCACTAAATTTAGGAAGCCGCATATTTGGAAGCCTAGAATGATGAGCTTGCATAAATGAAGCTTCTGGCAAACTCGTTCTTCTATTTTTGGCCTGAAGACTCAATAGTAGAGACTTCGTAGTCACACATAAATCTTCAAGCTCTGAACGGTCGTCATTTCCTGGATCTAAAATATCCAGTTCAGACTGAAATTCCATTGCTTGAGCGATATGATCTTTCAGAATTTCCAACCGACATTCGATCTCAAAGGGATTGAAGGAAATAGTCTTTTCAATAATTGATTTTTTAATTCTTTCAATATTTTCAACCACTTTAAATTTTCTCTGCGTTAGAGTATCGATATTTTCTGAAGCAGGAGCGCTTTGATGTCTTTTACCACCAGCCATATTTTAAACGAAAATTTTAAATGCAAGCAAATATAACAATGATAATTCCGAGAAGTTTTTTCAGAATTTTCTTTGTGAAAATAATGTAATTAATTTTGAGCACACACGCTAGATTGATATACAAATTCTAACTAGTACGCAACTTGAATATGAATCCTTAAATTGATATATTATTCACAATAAGTAAAGATACTCGCGTCGGCAAAAATTCGCAATAATATTTGCACTTGATTGTTTAAACTTTTACTTGTTGGATTTTAACGTTACTTTAAGTTATTTAGAACCTCGTTCGTAAAATTCAAACCGTATGCTATTACCAGTTTGCTCGAACAACTATAACAATTTTTCTATTTTTTAAAACCGTTCACAGATTCGTGCAACTTTTCAACATGTATAAAAAATTTATACAATTTGAAATACGAATTTGTGTGAAGTGTGAACAGTTACTCTGTAATCAGTTGTGATTATTTTAATATGCTAGCAACACGGAACGAACGGAATAGAACCAGTAAATAATCAACAACAACAATCTCTTTAGTTTAATTATGTGCAAATAATGACAATTAATAGAAACAAATCAAACAAATTATGAAATGAAATATTAAATGTTCGTATATAGTCATAATACAAAGTAAATTAAACTCGCATTTGCTTCCTTTTCATAATGGAAATACCGACGGTTGTGAAAGTTTTTCAAACAATAATTGATTACAATTTATAAATATTTTTTATGTATGTTTGCTTGTTCGTTCTATATAACATATGCGCATATATGTACGTACATATGTATATATGTATAACACTCGCGAAATTTTGTGTTTCACTTGAGGGCGTTTGTTCACACAATAAATAAATATGTATATAAATATGTATGTATGTATGTATTTCAAAAGAAAGCGTAAATAATATTTTGTGTTTATCTCGCTACGAGCGGTCAATTTTCAAAATTCTTAATAATTTAAAGAATTTTTAATCTGATTAATTTACAGATTATAAAGAATAAACACAATATTGTTTACACTTGTTACCTCTGTTTGTGATCGACCAGAATCACTATTACTCCCCTGTATTTTGTTGGGACAGCAAAAAATGCAGCGGCAACGACGATTCATTTATCCAATGAGGGTTGTGATAATGTAGTTTGAACACTATGTGCGTTTTTGTTGTTTTTTATGTTTTAATTGCAACCAACAATTGTTGCAAACACAAACTAGTCACAAATGTTGCAAACTAAATAAGTCAATATTTTCTTTGAAATAAATTATCAAAGAAATTAATTTTATTTCTTGACCGAAATTAACGCGCACACAGATATTAATTAATTTTTTCTTTGAAATAGATTATCAAAGAATTTATAGGTACACTTTTTTTAAATCAAGTCCCTGCTCGGGCGCCAAAATGTTGAGCCTTAAGGTTTTTTAAGGCAAACGAATAAAGTCTTTTTAAAGTTTATTTAATTTAATTTTATTTAACCAACAAATTAGGTTAACTAATGGACTAGATTTAAAAAAAAACACTTTGAATAATAAAAGCACACGTCTTGTTCGGTAAGTATTTGTTCACAAACTGTAACTATTTATTGTAAATTTTTAATATTCAAGTTATTTCTTTTTTTTAGGTACACAGTTACAAATTAACGAAAGAGTATATTCCAGGTATTTATTATAATTAATGTAAGTAATTAAGTTCAAGTATATGTTAATTAAGTTTGTTTTATATTAATTAAGTTTTGTAATTTAAAGCAGTTCAATAAAGGAGTTAATTCATTTAATAATTTGTAACAATTATTATTATTTAAGTTAATATATTTACGTTATGTTATATAAAAAATGGAAAAAAAATAAGTATATAAAAAAAACCAATATTGTGGAGAAAACCTCAATTGGCCTAAAAACTCCACGCTCCAACACCATCCTTAAATAAAATTTATGAATTTTCACATCTGTAACAATCTTGTGTTGCATTTTTTCTCCAATCTCATAACAAAGTCGTGTTAATTCAATCTTTACATCCCTTTCGTGTATTCCTTGTATTTCATTGATTTGAAGTTTTGTTTTGTTTAAAGCGGAGCAGGTTGGTATATAATATTCATGATAGAAATGAAGGATTTGTTTTCTCAGAATGTTGTTCCAACATAAAATTGATGTAAAAAATACTCGAATTTGAGTGAGTGATCTCCAAGTGTCAGAATCAATTTTTATTTTAAAGTTTCCTTGTATGATGACTAAAAAACAAACACCTCTTTTATATTGAAACTTATATTCAACATCTCTCTCACTTTCATTATCAATTATATTTATATAGTTTAAAAAATCATGAATATACTCCTTATAACACTTGAGATGTAACCACTCTTCCCGATCCAGTCCAATGAATTGCTTATTTTTATAATTCAACCATATCATTGGCTTAAAGCCAAAAGCTGTTGAAAATCCACATGAAGTCTTCAATTTCCAATTGAGCAAGTATTCAAACTCAAAAACCAAATCATATATTTGAGGTTTTCGTTCTTGATTGTTGTGAAATATATTTTTTAAAGTACGTTTATCCATCCTCAATGAAAATAATATTTAAACTAATAGTTTTTTCGCTCTATTAATCTCTATATATACATATTTATATTAAAAAAAAACAATAAAAAACTAAATAAAACCCATACACATATATATATATATTCTATATTTGTTCATTATTTATTTTTGACAAATTTTTATAAGTTTCAATAATCTTAAAAATAATTTTTTTCCTTATGTGGAACATGGTGCATATACATGTGTCCGGCCGTTCCTCGCATCCTTGGCTATACCAGGGGCAGCTGGCAAAATGCTCACTATCAGAGTCCTCTTGTTCTATAACTCCATAGTCCTCATTTTCAGTGAGCATGGAGACGAAAAAATTTATGGTTTCTTTATGCTCATAGAGCAATAAGTACTCAAAGGAATTAAGAAAATCAAATAATCGTTCACGTACTTGACTCATTTTTTTTATTTTTATTTTAACTTTCTTTTTTTAAAGAATACTTTTTTCTTGAATGCTATTTTTATATTAGTACTCTTGAAAGGTTTACATTCTTATTTATAGTAAAATATTCTTGTGAAATTAACATTTTACAAAAAATTGTGAGTTCTTTTGAAATTTTTTTGTTTCAGTTACACTTTAGCACATTAATATAACTATCTCTCTAATCTTTTGTTTTGTAATTTTTTGTTTCATTTACACTTTAGCACATGAATATAACTATCTCTATGATCTTTTGTTTTGAAATTTTTTGTTTCAGTTACACCTTAGAACGTCAAAATATGTAACTATCTCTTTCACTACAATTCTGTCAGTGACAAAACAAAAAATTTACGTAAAATATAATTACAATATGAGAAAAAGAGATAGCTGCGTTACTGGTCTTTCTTTTAAGATTTTTTTTTTACCTATTTAAAGATTGGTAGAAATATTTAATACGTCAGTTTACAAAAGCAGATTGAGCAATCTGTCAAAAAGAGAAGAAGAAAAAAATATATATTTAAAAATTAAATTTAATTAATTAATTAACATTTTTGACAATGAATCCAACAAATTTGATAACAAAGTTCAACAATTTAAACAAGAAAACATTAATCCATATAAAAGAGCTAAAGGACTCAACTAAATATACAGTAAAAAATGCTAAACGGGTGACAAGTAAATACGGCACCACAATTCAAATTGAACTGGAAAATAACATAATGTTCTTACCAAATCGTTACAACACGCTATCGGATGATGACATAATAGAACTAGCATCTGGGATATATTGCATATGTAAGCAAGGAGAAAATTCCCTAAAATTGGACACTGCTGCTGAAATAAGTATATTTCTAACAAATACTCAATACCCACAGTGGGAATAATATGTAGAAATATATTTTATAAACTTTTTTATTAATAAAACAGCAAAATTTAAAAAATTGTTTGTGTGTGTGTGTTATTTATTTATTCTTTTCACTTATTTTGTAAAGAAATTGAAGACATAAATGTCCACATTTAAATGAATTATAATCTTGATATTGATTGTAATTATATTTTATATTTTTGCCTAGATATTTAACTAATTCTAATGGAGGTTGTAAATTTCCAAAACTGTCGAAATATTCTTTATGTTCATTGTTTTTATAATATGCTACCCAATGGGTTCCAGGTCCTCTTGATAAATCCAAATTAATGATTCCGCATTCTCTTTTTCTCGATCGTTTTGGTAGTGTATCCAACATGAAAACTCCTCTAAAGTATGGAATGTTTGTTGAAAAGTTTCTCAAGTCAACATCAGGTAGGGGTTTATTGGGTAGCATTACGAAAAAATTTGGTTTTTTTGTTTTTCTTGACAAACCAATCCATATCCTTTCTTATATGGTTTAAGGTAAAAACCTTTCCCCATTGCTACTGCTTCCATTGTTTTATTATGTCTAGTTGCTTCATCAAGTTGTTGTTTGGCATTCTTTGCAGCATTTATTGCTTTTGCTATAGATGCTCCGCCAGTAGAAAGACTACCAATTGCACTCAGAGCAGTAAGAATAGGTACCAAAGGTAAGAAGCCACCAATCTTTGGAACATTAATTATGCGTGGTATTACAACTTGCGATTTCTTTCCCCTTAACGACTTGTTGATAATCTTACGTGCAATCCTAATTGCAGAGTTAATGTCTTGAGGTTTTTCCTTCTTCAGTACTTTTGTTGCATTTTTAATTGATGTACTGAACAGCTTTTTTCCATTTTGTTCACCTTTTTTTGCAACCTTCTTCAATCCCATACCAAGTTTTCTTTTGGCTTTCATTGCGTTAGTAACCATATACGCAAACGATTTTTCTGCAAGACTGCTATCTTTTGCAAGAACTCGTTCCCAAGCTTTAATTACTTTATTCACTAAGCCTTTTCCAACGGCTGGTTTTTTATAACTAAACGTTTTGTTATAATGTATAAGCATCTTATTTTATTTTTTCTTCTATAATAAAAGTAACATTTGTGAAATGCAATTAGTTATAAGAATGCAATTAGTAAAACAACATAAAAATATTCTGATTCGCAATATTGATGCTTCAACGAAAATCAGATCTAAAATAAAACATAGCTCTCTCTTACCAAATTCTGTTCGTACTCTAATAGTTGGACCATCAAATTGTGGAAAGACTAATGTTATGATTAGCTTGCTAGAAAGTCCTAATGGACTCAAGTTTGAAAACATCTATTTATACTCAAAATCCCTTTATCAACCAAAATATGAATACTTAAAGCGATTAATTTCACCAATTAAAGGGATGGGATACTACACATTTACAGATAATGAAAAAGTTATTTCTCCTGACGAAGCGAAAACTAATTCTATTATGATCTTTGATGATGTTGCATGCGAGAAGCAAAATAATATACGAGCATATTTTTGCATGGGACGACATAAGGATGTTGATTCATTCTACTTGTGCCAAACTTATACGAGAATCCCCAAGCACTTAATAAGAGACAATGCAAATGTGATTATAATGTTTAAACAAGATGAGACAAACATGAAGCACGTTTATAGTGATCATGTTGTCAGCGATATGAGTTATGAAAAGTTTCATGAAATTTGTCGAGAGTGTTGGAAGGATAAATATGGATTTTTGATGATAAGCAAAGATAATGACTTAAACAATGGTCGCTATAGAAAGCAATTCGACTATTTTATAACGATATAAATTACTCTACATAAAAGTAAAACATTAGTACTTAATTTGGCCTTGCGCATAGTACATCTACTTATTTCCTAAAGTATTTACCATACCTGATCTGAAAGCTGATCTGTTACCAGATCTAATAGCTGATACCTGATCTGATACCTCAATACCTGATCTGATAGCTGATCTTATACCTGATCTGATACCTGATCTGATAGCTGATCTGATACCTGATCTGATAAGTGATACCTGATCGGATAGCTGATCTGATACCAGATCTGGTGATAGTTGAAAATGGATGAAAAAGTTTTAAAAGAGCTAATAAAGACAAGAAATGTTTTAAAGAACAAATTTCGTAGTATAAAAGTTGATGAAGCAGATACACATGAGCAATTCAAAGATACATTTACACCAATAATAGAACCATTAACAGAATTTGTGAACAATTCTAAAAATAATAAAAGAAGTATTAAGGCAGAAAGAGATGAACTTAAAACGAAAGTTTATAAAAATTCAAATTTTCCATTCAACGAACAATCAGTTAAGTTAGAGACAAGTACTCCAAAGAAACTTGTTGAAGAAACGTTATGCAATAAAAATATCTCACTTAGTAATCGAAACGCAAACAAGGTTGATAATGTTGATACTGATGATGATGATGATGATGATGACAACGATGATTTTTACTCTCAATCGGAAACTCTAGACAATTCAGATAATAATAAGAGTTATACTGACCTAGCACTCTTGGAAAGCAGAAATGAATTAGACACTCTATACGGTCCACATAAAGGTTTTAATAATGAATGGAAGTTTGGCAATAGTAGTATTAAACTTACTGAAGATAAAATAGTGATTGGGAATCAAATATGGGCTTTTACACCAGGTTTATTTTCTTTACTGTTTCACAAAACACCAAAATATTATGATAAACATGAATTAGATATATATAAGAAAATTTTAGTGAGCACAAATGCATACAAAAGAGATTATAGACCTGATGGACAAATCAAAGGAACGAGAACATATAAATATAAGCATATTATCAGTAAATTGTTTAAGAAAGAAAGTGAAAAAAACTCATCAACTTCGTCATCACTACATGCAATAAAAAGTCCTTACAAGGGTAAGGGTTTGATGAAACTAAACCCATACAAAGCTAACTATATATACTGGGATGATCCTACTGAGTTAGTAGATCGTCTTAGGCTATTGCTAGCATCACAAGCTGCAGGTCATACTAATCACAATAACGAAATTGTCTCAATTATCGAAGAATTATATGAAGCAAAAATTATAGAATAATATTTATCTACGTAAATCATGTCTATCGATAAGTTTGGGCACTATCTTAATGATACAAGTGGCAGAGTTTTTGTGAAAAATGTTCCTAAGCTGCTGGGCTTCGTTATGGATACAACTAATAACATTGACGTTCAAAACAAAAGAATCAAAAATGTGGCAAAAGCTTTGGAGGAAAACGACGTTGTTAATAAATTGTTTCTGCAGTCAAATTGAAGAGGTACGAGATGAAATCCATATAATTTTAAGTCAGAAACTAAATGAAATTAGGGAAACAATTTCAAGTATGAAATTATTCTTTGAAAAAGAAATTAGAAAGATAAATGAGTTAATCTATGGGTATATAAGAAATATGGTGGTCAACAGTACTTAAATGAACTCGCACTGAACTCAACTTATCCCGTCAAATTCTAAATACGTTAAATAATGACTTCAAAAAGAAATTTAATAAATGAACTACATAAGCAAGCACGAAAACATTTTCCACGTCGAAGAGTTGTTATGAAAGGAATAGATGATCTTTGGCAAGCTGATTTAGTTGAAATGGGGAACTATTCTACAGACAATAGAGATTATCGATTTTTGCTGACCGTAATTGATACATTTTCAAAATGTGCTTGGGCAGTACCCTTGAAAAGAAAGACTGCATTGGAAACAACCCAGGCTATGCAGAATATTTTTCAACTGGGGCGAATACCAAAAAACTTGTAAACAGACGATGGTAAAGAGTTTTTCAATAAACACTTTGGAAAATTGATGAATAAATACAACAATAATCACTACTCAACATATAGCAGAATGAAAGCATCAATAGTAGAACGATTTAACAGAACATTAAAAGGAATGATGTGGAAAGAGTTTAGCTTTAATGGGTCTTATAACTTGCTCGACATTTACAAAGACTTGATTAATACATATAATAAGAAAATTCATCGCACCATCAAAATGCCACCGATTCAAGTTAACTATAAAAATGAGAAAAAATTATTAAACACGGTATATAAACTATTATTAAAACTATTCAAATTATCAAAGTTCAATGTGGGAGATCATGTGCGCATAAGTAAATATAAACATGTTTTTGAAAAAGGATATACACCAAATTGGACCACAGAAATTTTCACGATTAAAAGAGTTCAAAATACATATCCAGCCACATACATATTAGAAGACTATCGTGGTAATCCTATCAAAGGTGGGTTCTATGATGAAGAACTTTCAAAAACTAGATATCCAAATACATATCTAGTTGAAAAAGTTCTTAAAACTAAAGGAGAGAAGGCATATGTTAAATGGTTAGGATTTTCCAATCAACATAATTCTTGGATCAATAAAAATGAAATATTGTAGTTAAGTGTGTATATATAAGTCTATATTTGTATCTAATATATTAAATAAAATATAAACTTCCTTTTTTATACAAAGTGCTGTGTTTAATTTTACTTATTTGTAATCAGACAATCATAATGTCAATAACACTTACTCTTAGCTCAAACTCATCTGAGTTATCTGCTAACTACTTTCCTCCTATTCGTTTGGATGGTGAATATGTGCTCTAACTGATTTTCATTCATATAATAGCATTCCCAATGTAGATGATTATAACAATATATTTCATATTGGTCAACATGTAATTAAAATACCAATAGGATCTTATGAATTGAATGATATAGTTGATTATATTAAACATAACTATAAGCAGTATTGTCCGAAAAATAAAATTGATATAGAAGCTAATAACAATACAATGCAAGTTAAAGTTAAAAGCTCTAAGGATCCCATATACTTTAACAAAGATAACACAATTGGAAAACTTTTTGGATTCAATAAGAAAATTCTAGCTCCTAACCAAGACCATTACTCAGATATACCAGTCAATATTTTCATCGTGAATATCTTGCGTGTTGAATGCAGTATAGTGGTTAACACATATACGAATAACTCACAAGCACACACATTACATGAATTTGCGATCAATGTCCCCCCAGGGTATAAAATTGTTGAGATTCCTCGAAATCTTATCTATTTGCCAGTTAACTGCCGAGAGATAAGTTCCCTTACTCTACGCATAGTTGATCAGAACGGTGATTTAATTAATTTCCGAGGAGAGGAAATTACAACACGAATACATTTGAGATCTAGCAAATAATGATAATATACAACGTTAAGCAATCTAAGGATAAAATTGGATACACTCATAAAACACTATTGCAAACCAAACCACAATTAAAGAGATCATTACACAAAAAATATTTGACGCAAGAAAATAAAAAAATTTTAAAGTCTCTCAATTTAAAGTTGACAAAGAAATGAGTTACATACTAGATGTTCTAGAAAAACCTCAATCAGACGAGAGTATAATTAAAAAGGACTATCACACATATACACCATACCTACAATCCTTCAACAATAATGATGAGATTCGAATTTCAATACAAAATCAAGACTTATATGTGCTACCCAGCGAAAGCTACATATATGTTGAGGGAAGTATTGTAGATGATAATGACAGCAAAATATCTTCGTTTTTAAATCTAAAATTAAAAAATAACTTTGTGGCACATCTCTTTGACGAAATTCGATATGAACTTAATGGCATAGAAATTGATCATACAAGATATTTAGCGATTACAAGCAGCCTAAAAAATTTTGTTTCCTTATCAACAACAGAAAGTGTTGGCTTGTACAATGCAGGATGGAACAAACTCGATGATTTGGATATTTCAAATGGACACTTTAATTTCTATTTTAGTGTTCCGTCAAATTAGACACGTCTTCACAGTTTCAGTTGTGTATCAAGAAGAATTAATCTCTATGGTTTTCTCTTACATCTATCCTTACTTAAAACTCACCTAAGGCGTTCTTACATAATTATTAGCAGGGATGGCACTATACCTCCCTTTTTTATAAGATCTTCAAAGTACAATGCGTATTTTAATATTCAAGTATGTGTATCTTAAGTGCTAAAAGACTATGGTTATAATTATTATTTTATGTCTAAATATAAATATTTATATATAGGGGTTTTTTTTTAATGATATTTTTAATTATGTATTTATATTTGTTTTTTTTCCGTGTAGGTAGATATAATTTCAAATGTGAATTGTAAAAAAGTTTGGTAATATAATTTCAAATATGAATTATAAAAAGTTTGGTAATATAATTTCAAATATGAATTATAAAAAGTTTGGTAATATAATTTCAAATATGAATTATAAAAAGTTTGGTAATATAATTTCAAATATGAATTATAAAAAGTTTGGTAATGTAATTTCAAATATGAATTATAAAAAGTTTGGTAATGTAAATATCGAATATGAATTATAAAAAGTTTGGTAATGTAATTTCAAATATGAATTATAAAAAGTTTGGTAATATAATTTCAAATATGACTTATAAAAAGTTTGGTAATGCAAATATCGGCCGCTACTTGCATACCTCCTTTTTTCAGTTGTTGAATCAACCAAGATGATCAGTCTTGTTTGATTCAACAACCCTTTTATTTGGAAATATTATTCAATTATTGTTTTTTTTTTTTTTTTTGCAGATTACAACTTTCTTAATCGGTTTTTATGAACTGTTTTACTTTTCTTTTTTTTAACATCATATAATGTTACATTACAATCATTAATGCTTTTTTCTGTAATAATACCTTTTCATTGACTGTCAGTTGCAACGGATTTGAGTGCCTGCCAAAAAACCTTTTATTACGTAGTTTATGCTTTTCAATCAGTTCTTTTGCTAACTGATGAGTTTTTTGCAGTCTGTACTTCACCTCTTTACTATAATTTTCAACGTTGTATAAGGGGTCAGTTTTAGTATTTATTACTTCGCCTGGAATCACTGGTATTTTCCCGAAAACTAATTCATAAGGTGAAAATTTTGAGTCGAAAGCGGAATTTGAATTCGTATTGTGGAAAAATGTGAAATAGTTAAGATACGTATCCCAATCCGAAATATTTTCATCTACATACGCCCTTAAATACTCATTGAAAACTCTATGATTACGCTCAACCGTTCCCAAAGTCTCATGGTGGTAAGCTGTTGAATAATTAATTTTGATTTTGAAAAGATTGCATAATTCAGTCAGGACTTGGTTTTTGAATTCTGTAGTAGTAGGGAACTGCCGGTTCTATGGCAATAAAAATTGTCAAATTTGGGTAATTAACGTCAAAAATTTTGTAATTTATGGGAAAATTTTAAAAAAATGTCAAAGGTGTGAAGTGACGAGGGTTAGTTGACTTCGAGGGTATGTTGGGGCGCATGCTTTGTTTGTATGTATGTTTTAGATTTTTGTTTTAACCAAAGGTGTGAAGTGACGAGGGTACTCGATGGTTTGTAGATGTCTGTCGGTTGATGTGCATACTCGTAGTTTATTTTCGTTAGCGCGCATGCTTTCTATGTATGTATGTATAAGATTTTTGTTTTAACCAAAGGTGTGAAGTGACGAGGGTACTCGATGGTTTGTAGATGTCTGTCGGTTGATGTACATACTCGCAGTTTATTTTCGTTAGCGCGCATGCTTTCTATGTATGTATGTATAAGATTTTTGTTTTAACCAAAGGTGTGAAGTGACGAGGGTACTCGATGGTTTGTAGATGTCTGTCGGTTGATGTGCATACTCACAGTTTATTATGTTGGCGCACATGCTTTCTATGTATGTATGTTTAAGATTTTTGTTTTAACCAAAGGTGTGAAGTGACGAGGGTACTGGATGGTTTGTAGATGTCTGTCGGTTGATGTGCATACTCACAGTTTATTATGTTGGCGCGCATGCTTTCTATGTATGTATGTTTAAGATTTTTGTTTTAACCAAAGGTGTGAAGTGACGAGGGTACTCGATGGTTTTTAATCATTTTTTAAAATGTGTGCAACGTCTTTCACGTTATGTTTTTTTTTATAGGGAAAGCAATACCACACAACAAGAAATAATTTCAAAAATGACAAACGTTGACACTAGTACACACTGTTGCGATGTTACAAAATATCATAGTATGTACTCGGCATTTGTTTTTTGTAATATTCTTTTTAGCTGATGGAGCTGGAAGGGTATTTATAGAAAGAAATTATGTATTCTGGTGGGATATTAATGTTTTTGTTGTTGGTTTTATTTAGTTTTATTTATTTTTTGTTTTTTGTGCATTTGCATTTACTTAAAAGTTTGTGAGGATTTTCTATTTTAAGTAAAGCTGAATTCCTGAAGATACATACTCTAAAGTAATAATAACTGTAAAAGAAATATTTCCTATATTTAATTTAAATTAGCTTAAAGATGATTCAGCCTATATACCTAGTCAACGTTAGAAATTTTTGGAGGGTGTACATTGCAAAACCTTTCAAAAATTTATAAACATTTTTAAATGAAACTGATTCAGCACCTCCAGCTTTGGTGATGACAGTTTTTTTTTGTTAGCCAGTTTGCTTGGCTTAACTTTTTTTATTTTTTGATAAACATTTAAAATCAAAGGGGAGTTTTATAATGAAATTGTTATTTTCATAATTGATGAAAACAAACGCTACTTTTTTCCAATGAAATCAATTGAATTACTTTTGAAACCTTAGTTCTCTATAAAATTTTTGTTTATTTTACACATGGCTTAATTTATAACCCCCTTATGCAAAAAAATATTTTACTATAGCTCTAAAGTTCATATTAGTTGACAAGCACTTTAAGGCTAACATTGCTTTGTTAAGAAATTGTATTCAAAACACAACTTTAAATATTTTGTTATTTAATAATAAATACTGGTAACACCACCGTGTTCAACAACCACTTCTCAGCTTATGATGTACAAAATTGAATAAAATTTCATTCGGGTATTCAAATATTTTTTTATTTTATCAAATAAATTTTTATTTTCTTGAAGTAAAGCAACCTAATTTAAACAATATGAGCTTCTGACATGGAAGGAAACCAGATAAACATTTCTATGAAGTAAAAGTAAATAAAATATGAGGAACAAAGAAGAATTATCACAATTTATTTTATTCGAATGAAATGAGTATTTGAATATCCAGCTTTTTTCGATTTGTTTTGATTGTATGTACATCACTAAAACATTTTTGTACAATTGTATTTATTTTAATATTTTTTTTATGGATTTTGCGATGTATTTTGAATCAGTTGGATAATTTGGTGATGTTTTCCATCACATTACAGCAATAATATATTTAAGATAAGAGCTACTAGCACTTTTAGCTTTATTTTCAGATGTAACATGAATCAATATGTGTTATATAAACAAAAATATTTGAGGTTCAAAATACACATTTTGAAAATATCAACTTAAAGTAGTCTTAACAAACGTGGGAACCTACTTTAGAAATTTGATATAATAATTTTTTTAGAATACAACTTTACTTAACATTGCTTTGCAAAGCTTTATTAAGTTTTTTTGCATAAGACCCTAAGACTTTAAAAATTTGTCCTTCGGTGGTTATATATTCTATTATACAATTATGAATAAGAATGCAGTAAGCTGGTGTCTTTGCTTACTGTTTCAAATTAAAATTTTATTCAATTGGTCTCCTATTGAATAAAAGGAGCTTTTTTCTTAAACTCTGATGCAGTTAGAAGCGCTGCAGATTCCTTCATACTTATATGTAACAGCTTTTTTTGGAATTTTAAATACATATAATATAGAATTGAATAATATTTGTTTTTTATCTTTAATTTAATTGTGCTTTGTGTGTCTGTTAGCAGACTGTACGTATATGTTAGTCAGTCACTCTTTATTTTTATTTATTTTTCCTTCTAATGTGTCACTAATTTTTGATTTTACTACTTCAAATAGAGAACATGTACATATATAATTTTTAAAAGTATACATATACATACATAAATATATGTATGTATGTATGTAAAAATTAGTTCATATACAAGGAAATACATGTTTAGTAATCAACTATTCTAGAAAATCGGTCATAAAGAACTCACTTACCTCCACCAGCAAGCAATTCACCATAAGTATTTGCATAAAGTGCCAGAAACATTGGAATATTTATGTTTGGGAGAATTTTACCTCAAGTGTTTCAACATGAGGTTTACTGGTTGACCCCTTGAAGTAATTCTTGTTAACGTAGGCTTGATTGTATCGCATGCAGATGTAATGATTTTTCACTTAAAAAAGGTGCTCTCACCATCAATCATACCCTATACAACACATTCATGAGTTGTATTGATCCAGATACAATAGCTGTCGAATTCATTATTAAAAAAGAGTTTTTCATCATCATCTAACAGCTTTATTCATATTTTTTTCTTAGCAAGCATACTTCTATCGATAATGACGCGAGAGTCCGAGATGTAGTGGTGTTTCAAAAATCTATACTATTAGATTTTACGAATTCACTCTTTTGTATTTTTTGCACAGTAGATACATGTATACATATGTAATTCATTTGCAAAAATTTTATGACGTGAGGAATTGTTTAATTATACATGCCCCGACATGCTTTCATTTTTTCAGTAAATTTATTTGATACTCATACCGATAAAGATATAAAGTAATATCTGTTTAGATTGCATTTTATAATTTATGCATGCTTCAGCATGATTCTTATTGAAGTCCATATTTATTCACTAAATTTGTTTCATAATCATTTATACACCTCTACATTCTTAAAGAATGGATACCAAAGTACACTTTCTTTAGTTTATTTGTGTTTTCTAAAGATCTGATAGCTAAAGAAATGAACAAAGTAAAGATCTTTTATAATAGGCCCATATTCGTATTTTAAAATTTTTTGTTTAGAGCTTTCAAAATGGAAAATGTACATCTTTTACTATAAAAACTAATAATAAGATGTGTTGCTGAATATTACACTGTGTTTTACTTCATTTTGAACGCTTAAGTTTTCACAATATTTCATACTTACCAACATGTTTAGAGAATTACAATACATTAAGTTAATTATCTTTCCTAAGACCTATGATTCTTAATCAATTATTCAAAAACAAGAAAAACTAGATTTTTCCTTTCTAATTTTATTTTTATATAATTTTATATAGAAGCATTTTATCATCTTCAAACTACTGTATACTATATTTAGCATTTTTTTCTTGAACTTTTCTATTTTATACACTAAGTAAGTCTTTATATATCAACCCACTTATATGAATGATTAATGATAAATTCTTTTCACATCATTTCTTTTAATAATCTATTAAATCATTGTACTATTGATGTTATATTGAGTAATGTTAAATCCTATATTTGTGAATGAACTTTCCAAAGTGTTTTTTAAAAAATTCTTTACCATCATCTGCTTTTAAGTTTTTTGGTATTCGTACCAGTTCAAAAATATTTTCCATTACCTTGGTTTTTTAGAGTGCAGCCTTTATTTTCAACGATACTGACCATATAAAATTTGAGAACGTGACAATTACAGCCTACAACAATCAATAACTTATATTTTCTGTAGTATAGTCCCCAATTTCAACTAAATCAGCTTACCAAATATCATCCATTTCTTTCATTTTATTTCTACAATACACAATCAATTTTAGATATTGCTTATAGAATTGGTGTACTAAATTTCATTGACATTGAGTGGTTTTCTAGATCTTTTAGAGTGTTGTGGCCTACTTGATACCCTTTCAGCTATTTATACTAATATCTACTTAATTTTCCAATCTATTCATTATCAATTCAATTCAATATGTCTTTCAAAACATGCTTTCATTTCTAGAATGTCTTTTTAAATTTTATAACTCTCTTTTATGCCTAATTTTTTTCACGTTGTAGTACATCAATTTGCATTTAAACATTCTAGAATATTAATGCCTTAAGGCATATTATTAAATTGTCATTTAGTTTGTCGATTTCAGTTTCTAGAAACAATTTTCTGATAACACCGTTCTCCGTCAGTGAACGATGACGACTCTGTATGTATACATTAGTAGTAATTAAAATCTTTTTCTAGATTTCGAGTTAAAATTTATCATAATATTTTGGTATTTGATGAAAAATTAGAGAAAATACTCCTGGTGTTAGAGCCCATATTTGGCCACCAACTTGTATTTTATCTTCATTCAGTTTGAGGTTACTATCACCAAATTTCCATTCACTATTTAAATCTTTATATGTGCCATAGTTCGTATCTAATTTATTTCTTCCTTCCAAGACTGATACGTCAGTATAAGTGTCTTCGGAATTGGAAGTCTGTGATTACAATCATCATCCTCATCATCATTCACAGTATTAGCATCATTTTTAATAAGATGGTATCATCAAATATTGTTCCTTCTGCTAGTTTCTTTGGTGTACTTGTCTCTATCTTGACTGATAGGTTTTCAGGCTTTAAACTTGTATTATTTTCAACTTCTGTCTTAATTTTACTTTATTCTTTCATGTACATTCTGTTGATTTTTTAGAACTATTTATGAATTCTTTGCAAGGTTCTGTTGTAGGTTTAAATGTTAATTGTCTCTTAGTTGTTCTCGTGTATCTATTTCACCAGTTTTTATACTACGAAGCTTTTTCTTCAATACATTTCTTGTCAACACCAACTGCTTTAAAACTTTCTCATCCATGTTTGATAATTGTAAATAACAGGTAACAGCTATCAGCTTATCAGGAGCTGGTCTGGTTTTCAGATCAGCTTTTTAGGACCTAGTCTGGTTTTCAGATCAGCTTTTCAGGACCTGGTCTGGTTTTCAGATCAGCTTTTTAGGACCTGGTGTGGTTTTCGGATCAGCTTTTCAGTACCTGGTCTGGTTTTCTGATCAGCTTATCAGGACTTGGTCTGGTTTTTAGATCAGCTCATCAGGAGCTGGTTTGTTTTTTAGATTCCCTTATCACGAGCTGATCTGGCTTTCAGATCAAGTTATCAAATACCAGATCAGGCTATCAGGTAGCTGATCTGTAAAACAGATCAGACTATCAGGAGCTATTCAGATTTCTAGATCAAGCTATCTGGTCCAGATTACATTATCAGTATTCAAGTGGCTGACCATTTATAACATTTAGATGCATGAAGTTTAGGGTCAGATGAAATACGAAAAGGTAAACTTTTATGTAGTAAAATTGTTTTTTATAACGATCATCGTTTAATCAATATCTTTGCTTATAATCAAAAATCCTTATTTATCCTTTATATTTTTCTTACCTTACCTAACATTACAAATACATTATCACGATCTCGTATCAAATGTTTGAGCATTCTGCTATAAGTTTTACATAAGTAGAATGATTCAAGATTCAAGATTATCTCACCCTCTAAAAAAATATGCTTCTCACACACAACATCGTTAAATATCATATTATAATTACTTTTGCCCTTTTTAGGAGAAATAACAGATTCACTATCTATAAATGTCTAATATCCCATTATTTTAATTGATAAAATTAATAAAAAATAATTAATTGATAATTAATACTTGTAGTATTCATATTTAAGTTGATATAGAGACTTTGAGTATAAATATGTAGATATTTTAAAATTTTAGTCCACAAGGACTTTGTAGCAAGCCAATCATAACATTATTTTTTTTTTTCGCAATTTGACAGACCAACTATTCTTGCATGAAAATAATTTCGTAGACGGGAACTAGGGTTTATTTTTTAACTAACGTTCGATGATTCATCAAAATTTCATATCAAGCTATTTATCTTGTTTTGACCATGAGTATGGATCAATATTTATGAAATCCATTTCATAAATATTGGTGCATACTCATAGTCAAAACAAAGTATGCTTTAAGTGTTTAAAACCAGTATAACCATAAAAATTATGGTTTTAAACTCTTAAATTATACTTTGTTTTACTAACCACATTTGGTAACTAAGTACATTTCATAAATATTATCTCTTATTATAGAAACAATAAAAGATATTATTTATGAAATGTACTTAGTTACAAAATGCGGTTAGTAAAACAAAGTATATTTTAACAGACGTATTTATAAAATTATTAGGGCTTTATAAAAGCTTTTTAAAACAAATTTTTTTATAAAAATTAAGGCTGTAAGAGTTTAAAATCAGTATTTTGTATGACAATACTGTTTTTAAACTCTTAAAATATACTTTGTTTTGATTATGAGTAGAAGGCATTATTCTCTTATTATAGAAGAAAAAAGATAATATAGCTATACGATTTTAGAAAATATTTTCTGATATCGTATAGCTATATTATTTTATTTCTTCTATAATAAGAAATAATATTTATGAAGTACATTTCATAAATATTGGCTCATTCCCATAGTCAAAACAACCTAAAAATAGGTTGGTACGAAATATTGATGAATCATCAAAATTTCATATCAAGCTACACATATTTATGTTGTTTTACTAACCGCATTTTGTAACTAAGTACATTTCATAAATAATATCTTTTATTGTTTCTATAATAAGAGATAATATTTATGAAATGTACTTAGTTACCAAATGTGGTTAGTAAAACAAAGTATAATTTAAGAGTTTAAAACCATAATTTTTATGGTTATACTGGTTTTAAACACTTAAAGCATACTTTGTTTTGACTATGAGTATGCACCAATATTTATGAAATGGATTTCATAAATATTGATCCATACTCATGGTCAAAACAAGATAAATAGCTTGATATGAAATTTTGATGAATCATCGAACGTTAGTTAAAAAATAAACCCTAGTTCCCGTCTACGAAATTATTTTCATGCAAGAATAGTTGGTCTGTCAAATTGCGAAAAAAAAAAATAATGTTATGATTGGCTTGCTACAAAGTCCTTGTGGACTAAAATTTTAAAATATCTACATATTTATACTCAAAGTCTCTATATCAACTTAAATATGAATACTACAAGTATTAATTATCAATTAATTATTTTTTATTAATTTTATCAATTAAAATAATGGGATATTAGACATTTATAGATAGTGAATCTGTTATTTCTCCTAAAAAGGGCAAAAGTAATTATAATATGATATTTAACGATGTTGTGTGTGAGAAGCATATTTTTTTAGAGGGTGAGATAATCTTGAATCTTGAATCATTCTACTTATGTAAAACTTATAGCAGAATGCTCAAACATTTGATACGAGATCGTGATAATGTATTTGTAATGTTAGGTAAGGTAAGAAAAATATAAAGGATAAATAAGGATTTTTGATTATAAGCAAAGATATTGATTAAACGATGATCGTTATAAAAAACAATTTTACTACATAAAAGTTTACCTTTTCGTATTTCATCTGACCCTAAACTTCATGCATCTAAATGTTATAAATGGTCAGCCACTTGAATACTGATAATGTAATCTGGACCAGATAGCTTGATCTAGAAATCTGAATAGCTCCTGATAGTCTGATCTGTTTTACAGATCAGCTACCTGATAGCCTGATCTGGTATTTGATAACTTGATCTGAAAGCCAGATCAGCTCGTGATAAGGGAATCTAAAAAACAAACCAGCTCCTGATGAGCTGATCTAAAAACCAGACCAAGTCCTGATAAGCTGATCAGAAAACCAGACCAGGTACTGAAAAGCTGATCCGAAAACCACACCAGGTCCTAAAAAGCTGATCTGAAAACCAGACCAGGTCCTGAAAAGCTGATCTGAAAACCAGACTAGGTCCTAAAAAGCTGATCTGAAAACCAGACCAGCTCCTGATAAGCTGATAGCTGTTACCTGTTATTTACAATTATCAAACATGGATGAGAAAGTTTTAAAGCAGTTGGTGTTGACAAGAAATGTATTGAAGAAAAAGCTTCGTAGTATAAAAACTGGTGAAATAGATACACGAGAACAACTAAGAGACAATTAACATTTAAACCTACAACAGAACCTTGCAAAGAATTCATAAATAGTTCTAAAAAATCAACAGAATGTACATGAAAGAATAAAGTAAAATTAAGACAGAAGTTGAAAATAATACAAGTTTAAAGCCTGAAAACCTATCAGTCAAGATAGAGACAAGTACACCAAAGAAACTAGCAGAAGGAACAATATTTGATGATACCATCTTATTAAAAATGATGCTAATACTGTGAATGATGATGAGGATGATGATTGTAATCACAGACTTCCAATTCCGAAGACACTTATACTGACGTATCAGTCTTGGAAGGAAGAAATAAATTAGATACGAACTATGGCACATATAAAGATTTAAATAGTGAATGGAAATTTGGTGATAGTAACCTCAAACTGAATGAAGATAAAATACAAGTTGGTGGCCAAATATGGGCTCTAACACCAGGAGTATTTTCTCTAATTTTTCATCAAATACCAAAATATTATGATAAATTTTAACTCGAAATCTAGAAAAAGATTTTAATTACTACTAATGTATACATACAGAGTCGTCATCGTTCACTGACAGAGAACGGTGTTATCAGAAAATTGTTTCTAGAAACTGAAATCGACAAACTAAATGACAATTTAATAATATGCCTTAAGGCATTAATATTCTAGAATGTTTAAATGCAAATTGATGTACTACAACGTGAAAAAAATTAGGCATAAAAGAGAGTTATAAAATTTAAAAAGACATTCTAGAAATGAAAGCATGTTTTGAAAGACATATTGAATTGAATTGATAATGAATAGATTGGAAAATTAAGTAGATATTAGTATAAATAGCTGAAAGGGTATCAAGTAGGCCACAACACTCTAAAAGATCTAGAAAACCACTCAATGTCAATGAAATTTAGTACACCAATTCTATAAGCAATATCTAAAATTGATTGTGTATTGTAGAAATAAAATGAAAGAAATGGATGATATTTGGTAAGCTGATTTAGTTGAAATTGGGGACTATACTACAGAAAATATAAGTTATTGATTGTTGTAGGCTGTAATTGTCACGTTCTCAAATTTTATATGGTCAGTATCGTTGAAAATAAAGGCTGCACTCTAAAAAACCAAGGTAATGGAAAATATTTTTGAACTGGTACGAATACCAAAAAACTTAAAAGCAGATGATGGTAAAGAATTTTTTAAAAAACACTTTGGAAAGTTCATTCACAAATATAGGATTTAACATTACTCAATATAACATCAATAGTACAATGATTTAATAGATTATTAAAAGAAATGATGTGAAAAGAATTTATCATTAATCATTCATATAAGTGGGTTGATATATAAAGACTTACTTAGTGTATAAAATAGAAAAGTTCAAGAAAAAAATGCTAAATATAGTATACAGTAGTTTGAAGATGATAAAATGCTTCTATATAAAATTATATAAAAATAAAATTAGAAAGGAAAAATCTAGTTTTTCTTGTTTTTGAATAATTGATTAAGAATCATAGGTCTTAGGAAAGATAATTAACTTAATGTATTGTAATTCTCTAAACATGTTGGTAAGTATGAAATATTGTGAAAACTTAAGCGTTCAAAATGAAGTAAAACACAGTGTAATATTCAGCAACACATCTTATTATTAGTTTTTATAGTAAAAGATGTACATTTTCCATTTTGAAAGCTCTAAACAAAAAATTTTAAAATACGAATATGGGCCTATTATAAAAGATCTTTACTTTGTTCATTTCTTTAGCTATCAGATCTTTAGAAAACACAAATAAACTAAAGAAAGTGTACTTTGGTATCCATTCTTTAAGAATGTAGAGGTGTATAAATGATTATGAAACAAATTTAGTGAATAAATATGGACTTCAATAAGAATCATGCTGAAGCATGCATAAATTATAAAATGCAATCTAAACAGATATTACTTTATATCTTTATCGGTATGAGTATCAAATAAATTTACTGAAAAAATGAAAGCATGTCGGGGCATGTATAATTAAAAAAATTCCTCACGTCATAAAATTTTTGCAAATGAATTACATATGTATACATGTATCTACTGTGCAAAAAATACAAAAGAGTGAATTCGTAAAATCTAATAGTATAGATTTTTGAAACACCACTACATCTCGGACTCTCGCGTCATTATCGATAGAAGCATGCTTGCTAAGAAAAAAATATGAATAAAGCTGTTAGATGATGATGAAAAACTCTTTTTTAATAATGAATTCGACAGCTATTGTATCTGGATCAATACAACTCATGAATGTGTTGTATAGGGTATGATTGATGGTGAGAGCACCTTTTTTAAGTGAAAAATCATTACATCTGCATGCGATACAATCAAGCCTACGTTAACAAGAATTACTTCAAGGGGTCAACCAGTAAACCTCATGTTGAAACACTTGAGGTAAAATTCTCCCAAACATAAATATTCCAATGTTTCTGGCACTTTATGCAAATACTTATGGTGAATTGCTTGCTGGTGGAGGTAAGTGAGTTCTTTATGACCGATTTTCTAGAATAGTTGATTACTAAACATGTATTTCCTTGTATATGAACTAATTTTTACATACATACATACATATATTTATGTATGTATATGTATACTTTTAAAAATTATATATGTACATGTTCTCTATTTGAAGTAGTAAAATCAAAAATTAGTGACACATTAGAAGGAAAAATAAATAAAAATAAAGACTGACTGACTAACATATACGTACAGTCTGCTAACAGACACACAAAGCACAATTAAATTAAAGATAAAAAACAAATATTATTCAATTCTATATTATATGTATTTAAAATTCCAAAAAAAGCTGTTACATATAAGTATGAAGGAATATGCAGCGCTTCTAACTGCATCAGAGTTTAAGAAAAAAGCTCCTTTTATTCAATAGGAGACCAATTGAATAAAATTTTAATTTGAAACAGTAAGCAAAGACACCAGCTTACTGCATTCTTATTCATAATTGTATAATAGAATATATAACCACCGAAGGACAAATTTTTAAAGTCTTAGGGTCTTATGCAAAAAAACTTAATAAAGCTTTGCAAAGCAATGTTAAGTAAAGTTGTATTCTAAAAAAATTATTATATCAAATTTCTAAAGTAGGTTCCCACGTTTGTTAAGACTACTTTAAGTTGATATTTTCAAAATGTGTATTTTGAACCTCAAATATTTTTGTTTATATAACACATATTGATTCATGTTACATCTGAAAATAAAGCTAAAAGTGCTAGTAGCTCTTATCTTAAATATATTATTGCTGTAATGTGATGGAAAACATCACCAAATTATCCAACTGATTCAAAATACATCGCAAAATCCATAAAAAAAATATTAAAATAAATACAATTGTACAAAAATGTTTTAGTGATGTACATACAATCAAAACAAATCGAAAAAAGCTGGATATTCAAATACTCATTTCATTCGAATAAAATAAATTGTGATAATTCTTCTTTGTTCCTCATATTTTATTTACTTTTACTTCATAGAAATGTTTATCTGGTTTCCTTCCATGTCAGAAGCTCATATTGTTTAAATTAGGTTGCTTTACTTCAAGAAAATAAAAATTTATTTGATAAAATAAAAAAATATTTGAATACCCGAATGAAATTTTATTCAATTTTGTACATCATAAGCTGAGAAGTGGTTTTTGAACACGGTGGTGTTACCAGTATTTATTATTAAATAACAAAATATTTAAAGTTGTGTTTTGAATACAATTTCTTAACAAAGCAATGTTAGCCTTAAAGTGCTTGTCAACTAATATGAACTTTAGAGCTATAGTAAAATATTTTTTTGCATAAGGGGGTTATAAATTAAGCCATGTGTAAAATAAACATAAATTTTATAGAGAACTAAGGTTTCAAAAGTAATTCAATTGATTTCATTGGAAAAAAGTAGCGTTTGTTTTCATCAATTATGAAAATAACAATTTCATTATAAAACTCCCCTTTGATTTTAAATGTTTATCAAAAAATAAAAAAAGTTAAGCCAAGCAAACTGGCTAACAAAAAAAAACTGTCATCACCAAAGCTGGAGGTGCTGAATCAGTTTCATTTAAAAATGTTTATAAATTTTTGAAAGGTTTTGCAATGTACACCCTCCAAAAATTTCTAACGTTGACTAGGTATATAGGCTGAATCATCTTTAAGCTAATTTAAATTAAATATAGGAAATATTTCTTTTACAGTTATTACTACTTTAGAGTATGTATCTTCAGGAATTCAGCTTTACTTAAAATAGAAAATCCTCACAAACTTTTAAGTAAATGCAAATGCACAAAAAACAAAAAATAAATAAAACTAAATAAAACCAACAACAAAAACATTAATATCCCACCAGAATACATAATTTCTTTCTATAAATACCCTTCCAGCTCCATCAGCTAAAAAGAATATTACAAAAAACAAATGCCGAGTACATACTATGATATTTTGTAACATCGCAACAGTGTGTACTAGTGTCAACGTTTGTCATTTTTGAAATTATTTCTTGTTGTGTGGTATTGCTTTCCCTATAAAAAAAAACATAACGTGAAAGACGTTGCACACATTTTAAAAAATGATTAAAAACCATCGAGTACCCTCGTCACTTCACACCTTTGGTTAAAACAAAAATCTTAAACATACATACATAGAAAGCATGCGCGCCAACATAATAAACTGTGAGTATGCACATCAACCGACAGACATCTACAAACCATCCAGTACCCTCGTCACTTCACACCTTTGGTTAAAACAAAAATCTTAAACATACATACATAGAAAGCATGTGCGCCAACATAATAAACTGTGAGTATGCACATCAACCGACAGACATCTACAAACCATCGAGTACCCTCGTCACTTCACACCTTTGGTTAAAACAAAAATCTTATACATACATACATAGAAAGCATGCGCGCTAACGAAAATAAACTGCGAGTATGTACATCAACCGACAGACATCTACAAACCATCGAGTACCCTCGTCACTTCACACCTTTGGTTAAAACAAAAATCTTATACATACATACATAGAAAGCATGCGCGCTAACGAAAATAAACTACGAGTATGCACATCAACCGACAGACATCTACAAACCATCGAGTACCCTCGTCACTTCACACCTTTGGTTAAAACAAAAATCTAAAACATACATACAAACAAAGCATGCGCCCCAACATACCCTCGAAGTGAACTAACCCTCGTCACTTCACACCTTTGACATTTTTTTAAAATTTTCCCATAAATTACAAAATTTTTGACGTTAATTACCCAAATTTGACAATTTTTATTGCCATAGAACCGGCAGTTCCCTACTACTTTCTGTACTCAAATCAGACTTTATAGTATTCATGGAACCGTAAATTAAAATAAATTTCTCAAAAATTGCACGAGCTACCGTTTTTGCTTCTTTATTGGGTATAGGGATTGTTACCAAATATTTCGTTAAATCACATATAAGGGTTAAAGCATATCTATTACCGTAATTAGATTCTGGAAATGGACCTATTGTGTCCAGAACAACTATGTCGAAAGCTTGAGCTGGTGTTGGTGTTAAAACGAGTAGTTCTTTATTACCGGGTCTTACTTTGTTATGGTTACATTTGTCACAGTTTCGTATGAAGTTCGCTATATCTTTCGTCATGTTTCTCCAAAAATATTTTGTTCTTAATTTTGCGTACAATTTGTGCCGCCCACAATGCCCTCCTAAGAGTGGATCATAGTGATGTATTGTCATTAATTTTTCCTTTTCTTGTTTCTCAAATATTCGTTGTATTGGGTTTGTTAACATAATTTGTATCTTATTTAATGACTTTAAACCTTGGTTCTTTAGATTCTGTATTGAGCAAATTGTAAAGAATATATCATCTTTTGGCCATTCCAATATTAGAACATTTGAATTGATGGCTACTTTTTCGAGCCTCAAAAGCATTTCGCCTAAGTTTAATGTTTTGTTGTCGATTCTAATGTCTAATGAAAATAAGATTTTAAATTTTTTGTATATATTTAACTGCAGTTTTGATAATTTGTTATCTGTGTAGAAAATCTTTGATCGTATTTTTGGAACCTTTGTTGAAAAGTCATGAGAAAATTTATCGAAAATTGGCATTTTTACCATAGTAGTGTCTGCTCTAGTTAATGCGTCATGTTGTCGTTTGAACATACCACGAGTTGTTATTGCGAAAACTTCTTTATTTGAATCCTTTATCTCATCTATTGAAATGCGTGAAAGAGCATCGGCTGCCACATTATCTTTGCCTTTAATATGCTCAATTGTAAAATTGTATTCCGAGAGTTCCAGTCTAATTCTCGTCAACTTTGAAGACGGATCTTTTATACCGAAAAGGTAAACTAGAGGTCTGTGATCTGACCTGACTGTAAATTTTGTACCGTAAACGTATGGTCTGAACTGTTTAATTGCAAAATGGATTGCCAAAAGTTCCTGTTCTATTGTTGGCTTCTTTTGTTCGGCGCTGTTAAATGATTTCGATGCATAGTAAATTGGCAAGTCATTTTCGTCAAAATCTTGACTTAAAACCGCCCCACAACCTACTTTAGAAGCGTCAACTGTAATTGTAAATTCCTTCGCAAAATCTGGGTATCGTAGTAATTCAGGTGACTTTAAACATTGTTTTAGCTTCTCGAAAGCTTCTTCGCACTTATCATCCCACTTGAACTGTACTTTCTTTCGGGTAATATAATTTAAAGGTGCCGTGAGCGAAGCAAAATTTCTAATAAATCGCCTGTAATAGTTAGCAAATGCGACGAACCTTTTTACAGAATCTTTGTCAGTTGGGGTAGGATATTTCTCTATAGTTTTAATTTTTGAATCATCTGGTAGAAGACCGTTGTTTGTACATTTATGACCTAGAAATGTCACATCTGGTCTGAAAAAATTACACTTGTAAGGATTTAACTTAAGGTTAAACTTCCTAAAAACATTGAATACATTTTCCAAGTTTTCCAAGTGGTGTTTCACACTACAACCAATAACGATTATGTCGTCAACGTATAAAAAGGCTTGGTCTGATGGTAGACCTGAAAAGGCAATTGACATCATTCTTGAGAATGAATTTGGAGCGATGTTCAAGCCGAATGGTAAGACCTTCCATCGAAACGAACCTGATGAAGTGCTGAATGAAGTGATATCTCTAGAATCAACATGTAGAGGAATTTGGTGAAAGCCGGAGAATAAATCAAGGATTGAAAAATATTTTGCGCGTCCTAGATTATCTAGAACATCGTCAATACGAGGAAGAGGAAATTTGTCGGCTACTAGTTTCTTATTGACTGCCCTATAGTCGACACACATTCTAAACGATTTTTTGCCATCAATTGATTTCTTTGGCACAAGAATCAATGGGCTATTATAGTTAGAACGACTAGGCTCAATCAAGTCATTATCCAGTAGTTCCTTTACCTTCTTGTCAATTTCCTTCTTTTGTGAATGAGGCATACGATAATTTTTCACGTAAACTGGTGAAGAGTCTGTTAGCCTAAGTTCCTGGTTGTAAAAATTATTAACTGTCATTTTATCCTCCTCCAATGCGAATATGTCAGCGTATCTTTCACATAAGGGCATTAATTCATCACGTACATTCGCTGGTATTTGACCTTTCAATAAATTTCCGAGTTTTAAAATACGATTGATTGACCCTATTGATTGCGTAATCCTTGTAGTTCGAAAGTGCATTAAATTTTATATCATAATTGGAAATACACTTTAATTCATCGGTAACATTCATTATTTTCAAAACTGGTCTATCGGAGTCAACAACACATTTGCTTACGAAAACTCCATCAGAAATTTCCTGTGTATCTATAAAAATTGGTTCTTTCACATTTTCCAATTTGAATATTCTAAAAACTTCACATCTAGGGGGGCACTATAAGATTATTATCGGATGTGCCATGCCTTATTGGAATTTGCAGCTCATCATCGTTATACCAAAATGATATAAACATCGATCCATAGTTAATTTTGCACCTATACATTTTTAAGAAATCTTTTCCCAGAATCCCATCAGTTGGAATGTTAAAATTGTCATCTACGACATGAAAGATTTGTGGAATGAAATAGTCTCGAAAAATAAGATTTGTACAAATTGTACCGAGTGTTTCAATGGATTGGTTTGTGACGCCTGTTATATTAATAATATTGCTCTTATTTAAATCAGCAAAAAGTTTTAAGCAGGAGGCTTTAATAACTGAAATATCAGCTTGAGAGTCTACTAAGAAACTATTACATTCGGAAGTGTCAGAACATTTTAAGCTTTTATAATCGGAAAAATTCAAATTTAGACTGTAAACGTGTTTTGTTGGAAGTTGTGTGTCATATTTTAGAAATTCTGATTCATTTCCCCCAACATTTCCTGCTGAGGCCCCTCTGCGTTTAAATGAAGAGCCCTTACGTTGCGATTAGGATTTCCCCTACGGTTATAATTATTGGTACCATTACCACGATTAACATTATTGAAATAACGGTTGTTGCTACCTGGATTACGATTGTTGCTAGCTCCACGTGAGTAATTATTATTGCGTACATAGCCATTACCACGACTGAAATTATTGCTACGAAAAGGATTGGTATTAAAACGATTATTGTTGTTCGGAAAAGAATTGTTGTTAAAACGATTATTATTGTTAAAATGATTGTTGTTATTAGAGAAAGTGTAACGACTATCTCTACGAGATTGGAAAGATAGAACTTGCCTTTCGTTGGATTCGTTAGTTTGTTCGATAACTAACTTAGCTACGTCTTTTGGGTCTGAAAATGTCGTTGAGGCGAGAATTGATTTCACAAGGGAGGATCTGGCATTCAGTCTGCAGACGCTGACTGTTTGCTCTATGGCCATTTCATGAGCTTTAGCTTTTGTCATGCCCTCAAAAACCAATGATCTTTTCAACGAATCTGCTAACTCTTCTACTTGTTTCGTAAAATCGCAATAGTCGTTATTTCTTACATGCAACGCAGCAATTTTGCCTGCCACAACTTTCGAGTTGTCCGGTTTTAATTTTTGTTTCAAAGCCGTTTCAATTTCCATAATGTTGCTAACGTTGTCAGGTAAGGCTTCACGGGCTTTGCCTTCGAGCTTCGATTTCACAAACGTTATAAAAATAGACATCAAGTTTTCATCAGTCAACTCCTTAATCAAATTTATCTTATCTAAAAAGGATTCCAAGCCAATAGGGTTTCCATCGTAGTTCTCCCTGATTTTACCTGAACACATGGTAATGAATGACTTTTTTTGTTCCGAAGTAGCCATGTTTATTCTATTATTGTCGACACCAACTTGCCTTATGTTCAAATTTCCCTTACTATCCTCTATGTTATGTTCCCCGTCAAAATCTAATTCATGTAATAATCCCTCATCAACAAGCGCAAACAAGTTTGTACTATGAGGCACTTTGATTCCAAAACCCAGTTTCCGAAAACATTGAATTAAAAGTTCCCTACAATACGAAATCTTATCAGAAACGTTCTTCTTACTGTCAATAGTTAGAGTGTCATAAAATGGTTCAGTATATAGCAATATCTCGTTGTAACAATCAATGATAAGGTGTACGTATTCTTGAATTTTCCGCTTGTTATTAGAAATAGGTCTATTTTGCAGTATCCGTTTCTTCACATTATTGAAACTATTAAAAATTTCGTCAAATTTCAGTTTGTTAAATTCTGACATTTGTTTCAGAACACTCATGTATTCAATAAAGTAAACAGTTTTATAATTAATTTTATCCTTGAAAATCCATTTATTGCACTCAATAGATGCCCAAAAAAAAATTTTATCTTTGAATTATTTTAAAGAAACAATTTCTTTAAAATAATTAGTTTTTGTCACTTTTGCTCTTACAATCAATCCAAAACATGTCCAAATTTTTTTTTGTTACAAATCACAAAAATAGATAGGCAATCTCAAATGAATTGATAAAGTTTTTATCAAATATTAGTGCATTAAAATTAATTAATCCACACCAAAATTGTTAAAAATCTCACTGGGATTAATTATATTGATTGTTTAAAAAAACAGTAAAATGAGAAAATAATTCTCCAAAACAAAAGAAAAAGTTTTTCCCCTTGTTTCATTATTCGAATAAAAACGTAAAATTATCATTTTGTATAGATTCAAACAAAGTGACACAAAAATATTCGTTTTCATATTCTTAAAATATGTACAATCAAAAATAATAAAAATTTAATTCTTATTTTTATTATGTATCGTGTTTTTTTTTTACAATTTTGGTTGCATCGTTTGTTACTGCGGTTACTGTATGTGTAATATTTTGTGTTGAGTGTAAGTGCAAAAATTTTATAGTTTTTGTTTCGTGTTTTTTTCTCTCTTTTATTTTTGTTTGTTAACTTTTTGTCTTTACTTGTATATTTTATGTAAATGTGTATAAATATGGTATGTTTATATATGTATAATTGTATGTTCATAGATATATGAAAATAGTTGTGAATAAATTTAGGTAATTATATTTAGTTATAAAGTATGTACATAGGTATAAGTAAATAATAATGATTTTGTTTAAATTATAAATTCACCCTTCGATCGTTGTTCTCGCTCTTCCTTGTTTCGGCCACTGCTTTCTCTTCAATTTGATGGACATTATGTTGTTGCTGCTCTTTATATGTTGTAGCGCTATGTTGTTGTCGTAAACTTCATGTCTTCATTGTGTTTTTTTCCTCAACGTTTAAGTTATGTTCATTATTCAATAATTTCCCGTTATTTATACATTTTTATTAATTATTTTGATAACCATTTATCGTCTCACTATGTTTATTTGTTGTTCACTGCATTACCTTTTTGTTTTTTTTTCGGTAGTACAGTTTAACGTTTTTCTCTTTAGGTTTTATTTTATTTTGTTTGCATTTATACTTTGTTCGTTATGTTTGATTTTTTTTTTGATTTTTTCTTTCGTTTTCAATACATTTTCCCCTTTTCTTTATTTTACTCTTTCAGTTTTTCTGTATAAATTTCACCATGGTTTCGTTAAATGTAACTGTATTTTTTTTAGCGTTATTTTGATGTCTGTTTTACGGTTCTATTTATTTGCATTATTTGAGTTTTTATTATATTTTATCACTTTTGTTCTCCACTATTCCGATATTTTTGCCGTTTTTTTCATCTTATTTCGTCGTTCGATATTTTTACCGTTGAGTGTGTTGGCCAACAGGATACATCTTATTGATTTTTTGTTCAAACTATTAATTAAGGCTTATTTTCTGCTTTAAATATATTTGTATAATTTATGGGTTTACTTTCAGCCTTTTGTTGATCACTTTGTTGTAGAGAATTTTTTGTTTTCGTTTTCACAAATTGCAAATATTAATTTTTGCTTAGATTTAAAAAGAACTTGTTTAAATTTCTTTGTATATGAAACACAGCAAATTAAGAACACAATAAGAGGCACAAATTCAACATATTTAATTATTTTAAAAATTTTTTATTTTTACGCTAAGAATCACTTTAATAAATGCGTGCTTTTTTCTTGTCGAGAATCGCCGATTTTATACATAGATGTATGTATATAACTTTGTAGAATCTTTGAAAGATAAAGAAGAAACTTTTTGGCCTTTTATTTTTGTGATTAACTTAAGCATATACAACACGGTGGGTAATAACTAGCTACACAAAGCGATGGACGATTTTGAAGTACGTATGTATATTTTTCTTCTTTATTATAACAATGTGTCGTGTGTTAAATTGCTGATAGTCTTTTCACAAATTTTTTGCTTTTACAATTTAGTTTGGCTTACAACTTGGCAGGATCGCCATTTAGTGTGCCGTCAAATTAGACACGTCTTCACAGTTTCAGTTGTGTATCAAGAAGAATTAATCTTTATTGTTTTCTCTTACATCTATCCTTACTTAAAACTCACCTAAGGCGTTCTTACATAATTATTAGCAGGGATGGCACTACACTATGTACCACTGAAACTATTTTTAGGTTTCGCTGAAGACTATAATAAAATTATACTCAGCGGTAAACATGAATTGGTTCTCTTACGTAGTAAGAACGATGAAAAACTCGTATACTCAACTGTTGCTACTGACAAACCAAAAATTAGTATCTCTCAAACATCTCATGGAGAATTCCGCATGTACAATTATCCGATCTGAGCAAATTGAATATGATTAAAATTATTAACAGTGGTGCTTCTATACCAATGGCATTTCGCAGTTGGGATTGTCACATTAATCCTCAACTAAATACAGGAACTAGCTATATATGGAATGTTAAATTGGCTGCAAATAGAGAACGACCCCGTTTTGTGTTGATTGCTTTTCAACAAGAAAATAAATTTGTTCATTGTAATTTAAACAATTTAAAAGTACATTTAATTTCCGAATCGTACCCATATGATGATCTAAATATAAAATTTAAAAATGATCGGTATGCCATTCTATATGATATGTATCTACGGTTTCAACAAAGCTACTAAATGAGGGAATCACAACCACTTCTAACTGCTCAAGAATTTAAAAATAGTGTGCCGATAGTGGTAGTAGATGTCAGTCATCAAAACGAAGCCCTCTCTAACGGTCCTGTTGATATAAAAATTGAAATTGAAACAGACTCCAATATACCTACCGATACATCAGCTTTTTGTATACTCATCCACGACCGTATAATAGAATACATACCCTTAAAAGGTCAAGTTCGTAAGATAATGTAAATAAAAAATAATAAAATAAAATGACTGGGGATAAAGTTTTCATCGATATGCAAGGATTTAAGTCTAATTCAAACATCTTCATTGCAAAAGAAATAGCAATTGTTTTTAACAATAAGGAGCACATAAATTTTATTATTAAACCACCGTTTAACTTCAAAAGATTATCAGTAGCAAAACAAAGAGAAGCGAATTGGCTAACGAGAAACTTTCATCATCTGAATTGGAATGACGGATCAATATCATTTAAGAGTGTTGTAACATTTTTAAAATCCAATTTAAAACATTATTCAATCTATGTTAAGGCTGTGGGAAAGAAGAAATGGTTTGAAAAACTACTTCAAATTAGAGTTTTCAACATCGAGGATATTGGCTGCATCAACTTTAAGCATATACAACTTAAATATCCAGAATATTTTTACTGCAGCTATCAAAGTTATGGTGTTTGTGCCTTAAGAAATGCATATTTACTTTATCAAGAAATAAACTAAAAAAATATATTTTATTTTTCTATTCTTACATTGTCACAACATATATTTACGATATTTTTTAAAATAAATATGTAGATTAAAATTATAAAAAGATTTTGTTCAATCATTTATTTGTATGTATATGGTATGTACAAGAGACAGAGACAAATGTCAGCAAGCAGTGAAAATAACAACCAATCTTTGACAATCCTCAATATCACACACTTCAATTTCTTTACAAAAGATGTGAAAAGAATAAATAAATACAACACGCATAAATTGTATATTTTATTCATTTCTTCAAACTCTTTACACATAAAAAAATTAAAATCAAACAACAACAACAACAAAAAACAAAACATTAATTGAAACACCAGCATACATAATTACTTTCTAAAATACCCTTCCATGTCCCCAGCTAAAAAAACGAATATTACAAACAACAAAAAGTACACACTATGATATTTTGTGACATCGCAACAGTGTGCCCTAGTGGTAACGTTTATCATTTCCGTTTTGTATTCCATATAAAAAAAAAACATAATGTGAAAGGCGTTGCACACATTTTGAAAAATGATTAGGACACAAGAAAATGCCAGATTTGTACTCGGCATTGCACATATACATATACGACTACTTACCCATCTGCCAACGCTCAAGTTATTGTAAAAACATACACACGTATGAGCATAACGTTGGCTCCCGTGATCACGCATCTCTAATTCCCTTTGACAATCATAAATATCTTAGACTTCATTTTTTTCAACCTTCAAATAAGTTCATAAATTACAAACTTCGTTTACCTCTTCAAACTCTTTAAATATAGGAAATAGAAAAATCAAACTAAATACAACCAACAACAAAAAACATTCATAGATTTCCCACAAGCATACATAATTTCTTTCTAAAATAATCTTCCATGACCACCAGCTAAAAAGAAAATAAAAAAATGCTGCAACCACTTGACAAACAAAAAACATCACACTTCAATTCAAAATCTTAAACATACATACATACAAAGCATGCGCGCCAACATAATAAACTACGAGTATGCACATCAACCGACAAACATCTACAAACCATCGAGTACCCTCGTCACTTCACACCTTTGGTTAAAACAAAAATCTTAAACATACATACATACAAAGCATGCGCGCCAACGAAAATAAGCTACGAGAATGTACATCAACCTACAGACATCTACAAACCATCGAGTACCCTCGTCACTTCACACCTTTGGTTAAAACAAAAATCTTAAACATACATACATACAAAGCATGCGCGCCAACGAAAATAAACTACGAGAATGTAATTCGACCCACAGACATCTACAAACCATCGAGTACCCTCGTCACTTCACACCTTTGGTTAAAACAAAAATCTTAAACATACATACATACAAAGCATGCGCGCCAACGAAAATAAACTACGAGAATGTACATAAACCGACAGACATCTACAAACCATCGAGTACCCTCGTCAATTCACACCTTTGGTTAAAACAAAAATCTTAAACATACATACATACAAAGCATGCGCGCCAACATACTCTCGAAGTGAAGTGACCCTCGTCACTTCACACCTTTGACATTATTTAAAAATTTTCCCATAAATTACAAAATTTCGATTTTAATTACCCAAATTTGACAATTTTTATTGCTCGGGCGCATACATTATACTACTACTTACATGATATCTCACACAAGATCGTTTTTGCAATCAAAAAAGCTTGGAATTTTATCACTGGTGAATTGGAAATCTATTAGAAAATACATACGGTATGCAAAGTTTATATGCGTAGCCTCAACGTTTTGTTACAAAAAAACCATTCTTGTGTGATTTTATACATTGTGGCCACATTTAATATATCAAATAATGAAAAGGTTAATCCAGTCATTAATTTTATAGAAAATAACAAAATTCTCTAGATAAGAAACAAAGTTCATATTACTGTATTGAAAACTATTGTTAGACGTATTATTTTTTCTTTTATAATTAATTGCATTAGTTTTTAATCTGATTTCTTAAGCTAAGTGTTATGTACGAATATGATTTATGTGTTTTTTAAATAATTGATTCACCTTTTGATGAATGAAATGACTTTAAGTTCGTTTTGAATTATTTGACCACCCAGCTAAAAAAATTATATATGGTCCATATATTTTTAATATATGAATGTATATAACTATATATGAATATGTATGAATTCATTTATGGAAATATATGGGATTATACATGGCAAAACTATTATATATGAACTAATATATGGACTAATATATGAAATGTATTATAACATATGAGCTCATATATGAAAATTTAATTATGAAGTTCTTCATATGTGGTTCCATACATAAATATAAGATTTTATATATGGAGCTATATAAAAATGTATGCATAATTGATATCTCAGATAAGATCGTTCTTGCAATCAAAAAAGCTTGGAATTTTAGCACTGCTGAATTGAAAATCCATTAGAAAATACATATGGTATGGAAAGTTTATATGCGTACCCTCAACGTTTAAAAAAGAAAAACTTTTTGTTAAAAAAACCATTCTTGTATGATTTTATACATTGTGGCCCCATTTAATATATCAAATAATCAAAAGAATAATTATAAAATAACAAAATTCTCTAGATAAGAAACAAAGTTCATTTTACTGTATTGAAAACTATTGTTAGACGGATAATTTTTTCTTTTATAATTAACTGCATTAGTTTTTAATCTGATTTCTTAAGCTTAATGTTATGTACGAATATGATTTATGTGTTTTTTTAAAAAATTGATTCACCTTTTGATGAATGAAATGACTTTTAGTTCGTTTTGAATTATTTGTTTCATTAAATACAACCTCTCTCTCAAATCTTAAAGAAATTTAATTTTAGTAATTTAATTTATTGCACAGCAGTGCGCTTTTGTGAATCAAGAGTGTATGAATACGAACTTTCCATACTGTAGAGGGAATTTACACATACATGTATGAAAATGTATCAATATATATAATCATATATGCCCATATACCCTCATTTTTCGGATCCGAACCATATATGGGATATCATATATGCTCCATACATATTTTTTTAGCTGGGCAAACAAATGTTTCATTAAATACAACCTCTCCCTCAAATCTAAAAAAATTTTATTTTAGTAATTTAATTTATTGCACAGCAGTGCGCTTTTGTGAATCAAGAGTGTATGAATATGAATTTTGCATACTGTGGAGGGAATTTACACATACATGTCTGAAAATGTATGAATATATATAATCATATATGCACATATACCCTCATTTTTCGGATCTGAACCAAATATGGGATATCATATATGCTCCATACATATTTTTTTAGCTGGGTTGTTTTATTTTTTTCGAATTTAGAAACCATTTTGCGGAAATCTTTTTCGTCATAAATTTGAATTTTCGTTTCATCGATGTTGCCACGTTTTATTGGAACAATATGAAATTTATTCCCACCAATGACCGAAATTAATTTTTTGATAAGAGCGTTTGAATTTTTTTTTCTTTAAATATATTGGTGACAGCTTGGAGGTTTTGTTCGTGGGTACATCGCGTTTGTCGTTGTCATCTTGCAATATTTAAAAACGGTTTTGACGATTAGTAGAGGATGCGCTGTTATCCATAGATATCTTTGGGGCAGATGCAATTTTAGTAGAATTTGGGCTTCGCCCGCGCTTTATCACAGTTATATATACATATGTCCATTCCGAATTGGACCTTAAGTTTTGGGCTACGGTTGATAACTTGGTTAAGTGATGACCACGAGCACGAAGCGGATGATATCGCTGAGCTAAATGTAGAAGTACTAGGCAATGGTAATGTTAACTAGCTGTCATTGTCATTGGACAAAGCGAGGTTGATCGCTTACGACATAGTGGCTTTGCCGTTAGAAAAAGTCTGTCGTCAGGTTTTTAATTTTTATTGTTTTCATCAAGAGCTTCAAAACTAGGGATGTAACGAATACCACTTTAGCGAATGCGAATAACACATTTTAATTTTTGCGAAAGCGAATACGAAAGCGAATGCAAATATTGCAATACGTTTAATAATCATATAAAAATAAATTTGTATAAGAACTTGAAGTTGTGGTGTATACAAAAAAATATTAAGACTAAATTTAAATAAAATTCTACCTATAGAATTTTATTTAAATTTTATCTTGAATTGAGCTAATATACATATGAACATATATTAATTTATTAAAAATACAAATTTTTAAAACAGAAAGATATATGAAATTATATTAAAATTAGTAAAGGTAATAATTGCAAATAAATTTTAAACATTTTACGCAACTTAGCCCTAAAGTCTGGCACTTTGTTTTCATGTGAAATGCTGTCATGAAAATATTAGCAAAGCACATAAATCTTATTTATTAAAATCAGTATGTCAGTATTACGAATAATATGTACTACGAATATTTTTTTGTATAATTTTTTGTTTGTTTAATAAGAAAGTAAGAAAAATTCCACTAATCCACTATTCACTATGAAGGTACAACGAGAACTGCAAGGCGTCCTGACGGACAATTTTATTTGAGGAAGATGACTGCCCTCCCTTACCCACTGAGTCAGATCCAGAGTCTAAGAGATCCGCCTCTAAAATCCGACGCCTAGTTGAAATCAGTGTAATTTCCCTCTTGTCGTCCGACCCCAGTGACAGATCGCTGAGCTTCTCACTGACCCGTGCAGCTAAGTCACCCTATGGAGCATTGAGTTCATAAACTCGCTCCACTTCTTTGAGTAATTGACTCTCCTGCGTGAGCAAATTCTCATACACGAGTCAGCAACATTGCTCCCCCAACGTATCGTTCGTGGAGTCAACGTCATCATCCTTATGAAAAATAGAAACGGGGGACCAAAGTAATGTGGTGTATGAAATTAAATGCAGCGGTAATGACGATGAAGAGTGCGGCAAAGTATACATCGGTACAACTAAGAGAAATTTAAGAGTTAGAATCGATGAACATAAGACAGATATTAGAAATAATATAAAATCAACTGCACTATCGCAGCATTGTATAGAAAGTGGACATACAGCAATATTTGATAAAGTAAAAGTTTTAGATAAAGAGAAAAAAGTAAATAAAAGATATACACTGGAGAGTTTAAGAATCCAACAAAAAGGGGAAAAAGCAATAAATACCAAAGATGACATCGACAACATTAATGCTAGCTAGCTACACCATAGTTCTAGTATAGTGACGACAATAGTGAGAGGAATTCGGCAGTGATATATGCATATCAATTAGTTTTTGAATCAATATATTAAGTTTGTGTTTTGTGATTGTCCAGCTTACACAAAACACTGTGATATTTTAAATTATGTGGACATTTTAAAGATTAAATGTAAGTGCAATTAATAAGACATACTCGTATTGTTATTGTTGTTTAATATAACTTATTTTCTGCTTTTATTAATACTTATATGGTTGCCAGATTTTAATAAAGAATCATCCCTGAAGAAGTTGGAAAAATACCAACGAAACGTAGGATGGAAAAATAAATATTTAATGAATAATCTTTTATTTATTTAAATATATAATTTGAAATGACCTTGAAAGCCTGGCTTTTGGGAAAAAAACAAATAACATCAAAATCATAGAAAATAAAAAAGGTCGATAATATTTACATTTAAACATTTACACAAAAAAAATAAAATTTTAGTTGAAAAGTCCATTTTGTTCCCACGAGTATTCGAGTAAATGAGAGGACCATTCGCGCAGTGACGGCGTGCGCGGACTAGGCAAAATTGTCTATAACCAAGTCATGCTATAGGCGTTGGAGGAGGCTTACTGCTAAAAGTTAGGTGGTATAAGTCATATCTTTTTTTGGTGGAGACATTCAGTACATTACATTTGAACAAATTGAAAAATATTTTTATGTTATACAATATTTTAATTTAGAGTTGCACTAGTCTCATTTATTAAATATTTATTTAAGATTTTTTTAGATTTATTTGATATTTTGAAGCAAAAATGCAACTGGTTTTGTAAACAGGCGTCTAGCAAAAAGCAATGCTACACAAAATTCTAAGAATATCACCCTAAGTGTAATATCAAAACATAGCTCCCACTGAGAGCAGCTGGGGTGTATCCATTTGTATATAGTTTTTGAACAAATGAGATGATGGTAGATGTTAGGAGTTATCAATGTTAACTAATTTATCGCATTTTTAACATCTTCCATTAATTCATCTAACATGTAAGCAAGTGGAAATATCCTATTAAATACCTACCAACAGTATCTTTCGGGAACAAAGCATGTCCATCTGTCTCGGGGTTTGCCCTCATTAAGGGCAATGGCATTACTTTTCTTTTGCTTAAAACATGCCTGTCCTTCTGCTCCTCATCAATATCCACAACGTCGTATTTATTCTGTCTATTTAGGAATTGAACTACTTCAGCTAATATCCAGTTTTCTTCGTCTTCAACACCTTTGACTAAAGCCGCAACGTTATCTCCAACTTTAGCTATATAATTATTTTCAGCTGGGTTTGCGCCACAAAGAGGTGGTACTTTTTCTCCGGGCTTACTGACAAATAATGGCAATGTCTGTGCAGAAAGTTGAACCATTTTCATTAAAGCGCCCCTTCTAATTGCTTCTTTATTACAAATCACAAAAGAAAAATATGCCTAGTAGGCTTAGAAACTAATAAAAACCCACCAAATAATTTATATTCGATATTATTCTATTTTATTTTTCTACTTGGTTTTGTATGAGTTTCTAAGTCTACTACGCTTATTTTTCGTTTGTGATTTTCAAAAATATTATTTGTGAACTCTCAAATAGCTCTTGAAAGTCTATGCAAAGGTTAAAAGTTTTGTGACTATTCAGAATGTGTGGTTGAAGTCTAATGACGATTTGTTACAGTAACAATGAAATGCAAATAGACAAAGCTGAACCACTAGCAAATAAATTTCAAATTAAAATATGACAATATGTCGAATAATATATTTCTTAAATTTTTCTTTTCATAAATAGTAATTAAGAAAAGCAATGATTCTCCCCTCTATGATATTTCCCGACAAGGTGCCTATTACTAAAGATTCTCTGCTCTTTCCCTACAAAGCGCACTAAGGATTCTTTGTCTAGCCGGCCTTCAGCCGGACGAAAAAATGTTTTTCATTATGGTATCTTCGAACACCTCGGATTTTAATAAATATTGTGCATGCAAATGATTTTGATATTAATTTTTTTATGATTACCCAGCTAAAAACAATATGTATGTAGCATATATGATATCCCATATATGGTTCGGATACGAAAAATGAGGGTATATGGGCATATATGATTATATATATTCATACATTTTCATACATGAATGTGCAAAATTCATATTCATACACTCTTGATTCACAAAAGGCACTCCTGTGCAATAAATCAAATTATTAAAATTAAATTTTTTTAGAATTGAGAGAGAGGTTGTATTTAATGAAACATTTATTTGGACAAATAATTCAAAACGAATAAAAGTCATTTCATTCATCAAAAGGTGAATCAATTATTTAAAAATCATATAAATCATATTCGTACATAACATTTAGTTTAAGAAATCAGATTAAAAACTAATGCAATTAATTATAAAAGAAAAAATAATCCGTCTAAAAATAATTTTCAATACAGTAATATGAACTTTGTTTCTTATCTATAGAATTTTATTATTTTCTATAAAATTAATTAATTATTGATTATTTGATATATTAAATGAAGCCACAATGTATAAAATCATACAAGAATGGTTTTTTTGTAACAAAAAGTTTTTCTTTTTTAATCGTTGAGGGTACGCATATAAACTTTACATTCCGTATGTATTTTCTAATGGATTCCCAATTCAGTGCTATTCTCGAACCAGTTATAACAAAATTTTTTAATAGCAAAAACATTTGTTACAACAATAAACAAAAGCTATTGTGGATTTCAAATAAAAGCTCTTTTTGTATTAATTTATCATGATAGTTATTATGTACACAGCAGCACATGACAATAAAAGTTCATTGTAAAAAATAAACAAAAACGTACTTATTCCGATAAATCTCGAGGAGAATACATATATTTTTAGTTTTCAATAGAAGTCATTCATATGCATGGCGTTTGGTTTCAAGAAATTAGAGATATTAATATTTTGATTTTTATTAGATTGGCATTATAAAAATTAAATATAGCCCTTTGTTAACAAGTTTCAAAAATATTTCATATAAATATTTTAGAAAATATTTCCACGGACAAAACATTATTACTAACCAGGCTAAAAAAAGCATCAATGATCTGATCAACGATCTGATGAACTCTCTTCATTATAAATATCAAAATACACATATCAAAAATTTATGGTTTCTTTTTAAAATATGGATGAAAGTAAATTTTCTTGAATTCACCGATGTACGTACGCACTTTATTAATCTTAAACGGTTTTATCCTTTTCCAATTTCCGTATAAATATCTTAAATCAAAATATTGAGTCTTATCGTGGTTGGCGTATTTCGACTTCCAATACGTTAATTTCGTCATAGATTAAAAAAAATTGCCGTGTTATTTAATCTATTACAAAAATACGCCAACCACGTAAGGGGGATTATATTTAAGTATATAATTTCTGTAGTAAAAAGCATAAAATCGACAGTGTCGATTAGAATAAATATATTACTGGAAAAGAAGCCAATGTCAGAAGAAAAAGTTTAGTTTCAAACAGGGATCGCAAATAACGAATATTTTCAAAATTTAAACTGAAAAAATCACACTAATAGAGAAGTCCTACGTGCACAAGGAATGTACTAAGGTACTCCATTTTACATGGACTACCTGTAGATACAATGATTTTTATTTTTTGGATTTTTAATTATTCCCCACAAAATTTCTTGATTTTTTTTTATTTATTCCTCACACAATAAGAGTTATTTTGTGACTTTTATTTATTCCTCACAAAATAAGTTATTTTTTGATGTTATTTGGCTTTTCCCAAAAATCAGGCTTTCAAGGACATTTAAAATTATATTTTTAAATAAATAAAAGATTATTTACTAAAAATTTATTTTTGCATCCTACGTTTCGTTGGTATTTTTCCAACTTCTTCAGGGATTATTCTTGTTAAAATCTGGCAACCATATAAGTATTAATAAAAGCAAAAAATAAGGTTATATTAAACAGCAATAACAATATGTCTTATTCATTGCACTTACATTTAATCTTTAAAATAACCACATAATTAAAAATATCACAGTGTTTTGTGTAAACTGGACAAACACAAAACACAAACTTAAATATGTATATTAAAAATTGTTTAAACAAATTAAAAAACTAATTAATATATATCACAGCCGAATTTCTTTCACTATTGTCGTCACTATACTAGAACTATGGTGTAGCTAGCATTAATGTTGTCGATGTCATCTTTGGTGTTTATTGCTTTTTCCCCTTTTTGTTGGATTCTTGAACTCTCCAATGTATATCTTTTATTTACTTTTTTCTCTTTATCTAAAACTCTTACTTCATCAAATATTGCTGTATGTCCACTTTCTATACAATGCTGCGATAGTGCAGTTGATTTTTTACTTTTCCTAATATCTGCCTTATGTTCATCGATTCTAACTCCTAAACTTCTCTTAGTTGTACCGATGTATACTTTGCCGCACTCTTCATCTTCATTAATTTCATACACCACATTACTTTGGTCCCTCGTTTCAATTTTTGTTTTTGTTTGTGTAAATAAATGTTGAATTGTTTTGTAGGGTTTATGTGCAACTGTTACATTCTCTTCTTTTATTATCTCCTTAAGTTTGCTGTTTTCTGCAAGTTTAGGTATAAAAGATACTCCGTAATATTTGGTGTTACCAGATGTTAATTCTTCAATGTTACCCCGCGTGTTCGTTCTGTTTGTTACCTTCGTAATTAAATTATTTATAATGTTGGTCGGAAAGTTATTCTTCTTAAGGATGTCCTTTGTAATTAGAATATTCTTTGCCTTAAACTTTTCTTCGCTCACTTTCAAAACTCTATTAATTAAATTGCATGCTGTGTTAATTTTTTGGTTCATTGGTTGTGTTGATGTGTAATTAATACCGCAACCAGAAGCAATTGATTTCGAGTACCAATCCGTAATTAATTTGTCTCTTTCCTTTTATTTTTTATTTTTATTTATTCCTCACAAAACAGTTTCTCATTTTTTTTTTCTGATTTTTATTTTTGCTCAAAAAATTTTTAATTTTTAAAATGAATAAACTATAAAAAAGTAAATTTAATTTAATATATAATTTTTTACAGACTGTTAATAAATTTAATATGTGTAATTTAATCATAATTAAATATCGTAATATGGGTAACGCTTCCTAAATTTTAAAAATTAAGCAAAAAAATAAAAATCAAAAGGTAACTGTTATTGTGTGAGGAATAAATAAGAGTCACAATATAACTCTTATTTTGTGAGGAATAAAAAGTCACAATTATTTTGGGAGGAATAAATAAAAATAAAAATCAAGAAATAACTATTAGTTCAGAGTTCTCGTTGCACGTTCATAGTGAACATAGTGAACTCCGTCTTAGCGGAGTTTCTTCTTACATACTAAACAAAAAAACCATACAAAAAATTCGTATTACATAATATTCGTATTGATAAATAAGGTTTTTACTTTGCTCATATTTTTTTTAAATAGTTAGAAACAACACAAACAAAAAAACCGCAAGCAGAAAAACTCAAACAGTGCCCTTGAGGAATACTCTATATAAGTACCTCAAAAACAAAAAATTGTGATGTAAGTTATCACGGCAGAAATGCCTATTTTAATGTGAGTTCTGAAGCTCTTAATGAATACAATAAAATTAAAAAATCTGATGTGAGGCTTACTGTGAGTTGCGAAGCTCTTAATGAAAACAATAAAAATAAAAAACCTGATAATAGACTTTTTCTAACAGTAAATTCACTATTTCGTCAGCGATCGAACCTCGCTTTGTACAATGACAACTAGTGATTCGTTAACATTACCGTTACCTAGTACTTCTACATTTAACTCAGCGATATCATCCGCTCCGTGCTCGTGGTCATCACTTAACCAAGTTATCAACCGTAGCTCAAAACCGTAGCATTTGCCCAAAAGATATCTAGGGATAACAGCGCATCCTCTACTAATCGTCAAAACCGTTTTCAAGTATTTCAAGATGACAACGACAAAACCGATGTACCCACGAACAAAACTGCCAAGCCGCCACCAATATATTTAAGAGCAAAAAATTCAAACGCTTTTATCAAAAAATTAATATCGGTCATTGGTGAGAATAAATCTCATATTGTTCCAATAAAATGTGGCATCATCGATGAAACGAAAATTCAAATTTATGACGAAAAAGATTTCCGCAAAATTGTGACAGAATTCGAAAAAAATAAATCAAGTTTCTACACATACCAGCTTAAGAGTGCTAAAGGCCTGCATATCGTATTGAAGATCATAGAAATAAGAGATGCACTCGTCCTCCAGGGATTTAAGGTAAAAAATTTATCCAATATAATAAATAGGGAGAAGATCTCCGAAACACTTGCACGTTGAACTTGAGCCGAATGATATAAAATTAAGAAAAATGAGACGCACCCAATTTAAAGCTTAAAATACCTGTTATACCGAAATATATCAGTTGAAGAACCACACAAGCCATAAGCCATAATTGTCACGAATATGGCCATATGAAAACTTACTGCAATTTACCTACTGTTGAGGTTATCCTGTCTACTCTTTCGTCAACCAGGCTATGGTGCAAAACCCTAAATTAACTCCAGCTAAATCAGCAAACGCTTACTCTGCCACTTTTTCGCAAATGAGCCAACCATTTACTTCCCGTGTATCGTATGCAGATGCTGCTAAGACAAATTCAATTCCCACTTAAAATGATTTCCCGCCAAATAATTCAAAAAAAAAACTGACGCAAGTTTTAATTTTAATCGCTTTGATGCGATGTCTAGCATGATGCTAGAAATGCTGCGAATACAGAATACACTGCTTCACACATTAATTAACAAGACATGAACACGTTAAATATATGCTTCTGGAACGCAAACGATATTCGCCAACTTTAAAATGAACTTGAGCACTTCCTCACGGAAAAAAGAGGTCGAGCATTGTTCAACACAATTTCAAAAATGGGCTTGGACGTCATTTCGAGTGGGGAGCCCACTTATTGGCCTACTGACGTACCAATATTCCGGAAGTTATAGATTTTGACGTCATGAAAAATATTTCTAGGGATTTTATTCAAGTTGAATTTTCTCTAGATCTCTCGTCCGAACACTCTCCCACGATCGTTACAATTTGTAGAACATTTAGAAGTGACTTACCTGAAGCATATGGCTGGGGTTCAAAAAATACCTCAGTAGTCATTGTCGGAAAGTATTAAGCTAAGAACATCAAATGATATTGAATTTAACATTTCCAATTTTAACGAAAATATTAAAAAGGATGCTGAAAATACCACTACTTCCCATCCGCAGACTGGGTTTAATAGAATTATTCTACAGATATTTAGCGTCTCGTACGTGAGCTAAAAGGGAATGGTAACTGTACAGATCACCACAAAATAAAATTAGATTTAAAGAGTGCACTAAACAACTGTAAGAGCTGCTTGAATATGAAAAAACTGCATCTCTTAAAAATTATCTGGAAAATCTCGATGTCACACTAGCATCTAATTTTTGTAGTGCTGAGCATTTAAAATCCGTATTTACCCCAAATACATGTACTGGTGATGCTAATTTGCCGAGTGAAGTAGCTCTACGCCCTCAATAAAAAAGTTTAAGACGCGTGATTTACAAAATTTAATTGCTTAACTCAACCTGAAGAAAGCTCCCGGAGCTATTAATGGAATTAGTAAGCAAATGCTGATGAAGTTGCCTCGTATTGCAATTAGAATCTTTTATTAATTTTTAACGCCATTTTACGACTGGAGTATTATCCACACAGCTGGAAGCTTGCCAAGGTTAAAATGATTCCAAAGTCGAGCAAAGAAGTCATACAGGCCAATAAGTCTACTAACAATGCCAAGCGTTTCGAAAAACTGCTTAAGACAAAATTGTTCCCAATTCTAATTAGTAGTTGGTGTATACCGGACCATAAATTTGGTTTTAGAAGTCAGCATAGCACCATTAAACAATCTCATAGATTGGTTCAATTTATAAGAAGAATTTTTGAAGAAAAAAAGTATTATTCTGCGCATTTTATTGACGTTTCTCAGGCCTAATTTTAAATTTGAAGACTTATCTACCAATAAACATTTTAAATCTTTTGGAAAGTTACATTATTTCCCGTAAGTTCAGTGTTGTGGAAGGAGACTTTGTATGCCTGAAACTATCTCATCCGGTATGCCACAGGGGAGCATACTGGGGCCAGTTTTGCATTTTATATATACTTGTGAAATGCCTGTGAGCAGTAGTATCTATACTTCTACATTTGCGGACGATACAGCCTGCTTTAGTATGCACGAAAACCCCGGTGAGGCATCTCGCAAACTTCAGGAACTCATTACCCATATGGAACTATGGTTAAACTTATGGAGAATAAAGGTAAATGAATAGAAGTATGCTCAGGCAACATATACACTACGCAAAAATACTTCTTCCCCCATTAGAATAACTAATCAAATTGCTCCTCAACATTCACATGTAAAATACCTTGGTATACCTTGATCGACGGCTTACATGGAACAACACATTGACTCTAAGCTAACAGAAATTAAACTTAAATTAATGTAGCTAAATTAGCTGATTGGTAGAAATTCAACACTCAGTATAGATTGCAAACTTTTAATATACAAGTCGCTTTTGAAGCCAATATGTTGAGAAAATCCAACGAAGGCAAAGCAAAGTTTTACGTTTGATAACATCGGTTCCATGGTACATTAAAAATTCAAATATACATCGGAATTTAAATATGCAACTAGTGACTGAAGAAATTGCAAAATATGCAGACAAATACTTAACAAAACCCGAGTCTAACCCTAATCCCTTTGCTCATAACATCTTGAATTTTACTGGACGCATCCGTTTAAAAAAGAGGGGCACTACGGCTCTAATACGAAACATTCCAGATGAAACTTCTTGAACACAAGTAGGGTGTTGATGAGAGTTCTGGAAACAAGAGCAGGGAGCAAAAAATTTGTACTAATTTTGTATGGCATGAACGATGAAAAACTGTGTAATGCACATTTGGCAACACTGGTCAGTTGAATGTGTGGTTAAAATAGGGTGGCACTTATATACCTGGAAGTTTTTGAAATTGTGTGTGAGTAATGAGATTCGGCAACTGGGCTGGCACGACTTGGCTTGGCTTGGTTTGGCTTGGCTTGGCTTGCCTGGGTTTGGCCGGGGTTTGGTCGGGGTTTGGGCGAGGGTTTGGGCGGGGGTTTGGCTGGGGTTGGTTAGGATTTGTATACTAATTTTGTATGAGAAAAGTAACAACGATGATATAAGTGCCACCCTATTGTATTGTTGTTCTGTTGTTAAAAGTTCTGTTGTGGTTTTTTCGTTGATATGTATGAATGTGTTTGGTATGTACCTACAATTTTTTAAAATTGTGTGTAATCAGATTCGGTTTCTGTTGTAGTTTTTTCATTGATATGTATGAATGTGTTTGAAACAGTTGATTTAAGTCGGTATTTTAGTTTCATCGATCGGTACGCTACACAAAGAGAGTGTAGTGTTGTTTCCATCCCTGGAAAAAGTGTATTTCTTGGCGCGTTAAGATTTGTGGCTTTTATATTTTAATAATATTTCTTGGCGCGTCAAGATTTGTGGTTTTATAATTTCTTTGGATTCGCTTCGTCCGTGGGTGGTCAAGTTAATTGTTTGAAATAAATTTCTTAATGTGTGAAAAAAAGTTTAATTGTTGGCGCGTCTAGATTTGTTGTGTAAAATGTATGAAATATTTAGTTTAGTGCTTTTAGTTGGAAGAAAAAATGTAATAGAAAAAGGTATATTTAAACTTGTTTGTGGTTCTGCAAATATTTGAAAAATATATTTCTGATTACGAATTTTTTCAATGTATGAAATATTTAGAAAAGGAATATTCAAACTTGTTTGTGGTTCTGCAGATATTTGAAAAATATATTTCTGATTACGAATTTTTCAATGTATGAAATATTTAGAAAAGGTATATTTAAACTTGTTTGTGGTTCTGCAAATATTTGAAAAATATAGTTTTGATAACGAATTTTTTCGCTTGTAATTCTACAATTAATGAAAAAATAGGTTTATGACTGTATAGGAATATGATTTTATGAAAAATGTAGTATAAATAGAGGGTGTTAGGATTTCAATTTCTCAAACACATAATAGTTTAGATTGAAAAATGTTGAGTGAAAATGAAGACACATTTTTGGAACCGGGTCAGGAGATTGAAATACCTGAAACACCCCCACCACTACCATCTCAGAGGACTATGTCACCACCCCCACCACTACCATTTCAGAGGACCATGTCACCACCCCCACCACCTCCACCACTATCATCTTTGAGGGTTTTATTGTCTTCTTCATCTCCCTTACCTTCAGAGTATGAAGATGAAGAAGAATATGAAAATGACAATGAGGATGAAGAAGAAGAAGAAGAAGATCAATGGGTTGAAGAATATTTAACAAGACGAAGAGAAGAAGATAGGTTTGTGGTTAAATTTTGCAATAAATATAAGCAAAAAATAGAAATAGAAAAGAAAAAAATAAAAGAATCTCAAAAAAGAGTAAAGAGATTAAAAACTAAATTAAAAAAATTTTTAGAACTAAAAAATTTAAATTTAAGTACACCTCTAAGTGGGTTTAAAAAAAAATTAAATGTTTAATTTGCTTAGAATATAAGATAGGGTTAAATATTATATTAATTAATTGTAGTCATTATTATTGTTATAAGTGCCTTAGTGAGTATAATAAAACCATATGCCCTATCTGTAGACAACCTATTTTAACGTATTACAGAGTTACAGAACAGGGTGAAAGATTATTAATTAAAAGTCTACGTTGTAGTATGATAGATCTAACTAGTGAATAAGAAAAAATCGGTTTTAAAATAAAAAAAATAAAAATAAATACATAAATAAATAAAACAAGGAAAAAAATATGGGTTTAAAAAAATAAAAAATAAATAAAACAAAATTGCATTCTTTTTTTAATTTTTATTAGACATTTCTTTTTCAGGCTTAAGAGTTTGACAATTAAAAATACGTTTATAAAGATTAAAAAGTTTAAGTGCTAACAAATACTTTTCGTAAAATGATTGACATCGACAAATGTCAAATGAATAATAATTTTCACAATCATATGTATGTATGTTATTATTTATACATTTAAATGGAGTGTTTACATTATTATAAACTCTTAATTCATTTATAAGTTTAATAATTAATGATCTTTCTTTTTCTATCATATTTTTTTATATATACATAGAGCTAAATTTGTATTAGTACTAAGATTTTTAAGAAAATATTTTAAATAAAATATTGAAAAAAGAATTGAATATGTGAATGGTTTTTATTTCTTTATTGGCTTTACTTCGTTAGATCATAATTTTTTTGTTTTTCCTTATGTGCAAATTTCTGTTTTTATATTGCATAAACATGCACAATCATGTTTTCTTTGAGAGGTTCTATACAAGAGGAATTGAATTTCACAATATTATGAAATTCCATTAAATTTCATCAGATATTTTCTTATCGACACTAACTGCTTTAACACCATCTCATTATTGTTTGCTAACAGAAAATAACAGAACAGGTATCAGCTATCAGATCAGCTTTTCAGGACCTGGTCTGGTTTTCAGATCAGCTTTTCAGGACCTGATCTGGTTTTCATATCAGCTTTTCAGGAGCTGGTCTGGTTTTCAGATCATCTTATCAGATATCAAATCAGCTTATCAGGTAGCTGGTCTAGTTTTCAGATCAGGCTATCTGATTCAGATTGAGATATCAGTTTACAAGTAGCTAGCCATTTATAACATTTATATGAATGAAGTTTCAGGTCAGATGAATCAACTAAAGTCAATCTTTTATGAGCAGTAATTTTTTTATGAAAACATATAAAAGCTGAAGAACCTTAAGAAAATACTATATTATTTATCCTTCCAACACTCGCTACAAACTTCTTAAAACTTTTAAAAATTCATATTACATACAACATGATACCTATAAACGTGCTTAATTTTTTCCTCATCTTGCATAAACATTATAATTACATTTGCATTGTCTATTATAAAATAATTACAACCATATTCATAAAAATATTAAACAGAATTTCGAATTTTGTTTAAGCAAAATTCACTAAAATTGTATTCATAATAGAAATTTAGCTTAAAAAACATCTTTTAAACCTTATATAAATAACATAATTTTAAAATTGACTGCACTCATATTTAAAATAATTTTGAATTGACCTTGGTATAATTTTGCTTCATGTTTATTTGTATATTTAACTTTGCCTGTATGTATGTACATATGTATGCATGTATGTATTAGGAATAATGCTACAAGTTTAGCGCAAGTAGAATGATGACTCATTCTACTTGTGCCCCATACAAAAATATACACGTACATACATATATGTATGTATATTATTCTGCTTTTCAGATGCAACATCAGCAAATATCATAATTAAAATGCTTTAAGCTTTATTATAATATCTCATTCTTTTAAAAATGAAATTAACTTCTTCGGATATTCATATTTGGTTTGATATAGATAGTAGTGAAATACCGGTTGAGGCGCCGATTAAAATTGTTTACGTTTTTATTTAATTTTAAAAAGCTTCCGTTGCGGTTTTTCATTTTTATAAAGTTCCTAATTTATCAGATACGTGAGAAATTTTAGATTTTATGGGTTTTTATTGATACATATGTTTTTATTATTTTAAAAAAGTTTCTGTTTCGAGGTTTATTTAAAATGTGTTTTCTATTTCATCATCATGATCATCATCATCTTATTCTTCAGTACTGTCATACAAGTTGTTGTAGAATACATATTGCTTCTTCTTTTTAATGATTAGAGTATATAATCCATTCACTTCTTTAACTTTCTTTAAAATGTGTGGATTTGTGTTTAGATAATCCATCTGATTTTTAGTAATAATCAGAAATCGGTTAGGTAAATAAATGTAATATTCTTTATTTAGAAGACATCTTATACTTTCACCATATTTTGTATCTACTCGTTCTATCTTGTTGATTTCATATGCAGTATTTTCTTCCATATCCTTTAAAGGTAAGTATGTAATATTAGGATTTTGAAACAATTTTCTTAAGCTTGCTCTCATTTTTTTTTTGCTTTCGACTTTTCACCGTAAAACGAACTTTCAAACTGATTCTTTATATTCAATAGTTGATAGTATAAGACGTTTTTTAGATATTTCAATAACTTCTTATCAATTGCGGTTAAGTATACGTATATATATATATATATATATATATATATATATATATATATATATATATATATATATATATATATATATATAAAGAGATTCAGTTAAATTAAAAACTTTGATGAATATGTATTGGGGTCAATTTTTAAAAACTGGTGATAAATATTGTACGTGTCATGTACAGTGGAAAACTTTTCAAATAATAAATGCAATAGTTTTGGATATTATGATGCAGGTGTTTCTAACTGCAAAAGGAGGTACTAGAATGCAAATTTTTTCTCTTAATAGAGGACAACAAATGCCAACAAATATTCCAATATTTCAATTTAGTCACAATCAACATATAAAAATTGAGGTTATTGGTGGTATGATATCACTAGTTGGAACAGTCTATGAGGGTGGTTTTAAAGATATAAATGTATACTCATACAAACCATCATGTGTTTATAGTGAAATAGATGAACATGTTTTTAGTGATCCAGCTAAATCTTATAATGGTAAGACTGGTATCCGCTCATTGAATAAAAATCAGCAAAAACCTCCTCTCCCTCAAAAAATGTTTAATAATAAGAAAACAGCTGGTGGTGCTAGCGATGGTGATGACTCATTTCAATATGAAGATTATTAAATTAGTATATAAATATAAGAAACAATTCTTATCATCTCATTCAAAAATATATCGCTAACTTAAGAACATATCTATTAAAAAGAAAAACTAAAATGAAAAATATTTTTATCACATTGTTTGCATATATCTATATCATACAAGTGTTTTCAGCTTCATTACCTATTGATTTGAGTGAAAATTAACTTAAAAATACAGAATTTGCAATAAAATTACCAAATAATGATACTGTGAGCATACAACTAAATTTCAAACTTTTAAAGTTTAATAATGATTTAAATAAAAACAACGAGTCAACAGCAAAAACAGAATATAAATCAAACGAAGAACAAGAAGACTCTCCACCACCTATAAATCAATCTTTTACTGTTGAACAAGCTATTGAAACATTTAGGCAAGATTTAGTAAAAAAAGAAAAAAATATTGCGGGAATAATTGAAAGTTCGGCTCCATTTTATAGGCATTTTCAACTTCAATACAAAGATAATATAAAATTGAGAATCCGTTGTACATATGACAGCAATTACTTGAAACATCGATTAAATATTTCATGTTTCGAATACCGTCAAGTTGAATACGAGAGAATTTTAAGTAATGGTGAAATTGAGGCGGTTTCTGAGGATGATACTACATACCGATCTGATATTACATTAATCAACATTCAAGATTATACACATGATTTTGATATGGAAATATTATAAATTAACTAATATGATGAAATACATTTACTACTACGTAATATAAACTTTGATGTTGATGTGTTAAGAAGTTTTATTTAACATAAATAAAAAAATTAAAATAAGAAAAACAATGAATAATCAGTTTTCAACAATGAAGCAACTTGTGGACCTCATACCAGTAAATGTTCCTTATCGATAAAAGTTGGGAAGAAGCATTATGTATAATGAATTTTTATAATAATTTAAAAACATAGACTTTATAAACGTTCTACAGTCGTCGTTGTGACTTGATTAGTATTACACAATGTCTGAGGAGAGAATATTAGTTGTAGATGTACAAGGTTTTTATCTCAACAATAAATTCATTGAAAAAGAACTGAGTATTTCAATTAACGATATACAAGTACAAACATTTATTATTAAACCACCTTTTCCATATTCATTGTTGACAACAAAAGAAAAAGATTCAATTAATTGGCTTTATAATCATCATCATGGATTAAAATGGAAAGATGGCGATTCAACCTTAACAAATATTATGGAATATTATATTGCGCATGTTAAAGATAAAAATTTTATTTATTATGCTAAAGGATTAGAAAAAATTAAGTGGATTCAAAATATTTTTAAGGATAAAATTTATTTTTATAACCTAGATCAGGGGTGCCCAAAACCTTCTTATGGAAGCGCAAACACCAATACGTATATACTATATTAACGCACACAAGGAAAACCAAAAATATTTCATTACGTACACTGGTAAAAAAATTGAATTTCATTTTCACAAAATTTATGTATAGCGAATATAAAAAAACGTCAGTCATAAATGCTAGATTAATTTTGAATTCTTGAGACTTAATTTTGTCTAAAATTAAATATCGCATGATTCGTCGAATGCAAGAGAGAAATATGTACAAAAAAAGCGAGTCCATGAACATGTTAAGCTCTTCAATTCTTCGAGTCACTGTGTTTCGTGACAAGGGAACTGCCTCAATTGAGTCCGCCAACACATTTCCACTTTCTCCAAATCAAGACAGCACTTCCTTACACATTTTTTTTAAATAAAAATGCCATCAGAAAACGGTCTGAAGTTCTGAGCAATACTTAAACTTGCAACATAAGATGCATTTAGGAATGCAGAGTAAGTAACATTCGAATCAAAGCTAATGGCCTATTTCTCACCTGCAAAAGAAAACGTTCGACTTACAATTTATATTGAAATTGTAAGTCGAACGTTTTCTTTCGCAGGTGAGAAATAGGCCATAAGGCTTTGAATGTTTACTTCTTCAGCACAACTTTCAATGTACTCCAAGATTCGCAGCGCATCGTGAACCAAAAAAGACTTTAAACTCGGCAACTAAGTGAACTCTTGACCCGCCTTTTGTCATATCAGCAATATTATGCGAATGAACTGTATTAAAATGCCTTTCCAAATCATATTTCCTAATCGTCTTGATTATTTACATACATTGTGCTCGATTTTCCACACTTTTAGCGAAAAAAAGTCGGTTTCCCACGTGTCATTCATTCTACAAAATAAACTGTACAGTTAAAACTCATAACACAAAATTATTTCTTCAAGTGTTTCATACTCACGAAATCATTAAAGAAAAAACAACAAAATTTACGCTTGGCACCAAAGCATGCGTTCTTGTTGTTGTGCATATGAGTGTATTGTTGCTTTGTACTTGGGGTATGTGTGTATTTCATGAAAAGAGTAGTGTATACATATTAAAATGCTCAGCCAATGCTTCGCGCTTTTACAAAAACAAAAGCGCACCAAGCGTATAGGCCGTGGGCACCCCTGACCTAGATGATCTAAATTGTCCAAATTTAAAAACATTATATCAAAATGATAAATCTGTAAATGTTTGTTGTTATCATAGAAAATATTGTATATGTGCTCAAAAAAATGTAATACTCTTAAGAAAGTTTATTAAATCAAATATTAATAAAGAAAACATAAAATCATAAAAAACATTTTTGTGAGAAATTTTTAGATATTTAATTGAACTGATTAAAAAACATTTTTTTTATTTATTATTTAACACTTAAATCAGATAAAATAATCATCAAACATTAGTTCATTCTGAATACTTGAAATGTCAATAACAATATCTTTAATCGGAAACACTTCAACTCTGGTTGGAGAATATTTTCCTCCAATTGAACTCCCTACAAAATATGTTTGTGGACTTATTGTTTTTGTAACATTCAATTCCATACCCAATGTAGATGTTCACAACAATTTGTTTCATATAGGAAATCATATTATTACTATTCCGGTTGGTTCATATGAACTTGAGGATATTGATTTTTTCTTAAACTCAAGCTTAAAAGATATTGATGAACCAATTTATCTAATAATTGAAGCTAACAATAACACACTTAAAACTGAAATAACCTCATCAATGGATATAGATTTTTCACAACCAAACAGTATAGGAAAGTAGCTCGGATTTAGCGAAAGAAAATTAGAAGTAAGTTCAACTGCATATTATAACACTGATCAAAATCTTCAAAATGATAAATCTTTGGAAGTGATGATTGTAGATATTAATCAATTGAATACTACAAAGTTATTTGAATCTGACTTACCTGCACATATTACGGATGTTAATACAATACGCAGTGAAAGCAACTTAACAACCGGATCATTTATTAATAATACTTCGAATCATGTTATTCATGAATTTCCTCTTGATGTTCCTCCAGGATATAAAATAAGCAAAAAACCTCGAAATGTTATTTATTTACCCGTCAACTGTCAGCAAATAAACAACATAACGATTAGAATCTTAAATCAAGACGGTGAACTTATAAATTTTAGAAGAGAAAAAATCACTCTTAGACTCCACTTCAAACCAGAATAATGATCATTTACACTAAAAACGTAATGCAAAGAGGATTTCCATTCAATACCGCACCAACTCACATTCGAGAAAGTATAAAAAATAATAAACCGTTAACATCATATAATACAGAATACTTAAAATCATTAGGATTTAATCTTAAACCATGAATGAAATACTAAATGTCCTTCAAAAACCTATATATGATGAGAGTATTGTAAAAAGAGAATATCATAGTTACTCTCCATATCTAAAATCATTCAACAACAATGATGAAATTCGTATACCAATTCAAAATCAGGATCTCTTTGTCTTACCAAGTGAGAGTATGATTTACATTCATGGTTTTATAGTAAAGACGGAAGCAAACAAAGAGGTTCCAGCTATAGATGTGAAATTTAAAAACAACTTCGTTTCATATTTGTTTGATGAAATTCGTTATGAAATTAATGGTTTTGAAGTTGATCGTACACGCAAACTTGGAATTTCATCCACCATGAAAAATTTTGTATCATTGAATAAGGCTGAAAGTGCTACTCTAAAAAACGCTGGTTGGTGTCTTAACGAAACTTTCGTTTTAGAAAAAAGTCATTTTAGCTGTTGTATACCTCTGAAAATGTTGATGGGGTTTGCTGAAGATTATAACAAAATACTATTAAATTCGAAACATGAGCTGATTCTTCAACGTTCTACATCCGATGAGAGATAATATTATTCTACAAATACAACTGATTATTTGAAATTAACAATTCTGAATATAACATGGAAAATGCCGCATATTCAACTATCGGACTTTGCAAAATTGGAAATGTTTAAGATAATCAACAGCAAAAATTCTATACCAATTGCATTTCGTAGTTGGGATTGTCATGTAAATCCTGCACTACCAACGAATACAAAGGTTTTATGGAATGTGAAGCTTTGTCCACAAAACGAAAGACCACGATTTCTTATAATTGGTTTACAAAAAGAGAAAAGTAAAGAACAAGGAAATATATTTGACCATTGTAATATCTCTAATTTAAAAGTATATCTAAACTCAGAGTCATATCCATATGACGATTTAAATAATCGTTTTGAAAATGGTCAGTATTCTGTGCTATATAATATGTATGCAAAATTTCAACAAAGCTTTTACATGCGAGAACCTGAACCATTGCTGGATGTTAATGATTACAAGTCTTACGCACCGCTTATTGTTGTTGATGTTTCACATCAAAATGAGACTGTTAAAATTGGACCTATTGATGTACGAATTGAATTTGATACTGAAGCAAACAAACCAATTCCAGAAAAAACATCAGCATACTGTTTAGTTACTCATGATCGGTTAATCGAATACTCACCTCTAACAAGCGAAATTAGAAAAATTATTTAATTACAATATTTCTTTTAAAATTTTTAATAAATGAAAAAATTTTTTTTATATATATATATAAATAAAACAAGATCTTTTTAATTCTTAACCGATGTATTTTATTAAAACATTTATACTTTCTTTTTAGTTTAGCTTCGAAAACAAAAATTTTAAACATAAATGACCACAATTTATTGTATTAAAATTTTGATATCTATCATAATTATAACTAATGTTTTTTCCTAAATATTTTATTAATTGTTTTGGTGGCTGCAAATTGCCAAAGCTATCAAAATATTCGATTTGATTGTTGTTTTTCCAGTATGCTACCCAATGTGTGCCAGGTCCCTTTGAAGTATCCAGATTGATTATTCCACATTCTTTTTTAAATGGTTTGCTTGGAAGAGTGTTGCACATAAACACACCTCTAAAATTTGGAATATGTTTTGCATATTTTCTCAAGTCTACATCAGAAAGGGCTCTTTTAGGTAGCTTCATTAAAAATTTTGTTGATAAGGCTTTAAATATAATTCAAAACCTTTTTTATATGGTTTTAAGAACATGCCTTTTCCCATCGCAATGGCTTCCATTGTATTATTGTGTCGTTTTGCTTCAGTCAGCTGTTCCTTTCCATTTTTAACTGCATTGATTGCTTTTGTAATACCAGATACACCACCAGCTAAACCACCAAGTGCACCCAGTGCAGCAAATATAGGGGCAAGTGGAAGAAAACCTCCAGATTTTGGTAGCGGTATTATTCGAGGTGTTTTTATTAACGATTTTTTCTTCCCCTTGAAAATATTGGTTACAACTTTTCGTGAAATCTTTATAGCATCTTTCAAGTTTTCACTTTTTTTTATATTCTTTCTTGCACTTTTCAATGCATGTGTAAATAGTTTGTGGGTATTTACTGGAGACAATCTTTTAGTTTTACTAATAACGTTACCCATTCCGAATTTTGTTTTTGTTTTCATTGCAGTAGCAACAAACCAACCGTTTGATTTTTCACCCAAACTACTATCGCTTGCTTTGTCCCTTTGCCAAGCCTTTTCAGTTAAAATTCTATCAGCAATATGTTTTTTATCTAAATCTTTATTGTTTGAGTATGCTATATCGTGCTCTCTGCAAGCAGTATCCAATGGATTGATTCCTTGATCACCTCTAGCTAAACGTTTCTTTAATTTTGTACCAGATCCGCAAAATTGATAACCGGGTAGATGAAGTTCAATGGGAAGTTTATTAATTATTTTATTTAGAAAACCTTTACCAGTGAAGGATGGATGGCGACTAAATAACTTTTTATAAATGATTGTCATATCTATTGATACTTTATCGATTAAAGATTGAAATTAAATTGATTGAAAACAAATAAAAGAGACTGGTTTATATATTATGTTATCATTAGATTTCAGAATGCGTTTTTTTAAACAACATAAAAGGATTAATGTAAAGAATATCGAATCAAAGTTCGATTTATCAAATAAAATTCGTCATAGTTCATTACTACCGAATTCTATTCGAGCTCTTATTGTGGGTCCATCAAATTGCGGAAAAACAAATGTTATGATCAGTCTTATTGAAAGTCCTCATGGGTTGAAATTTAAAAATATTTACTTATATTCAAAGTCAACACAACAACCGAAATATAAGTACTTAGAAAGTATAATTAAACCCATTAAGGAGATAAATTTTTCATCATTTTCTAATAATGATGATGTTCTATCTCCAGACGAAGTTAAACCGAATTCAATATTTATATTCGATGATATAGCTTGTGAGAAACAAAATCATGTACGTTCTTACTTCTGTATGGGTCGTCATAAAGATATTGATAGTTTTTATTTATGTCAAACTTATACACGTATACCAAAGCACTTGATTCGCGATAATGCAAATATGATTATAATTTTTAAACAGGATGTAATGAATATTAAGCATATTTACAATGATCATGTTGGTTCTGATATGACTTTAAAAACATTTCATAAGTTATGTGCCGAGTGTTGGAAAGAAAAATATGGTTTTCTAGTTATTAACAAAGATGATCCTATGAATAATGGTCGATATAAAAAAGGTTTCGATATATTTATAAATCTGTAAAAGAAATATTACAGATATTTTAAAATCAGTACAAGATTAATTATTAAACTAATAGCTTCTCAACTATTAAACCGCTAACTGCTAAACTGATCTGTTTTGAATCTACCGCTAACTGCTAAACTGATCTGTTTTGAATCTGTTTCTAATTCAATCTATAAATATGAACACAAATCTAGTTAATAATCTTATTAAAACTCGAAATATTTTAAAAAAGAAATACAGGGTGGCCCAGAAAGACCGAAGTGGTGTAAATTCCTTATAACTTTTTATTTAAGACATATTTTTTTAATTTTTTGTTTTTTAAATACAGTAAATTTATAGGGAATATTTTTAGATTAGTTGTTAAAAATGATATTCCGCAAGTGGAGGCCATTTTCTGCTTCGCACAAATGATCTCTTTTCAACACATTTTCCATGACCTTTCGCAAAACTTCCGGTGTTATGTTGTTAATTTCGTCTGGAATATTGGTTTTTAATTCCTCAATAGTCCTAGGCTTATTAACATAAACTTTCCCTTTTAAATAACTCCAAAGGAAACAGTCTGGAGCGGTTAAATCCGGGGAACGCGGAGGCCAATTAAAATTGCTTCTACGCGAATTTATTCTTTCCCCAAAGATGTCGCGTAAAATAGCCATTGTGGCCCTCGGAGTGTGCGCTGTGGCTCCATCCTGTTGGAACCATATTTGCGGATGGTATTCCACGGCTGGACTTACAAAATTTTCCAATATGGCCCGATATCGATCACCATTGATGGAAATGGCGACATCTCTTTCATTTTCCAAAAAATATGGACCAATGATCCTTTCTGAAGAAACACCGCACCAAACAGACACTTAACTGGGTGTAATTGTCGTTGATGAAGTACTCTCGGGTTTTCCTTAGCCCATATCCTAAAGTTTTGCTTGTTAACAAACCCATTTCGTCACTCATAAATAAGTTATGAATAATGGAAATGGAGAGAGCACATTTGTGCGAAGCAGAAAATGGCCACCACTTGCGGGATACAATTTTTAATAACTAATCTAAAAATATTCCCTATAAATTTACTGTATTTAAAAAACAAAAAATTAAAAAAATATGTCTTAAATAAAAAGTTATAAGGAATTCACACCACTTCGGTCTTTCTGGGCCACCCTGTATAAGAATATTTTGCTTGGAGAAATTGCAAATGATGAATTGTTGGAAAAGACATTTAAACCAATATCAAAACCATTAAAAGAATTAGTCCAATCAACTAATAGTAACATTATAAAACATGAAAAATATCCGGATAACTCTTTTAAACATGATCTTGAGAATAATAAAGTTGCCTTCAGTACACCATATAAAAAGAGTAAGCTTGATTATAACACGTTTTCTCCAAACTTTAATAACAAGAAAATCGAGAAAAGTTCAAACACGTTTCAATCATTTGATGATGAAAATTATCATGATGACCATGATGATGATGATGATGATGATGATGATAGTAATGATAATGTTGATAATGAGGATGATAACAATGATGATGATAACACCATTGCAATACATCCCAATCAAAGTATTCAATATAATTTATCAAAGGTTAACTTAAATATATATGATAAAACCTACGGTCCTCATAAGGATAAAAATCAAATATGGAGACTGGGTAATGAACCCATCGCTTTCAATTCAACCAATATTACTGTAGGTAATCAAAATGGCCCTTCACATCAGGCTTATATGAATTGTTAGTTTATAAGAACCCAATCAGTTATAATAAAACAGATTTAAATAATTATAAACAAATATTGGAGATGACTAATGTCCATAAACGAAATAACAGTATTAATGGACAAATTAAAGGAAATCGTTCAATTAAATATACAACGATTATCAAAAACCTATTTAAACAACAGAAAATAAAAAATATTGCTAGTCCTGTATTGGAAAACGATGCTGTAAACAAAATTTACATGAAAAGTTATTTAAGTGAAATAAAGAAACAACTGGATACAATGTACATGGAGAGAATTAAGGGGATGGAGGATCGTTTTAACGAAATAATACAACAACAAAACGTGCTGATTACAGAAAAATTTGATAATGTAGAAACACGTTTAAGTAAATTAATACATGATCAAAGTATAATACAAAATAAACTCAATCAATCACTAAGAGAAATGACATCATTATTTAATTACAAAATTGATTCAGTTGAAGAACGTCTAAATGAAAAAACGAAGCTCATTACAAACCATTAAAACATAGATATGTAAATCGTTTTTGATTTAAATTCAACATAAGCCGCATTTAAATTGATGTAATCTAAGATAGACGTTAGAAATGGAGCGACAAGAAGTGGTTCAGGAGCTTCATAAGCAAGCACGTAGAAATTTCATTCGACGTCGAGTGGTGGTCAAGGGAATTGATGATCTTTGGCAAGCAGATCTTGCTGAAATGGGTGCTTACTCAAAATATAACAAAGGCTATAGATTTATTTTAACAGTTATAGATACATTCTCAAAGTTTGCTTGGGCTGTACCCGTAAAATCTAAAAGTAGTGAAGATATAACCAATGCTATGCAATCTATTTTTTCGCTAAAGAGAATTCCAAAAAACTTGCAAACCGATAATGGTAAAGAGTTCTATAATAAAATATTTCAAAACTTGATGAAAAAACATAATATCAACCACTATTCTACATATAGTATCATGAAAGCGTCTATTGTAGAACGACTTAATAGAACTCTAAAAGGAATGATGTGGAAAAATTTTAGTCTACAAGGAAATTATCAATGGATACATATATGCAAGGATTTAATTAATCAATATAATAATAAAAAGCATAGAACAATTGGAATGACGCCAAAGTCTGTTAACACAGAAAATGAAAGTTCTATACTAAAACAAGTCTATAATCATCCCAAAATATATAAATTTGGTAAACTAAAAGTTGGAGATCACGTTCGAATTAGCAAATATACCATATTTTTTCAAAAGGATATACTCCAAACTGGACAACTGAAATTTTTAAAATTCGTACCTTACAGAACACAAACCCCATTACTTATTTATTGGAAGACTATCAAAGGAATCCGATTGTTGGTGGATTCTATGAACATGAACTATTAAAGACACATTTTCCAAATACATACTTGATTGAAAATGTTATTAAAACTAAGGGACACCAGGCGTACGTAAAATGGTTGGGATTTTCCAATCAACATAATTCTTGGATCAATAAAGATGAACTTCAATAATATTATATATATATACATATATATATATATATATATATATACTTCAATATGAGATTTATTTTTTTTACTATTTTTTATTATATTATAAAATTTTCAAACAAATTAACAAATAAAATATACATATATACATAAATAGTATTGTTTTGATTTTTATTTCTAATCAACTTTGTTGTGTATGGTTAGAGTCAAGCTTTTGTATTCAAACAATTTAATTAAATCAACTGTTTCAAACACATTCATTCATATCAATGAAAAAAACTACAACAGAAACCGAATCTGATTACACACAATTTTAAAAACTTCTAGGTACATACCAAACACATTCATACATATCAACGAAAAAACCACAACAGAACTTTTAACAACAGAACACCAATACAATAGGGTGGCACTTATATCATCGTTGTTACTTTTCTCATACAAAATTAGTATACAAATCCTAACCAACCCCAGCCAAACCCCCGCCCGAACCCTCGCCCAAACCCCGACCAAACCCCGGCCAAACCCAGGCAAGCCAAGCCAAGCCAAACCAAGCCAAGTCGTGCCAGCCCAGTTGCCGAATCTCATTACTCACACACAATTTCAAAAACTTCCAGGTATATAAGTGCCACCCTATTTTAACCACACATTCAACTGACCAGTGTTGCCAAATGTGCATTACACAGTTTTTCATCGTTCATGCCATACAAAATTAGTACACATTTTTTGCTCCCTGCTCTTGTTTCCAGAACTCTCATCAACACCCTACTAACACATTAATTAATTATATTTATCCTAAAGATTTTAATACTTATTAGTTCATTTTTGAAGATACAATAAATAAAAAAAATGATTAGACTTCGTTTTAAGAATTTTCGCTCATAAATATTAATTTTTACCATTTGTTTACAAGTCACGCAGCGAATGAGACCACAAAATATAAAAAGAAGTTACAATAAAATGATACCACGCGAAAGAAAAATTAAAGAGGATTTGATGAAAAAACCGTATAATAAAAAACCTTGGTATTAGTTAACACTTTTTAATGTTATATTTGTATGTAAGGATTATTTGTCCATAGACTGAACTACAATAAACAAAAATCACAATATTGTGCTAGATTTCAAGAGGCCCATAACTCGGAAACTAAAGGCAGAATTAGCCGAACGTCCACGTAAGCAAACGAAACAGCTGATCGTTTTTGTTGCTTGAAAACAATGCAAATGCCATGATGAAATAACTAACTTTTTTAACTTATTTCAAACATTTATTGTACTTTCAATTTACATTTTAAGTTTTTTTATTTTATTTTAAATCGCTTTCTTATCGATCTTATGCAAAGAATTTTGAAAAACTATTTGTATTGTGCATATCTACACAAAAATACCTTTTAATCAATATATGTATGTTTCACCAATATTGGTGGACGAAAAGATACTTTAAGATTTAAGATTTCTATTTTTGAAGAAATAAAAAAAAGCGTTTGTGGCATAATTTCTTGAATTCTTCAGTTTACAGGTGAGAAAATTGAGAGATTGTATTCATACAATAAAAAGAAAATATTTAATATAAATATCTTAGTGCCATTTTCACAACTTGCCTTTAGCTAAAGGCAGGATTTTGTCCGTCAGATAAATGACTTTGCATTATAAATTAAAAAATTATGAAAAATGTATTAAAAAAGATAAAAATATGTACATGAAACTGTATAAAGAGTTTCATATTAAATGTAAATTTATAAAAAAATGCAATTTAAAATATTATCAAAAAAAAACATCAGAAAAAGTACAATTGTATCATGATTTCCAGCCATGGTTCTGATATGAATAAAATGTTCTTGCAAGTTTTTACAAGTAAAGTGTTCATTTACTTTTTCATATTTAGGAGAATAATTTTGTAAATTTCTGCCTTATTCTCTCGTTGCTAGTTTCTGCTGGGAAAGTAATTGAACAGACCTATTATATTTGATAAGATTTTAAGTTTTTTTATCTCAAGCAAAATTAAATTAAATCAAAATTAAATTGCATTCTTCGTTTTATACCTGCGCTTAAATCCCCATTATTTCATATATGTATATTTTTTATTTGTTTTGGTTGGCAAGATAATTGCATGAATGGTAAAATCAACTTCTTGCTGGTCTTCTGCTGTGTTTGTTTCATCAATATTGCACAAAAACCTTAACCATTTTTTAAATATGCATTTTAGAGTAACTATTAGATCAGTAATAGAAGGCAGGCTTGGCTCTTTGTTGCAATGACTGACCATTTTATTTATGTTTTTGTTTTTTAAGATTCTTAGGGTTACATTTTTTTTGTTGATTTAATTTTTGTTTGCGTTTTAATTGTTGGTGTTCTCAATTTAACATTCTTGGCATTTTGTTGCATAGTAAATACCTCTCGATACGGTGGCTAGGACGGCAACGACGCTGACTTTCGTATTTTGATGAGAGACAATGGCAAATTTTCATTATACCTTTGGGCCCTAATATGACGATTGCCGTGTTTGAACTCTTGCTCCAACCAGCGTATAACATTACGAGCATTTTCGCTCCGCTTTTTCAAATCACCCTGATTCGAATTGGGGAACAAGTATCTCTTCGCAGGGTAAATGTTACCTGAACACACTTTTGCTCGTTTACCTTAATTCTCCATAATTTTAACCATAGTTACAGTTGTGTAATATGTTCTTGTAGATATCGCGAAGCCTCATGAGGATTTTCGTGCATACTTAAGCAGACTGTATCATCGGCAAACGTAGATGTATGGATATTACTGCTCAAAGGCATATCACAAGTATAAATCAAATACAAAACTGGCCCCAGTATGCTCCCCTGTGGACAACCGGATGATATAGATTCGGGCACACTCATGAATTCTCCTTCCACAACCGTAAACTTCCGGGTAGTAATGTAACTTTCTAATAAATTCACCAAATTTATAGGTAGATATGATTTTAATTTTAAAATTAGACCTTCATGCCACACTTTATCAAATGCCTGCGAAACGTCAATAAATAGTGCAGAACAGTACTTCTTTTCTTCAAATGTTCTTCTTATACATTGAACCAATCTATGCGTTTGTTCAATGGTGCTATGCTGACTTCTAAAACCAAACTGATAGTCTGGGATGCACCCACTTCCAATTAGAATTGGGGACAATTTTGACATGAGCAGTTTTTCGAAAAGCTTTGACATTGTTGATAGCAGGCTTATTGGCCTGTATGATTCTGCCTTGGTCAGATCTTTGCCTGGCCTTGGAATCATTTTAATTTTGACAAGCTTCCAGATGTGGGGATAATACTCTAGTCGTAAAATGGCATTAAAAATTAATAACATGATTCTAAATGCAATACGAGGCAATTTTATTAGCATTTGGTTACTAATTCCATCAATACCCGGTGCTTTCTTCGGGTTGAGTTCAGCAATTAGATTTTGTACATTACACGATTTAAATTTTATGGGTCGAGGGGTAGCGCAACTACACTCGGGAAATCAACAACACCAGTACATGTGTTTGGGGTAAATACGGATTTTAAATGCTTTGCAAACAAGTTACCTTTTTCAATATCACTCCAGGCCAAACTCCGGTAGAAGTGCGCAGAGGTGGTTTAAACTCAACGGGTGTTTTAATTCTTTTCGCAGCGCGCCACAAAGAATAATTAGATGCTGATGTGACATCGAGATTTTCCAGACAGTTTTTAAGAGAAGCAGTTTTTTCATATGCAAGCAGTTCTTGGAGTCTTTTAGTGCACTCTTTTAATCTAATTTTATTTTGGGGTGATCTGTACTGTTGCCATTCTCTTCTAGCTCTTCTTTTTGCACATACGAGATGTTCAATATCTGTAAAACCCAGTCTGCAGATGGGAGGAAGTGGCATGTTCAGCTGCCTGCTTAATATTTTCGTTAAGATTAGCAATATTAGATTCAATATCGTCATGAGTTCTTAGCTTAATGTTTTCAGTGCAATGACTACTAAGATATTTTTTGAATCGCAGCCAATTAACACGACTGACCATTTTCACATATGGGTGAGGTAGAGCACTTCTCAGTGGGCTACAGATTGTAACGATCGTGGGAGAGTGATCGGACGATAGATCTAGGGAAGCTTCGACGTGAACTAATTCCCTAGAAATATTTTTCATGACGCCAAAATCTATAATATCCGGAATTTTATGTATGTCAGTAGGCCAGTAAGTGGGCTCCCCACTCGAAATGACGTCCAAGCCCATTTTTGAAATTCTGTTGAACAACGCTCGTCCTCTAGGTGTGATAAGACGCGAACCCCAGAAAGTATGTTTTGCATTATAGTCTCCAGCTGCTACAAAACAAGGGCCAAGAGATTTGTAGAAATCCTCGTATTGATCCTCAGTAATTGCGAATCTTTGTGCAAAAATTTTCGATACAAATATTCGTTGCTCGTAGATGTTCTTCACAAATGTTGTCAAGAATATAATGCTTGAGTCTTAACTTTATTAAAATTGCTGATCCCCCGCAAGCTCTTCCTCTTGGGTCCTTTGAATCATATAAAATGTAGCCATTAATTTTGAATAGGCTTCTTGAAGTCAAAAGAGTCTCAGAAACCAACATTATATCAATATTTTTTTCCGTGACGAAGTGCTCAAGTTCATTTTTATGTTGGCGAATGCCGTTTGCGTTCCAGAAACTTATCTTTAACGTGTTCTTGGCTTGTTAACTAATGCTTGAAGCAGTGTAGACTGCATTCGTAGCATTTCTTGCATCATGCTAGTCATATTTGTTGTAAAATTATTTATAGTCAGCACTAGATTCTCAATAGTAGCTTGAGTTTTCATTCGTTGAATTATTTTGAGGCGGAATATTTTGTGTGGGAATATAACTAGTCTTAGCTGCATCGGCATACGATACACTTGAAGTGACAGGTTGGCTCATTTGAGCAAAAGTGGCGGAGTAAGCCTTTGCTGTTTCTGCTGGAGCTAATTTAGATTTTTGCCCCATAGTCTGTTTATCGAAAGAATAGACAAGACATCCTCTGTAGTTAGCGGTGTGATTACCTCCACAATTACTACATTTTTTTCTGCTAGATCTTTAGGCTTAGTACAACCAGCAGTACCGTGCAATTCACCGCAGATAACACAAACTGAAGGTAACTTGCAGCAAGTTTCTGTATGACCATATTATTATGGCACTGTACGGGTCCAGAACGCTTGTGTGGTTCTTCAACTGTTATTTTTCGGTATAAGAGATATTTTAAATTGTAAATTGGATGAGTCTCGCTTTTTTTTCAATTTTATATCGTTTGGCTCAAGTTTGACGTGAAATAGAGGTTGAGGAATTTTCTCCCTATTTATTATGTTAGATACATTTTTTACCTTAAATCCCTGGAAGACGAGTGCATCTTTTATTTCTTCGGGAGCAACATAGGAATCGATGCCCTTCAATACGATCTGCAGGCCTTTAGCACTTTTAAGCTGATATGTGTAGAAACTTTTCTTACTTTTTTCAAATTCAGTACTCAGTTTGCGAAAATCTTTTTCTTCATAAATTTGAATTTTGGTTTCATCAATGTTACCACGTTTTATTGGAACGATGTGAAATTTATTCTCACCAATGACTGAAATTAAATTTTTTATAAGACCGTTTGAATTTTTTTCTTTCAAATAGATTGGAGGCGGCTTGGATGTTTTGTTCGTAGATACATCGGGTTCGTTGTTGTCAACTTGTAATATTTGAAAACGATTTTGACGGTTAATAGAGGATGCGCTGTTATCCCTAGAAATTTTTGGAGCAGATGAAATTTTCGAAGACTTTGGGCTTCGTCCGCGCTTTACCACTGTTATATATGTATCTGTCCATTCCCACTTGGACCTTGGGTTTTGGGCTGCTCTTAACTTCAGTAAAAACTTGGTTAAGTGATGACCACGAGCTCGAAGCGGATGATATCGCTGAGTTAAATGTAGAAGTACTAGGCAACGGTAATGTTAACGAATCACTAGTTGGCATTAGACAAAGCGAAGTTGATCGCTGACGAAAAAGTGGCCTCGCCGTTAAAAAGAACTACTATCAGATTTCTTATTTATTTTGTTATCATTAAGAGCTTCAGAGCTCTCAGTAAGTTCATCATCAGATTTTTTATTTTTATTATTTTCATTAAGAGCTTCAGAACTCACAGTAAAATAGGCATTTCTGCCATTAGAACTCACTTCACAGTTATTTGTTTTTGAGGTACTCATATAGAGTATTCCTCAAGGGCACTTTTGTTTGTTTGTTTGTTTTTTTTCATTACGGGTTTTTTGTTAATTATGACTATGTAAAAAATATTAGCAATGCAAATAAAGCTAACAATAACAATATGTATTCCGAATATTTTTTCGTACAATTTTTTTTTTGTTTAGTATGAAATAAAAACTCCGTTAAATCGACTCTTCACCAAAGAGGATATACAGAGATGTCACGAGACGGAAGATAATTTGTGTTTTCGGAGGTCCCGCTCACTCTGTCACTGCGCATTTTTTAAACCTTCTTTCGTGGTAGCATTTTTTAGCTTAATTTCATTTTACTTTTTGTAACTTCATTCGCTTGGCGATTTTTGCAAATAACATGTAAAAATTAATATTTTTAAATGAAAATGCTTCAAATAAGATATGCAATCATTTTAAAACATTTTTTAATTGCTTTTTTAATAGTAATAAGCTATTTGGCATTTTGTTTTTTGATTCAACACAAAAAAATTCTTTCATTTAATTTTGTAAAATTGTGTACTTCGTTTACTTGTTCAAATGTATTTTCAGTTTATGCTTTGTGATCTCATTTGCTGTGTGATTTTTGTAAACAAAAGGTAAAAATTAAAATTGTTCAATGAAAATGCTTACAGTTTAATCAGTAATCATTTGTAAACAAATTTAAATCACTTTTTAATACCATTAATCTATTTCACATTCTATTTTTTTAATTCAATTCAACAAATTCTTTAATTTAATTTTTTAATGTGTATGTATGTATGTATGTACACGTGGTCCTTTCACAAAATACAGATTTTCTCTTGTTTGTTTTGATTATTTTAACATCTTAATAACAAATATACTACAGTTGTCCCTTTCTCGCAGTGAATGCACCACAAATGATTTTAGCTTTTTTCATACGTCTGTTCTTACAACTCTGGTCTACTTTGTGCTGTTCACTATGAATGTACAACGAGAACTGAACTTATGTGGCAAACTATACTTTTCGTCAAGTTTCGTCAAATATCATTTGCTTAAGCTAAGTGCCAAACTGAACGCACATTCCGTACGGAAAACACTGTTTGTGCATTTTTTAAACTGAAGCAAACAGCATCAGAAAATATTCATTGATTTTAAATATTTTTTTATTGTTTCCTATTTTAAACTCAGAAAAGAAAGCAAAACTTCTATTTTCATTCTTTGTTTTACAATACACGTATACAAACATACACATGACTTTATTTATGTACGTTCATTGTTGTTCTTTTTAGTAGTCAAAACAAGTAATAAAGTGGTCGATATAATTATACGTGAATTTTTAATAGATTAGGATATTCCAACAAGTTAATTTGATTGAATTTAGTAGTTATAAGAAGAAACAAAATTACTAAAAGATTGTGAACAATACCTATATGTGCAGCTGTGGCTAAATAATACTTAAGTACATGTAAGTACTTTGTGGCCACCTAAAAGTCACATCTTAATTTCTTAAGTATTTGACAGACTTATCGTTCAATTCTGGCATTAGCTCAAGCCAGATTATTCATATTATAGTTGGACCTTTAAACAGTGCTTCCAAAAACACCATCACATCACCATGATTGTCTGGCCGGCAGACATAAGAAAATAAGAAACTGATCAAATAAATAGTCAATTAAAATTAAATTTTTTTATTATAAGATTTTATATTTATATTTTCAGCTATTACATGACGCTTGCAATGGTTCTCCATATAAAGAAGGCTACAAATTGGTTTGTCACTTTTTGTCCAAACGGTAATCAAAGAAATATCTAAAGAAATTAACAATTCAATATTATAATATTAAACTTTAATACTTTCAGGTTTTTTTTAATAGTTACAGCCGTTTTAGACGCCTTTGCGGCAACGAAGTCTCCAAAAGACATGAGTGCATCCATGTAACTTTGCTTACCATCCCCAGTTGCAAGGTATGTATCAAAAATGTAAAAAATATTTCTAATTGAGAAACATATTTCTTAATACATATCTTTTTTATATATTTCGGAATTCCTACCTTTGTGGAAATTGTGCATGGTGGAAGAATTGCCAAAAAAACACATTTGGGAGCGATTGTGCAGTTGTATGTAAATCTGTTTGTGCCTGTAAGTTAATAAACATTTTCTACTAAATAAACTTGTTTAAAACATAAATATCTTGTTTTTCAGCTTATACTTACCATTTCGATGTTCAGTCAACAAAAAAAAATTAATTGAAAATTACAATTTCATGTATATATTTAAATTTTTTAACAAAAATAAAATTTTTTTCACAACAAATTTTATTTGTATTTTGTTTATTTACATTTTTTTGGCAAAATTCATGGTAATGTATAGTTTTTCCTTCTATCACATTGTTTTTCAGGATGCCACCTAGAATATAACTCTTCTAAATATGGGGTTAACTAAAAGCTGATATGGGCCTTTGACATACGTCAGTGCTGCCATATCTGCTTATATCTGTGCTCAAGTATTCCCCGGGAGTATTGGTCTATACTAGGGCACTTCTTTGCACAATGATATACTTTTTTGCAAATACCTTAGTACATTAAGCCATTTTTACCGCGAATAGCAGACTTACAATGATAATATTCAGCCATGGTAGCACTATTAATTTTTAAAAGTATTTAGTTCGTTTAGATTGATCAATTTGATATAATTCCAATATAGGTATACAATCAGAACTTAGATAATGATTTTATTAAACATTAATATGTACTTAGCAGAAATTGAAAAATTTATTTTTAATAATTTTATTTTTTAATGTTTGAACGTCCACGTCTTATCACCAAATGATCATTGTTTCGAGAAAATAAATAATCACTCAAAACACTGAATAATTAACGGGCTTTAAATTGTATTTTGCATTTTATTTTATTTTAACAAAGTGAACTAACTCCCAAAAACAATTATTTTGGGGAGTTAAATAATATTTTTAAGATTGAGGAATTAGTTCACAAGCCGAATTCAGTATTAGGTGAATTTATCAGACCAGCTGATTGTCAGCTGCAAAATTGAGCAATTTGAACCAAAATGTAAAAATTTGCTCAGAAATCTTTTGACAGATTGGTTTTGTAGCAAGCACACTACATGTTGTTTTTGTGTAGTAAAATTGTTGTACTGATAAGGCCACCTGATAATGATTGGCCTTGTTAGTTCATAGTGAACTAAGTCCCCAAAATGTAACGAACTTAACTCCCAAAAATATGAACCAAGTCCCCTCATGTAAACGTTAGTTCAGTTTACTATTGGGGAATTAGTTTTCACAGCCATTTTTTAACATAATAAGATTTTTTATTTTAAATAAATTTTTTAAAAGTTTAATGCTTTTTAAAGGACGTGATACAAAGTCGTGCGATCTACGAAAATGTACATCTCTGATATGATAGTGTTTAGGAAATTTTTCAAAATAAAATAACAGTTCATCACACTAGGGTTGTAGTTTTTTGTCGATTGCATGAATTTTAGGGTTTTTCTGTAAACCACGCGTTTTCCAAAAGCGTTCTCTGCGCATCGGACGATTTAATTGATTCAAAGTTAAGTTCATATAAGTTATCTTAAAGATCTAAGAGATTAAAACAAGTTAAAAAGCTGCAACAAGTCACCTTATTAGTTGAGCTCTTGCCTGAAAGTTAGGCGATGTCAAAACGCGCGATTCACAGAACACCCGTTTGTATGATAGTGTATCACGGCCTTAACTAAAGAACATGCTAGGGTGGCAGCAATGGTGTCTTGTGAATAAATTAAAAATTACTAACGCAAGTGCAAAAAGCAAACCCTGAAAATATTTCAAACTTTCGACAGAGTTGCAAAAAAAGGAGTAAATTTATTTGGTCTGCATCAAGGCACATTTAATACAGGTACATGCATTAGGCAAAACTCTCTGGCAACTCTCTGCTTCTCACATAGCTTTACATGGTAATTGTCAAAAATTTGTATGCATCAAACAAATCACATTTGATATTGTCAAATGAATTCTTCGTTATAAACTTGTAAACAAAAAATCAGCGGATGAGCAATATGCCTGATACGTGTACCTGTTTGATATGCCTTGGTCTGCATATGAAATGTGAAAAAATATTACCATTTTGCAAACCGTTTAAAACGGCAATTAATTAATAAACTTAAAAACAAAGAACTGAACTATGTACATAAAAAGCTGTAGAACCTAATTATATGTACAACTGTCACTTTTTTTATTACCATACTCTAGAAGAACAGAGCATTTGAAAATAGCACTCTGGAAAAAGTTTGCTGGCCCATAAAATTAAAACTATTCAAAGTACCATATGCTCACAAAGTAGCATTAAAATTAATAAACTTTATTGAAATTCAGTTTAAATACATTTCGTATTAAAATCATAAAGTAAAAAAAAATTTATCAACAAAAGAGTGATCAAAATACTTTGAAATTTTTTCAGTAGATAGATATTGGTGTTGTTAGTGGGTTTCCTGCAAAAAGTGAGATATCAAAAATTTCGACTTAATACCCTCTTGTTGATTAAGTGAGATGTGTATGTTCAATGAATATTTTTCATTTATAGGTGGCCTCAATGTGAACTTTACTGTATTTTTTAATTTTTATTTGCTTTGTTCATCCTTTGTTTAATTTTATTACGTACAATAGGTTTTAGCGACAATGCAATCATATTGCATTACTTCATTAGTGGTAATGCAAAATCAGTGCAATTTTTACTTGTGATTTAGTGCCAATGCAATATTAATGCATTACCTTGAAGTGATTTTAATTCAATGCAAAAACTAGTGCATTAAAAATATCAAATTTAATGTCAATGCAATATTAGCGCATTACTCTGAGGAGATTTTAATTCAATGCAAAAAATAGTGCATTAAAAATATCAAAATTAATGCCAATGCAATATTAATGCATTACTTTGAGGGGATTTTAATTCAATGGAAAAAATAATGCATTAAAAGCATACGATTTAGTGTTAATTCAATAAATTTGCATTTGCATTGATTTGGTTTAATGTAGGAAAATGCTCAATGCATTACCTTATTTAATGCAAATTTCCCAGGTCTGATTTTACTAGGAAGAATACTGCAAGGTTGCCACACACATACTTAATGTGCAAACTGCATTATCATGAAAATATTGCAAAATTTGTTAAAGTTAATTCACAAATAACTTCTGAATTCAAGCATTTCAGAAAATAACTGGTGCTAAATCGGAAACCTACTTTTATCCTGTATCGATTGGTATATGAATTGAATATGAATATGAACGGTACAATAAATGATTTCAATTTTATAGGCAAAACAATTTCTTACTAAATTTTTTACTTTGAAAAGTTTGCTGGGCTATAACTTCTGAGTGCACGTATTTGGAATAATAACAATTACTGTTTTTGAAAGGAATTTTAATTCCCTATTGATTGGTACTAGTCGCTATATGGTACATCGAATAGTTTTTCATTTGTGGGCCAAACAAATTTTCCCTAATCTTGGTTTGCTGAATATAACTTCTGAACGCAAGTATTTGGAATAATAACATAGGTTGTAATAGGTTGTTTTATTTACTTTTTATTTAGTTTATTTTTATTAAATAAAAAGATTATTTCCTGAGCTCAGCTAGAAGCTCTAGGAGTGTTGTTTAATGATTAATCTTAAAATAAAAATACATTGTCTTATATACTAGTTATGAGAATAAAGCTTAACCTATCTTAACATAAGAGGGAAAAGAAAAGGTATATGCTTAATAAGCAAATTGTTCCTTTTAGTTTCCCACGGTAGGCGTGCGGCGTGTGTCTCATAAGAAATTTGGAAAACATGGATTTTGTATTGTTATACCCTTTACCAAAAAATGGTAAAAGGGTATATATAGGTTTGTCATTCCGTTTGTAATTTCTACAATATTAATGAGAGACACATAAAGTATATATATTCTGGATCCTTATGCATAGGGAAGACGAACAAGCGATGTCCGTCTGTCCGTCTGTCTGTACGTGAAATCGGTTTTCCCAAGCTCCCAGAACAGCTAGAGACTTCGTTCTTGGACTGGTGTGTCAGAAATTTTCCGAAAAATTTTGCTATTAAGAATCAGCAAAATCGAGGAGACGATTTCAGAGCTGGAAAACTCAAACTCAATATTCATATAGAAAATAACTACCGAAAACAAGTTTTCATTACTTTTTTTATTAAATTAACTTATTTTATACTTCGGTATGAATAAAATTGGTATTTATAATTAAAAAAAAATTTAAAAATTTAACAAATTAAAAAAACGTTTCCAGGGTTGGAAAACTTTAACTTTTTTTCTAATAATTAAACATATTTCATGTTTTAGGAAGAAGGCTATTTTCTCAGGAACATTAAAAGCTACGGGTCTGAAATTTGGACAGTGTATGTAGAACTTTGGTCACTACAACAACAAATATATAAAAGCTAAAAATTTAAGGGTGTTCCAAAATGAGTGACGAAAACTTTTAAAATCCCATGTAATATACATACAATTGTATTATGTATGTACATATATATATTGACACTTGAAATTTGTAAAATTAATGTATTTTTTATATATGCTACAACAATTAACACTAAAATTAAAAAAATTTAAATTAAAGGGTGGTCCATCAGTTAATGCAATTTTGAATATGTAATTTTAACAAATTGCTATATCTTGGAAACCGTAAGAGCTAAACTGTTGAAATTTTCAAAAACGGTAAATCTAAAAAATCCGAAAATTATAAAATCGCCAAAAATTAAAAGAAAACGCCAAAACAAAAAAACCGCCAAAATTAAAATAAAAAGCTAAAATTAAAAAAAAAACGCCAAAAACCGAAAAAAATCGCCACAACGAGAAAAACGTGTCAAAACTAAAAATAAATTTCCACAATGACAAAAAACGCCAAAAACCGCTAAAATCGCCAAAACAAAAAAAAAATGGTTATATGAACAAAAATCGCCAAAAATTAAAAAAAAATCGCCTAAATGAAAAAAAACGGCAAAATCAAAAAAATCGCCAAAACGAAAACAAATCGCTAAAATTAAAAAAAATCGCCAAAATAAAAAAAAAATCGCCAAAACGAGAATAAATTGCCTATATGAAAACAAATCGCTAAAAATGAAAAAAAATCGCCTAAATGAAAATAAATCGCCAAAATTAAAAAAAAAACGTCAAAAACCGAAAAAAATCGCCAAAAAGAGAAAAAAGTGTCAAACAACTAAAAATTCCCACAATGACAAAAATCCGCAAAAATCGCCGAAACAAAAAAAAATGCTTATATGAACAAAAATCGCCAAAAATGAAAAAAAATCGCCTAAATGAAAAAAATCGCCAAAATCAAAAAAATCGCCACACTAAAAAAACCAAAACAAAAAAATCGCCTAAATGAAAAAAATCGTCAAAATCAAAAAAATCGCCAAACCAAAAAAAAAATCGCCAAAATTAAAAAAACGCCAAAAACCGAAAAAAATCGCCAAAACAAAAAAAAATGCTTATATCAACTAAAATCGCCAAAAATGAAAAAAAATCGCCTAAATGAAAAGAAAAATCGCCAAAATCAAAACAAAACGCCAAAACGAAAATAAATCGCCAAAATTAAAAAAAACGCCAAAAACCGAAAAAAATCGTTAAAACAAAAAAAAATGCTTATATCAACTAAAATCGCCAAAAATGAAAAAAAATCGCCTAAATGAAAAAAAAATCGCCAAAATCAAAACAAAACGCCAAAACGAAAATAAATCGCCAAAATTAAAAAAAAACGTCAAAAACCGAAAAAAATCACAAAAACAAAAAAAATGCCTATATGAAAAAAATCGCCAAAAATGAAAAAAATCGCCTAAATGAAAAAAAAATCGGCAAAATCAAAAAAATCGCCAAAACGAAAATAAATCGCCAAAATTAAAAAAAAGCGTCAAAAACCGAAAAAAATCGCCAAAACGAGAATAAATTGCCTATATGAAAAAAAATCACCAAATATGAAAAAAAAATCGCCTAAATGAAAATAAATCGCCAAAATTAAAAAAAAATGTCAAAAACCGAAAAAAATCGCCAAAAGTGTCAAAACAACTAAAAATTCCCACAAAGACAAAAATCCGCAAAAATCGCCAAAACAAAAAAAAATTGCCTATATGAACAAAAATCGCCAAAATTAAAAAAAAAACGCCAAACACTGAAAAAAATCGCCAAAACAAAAAAAATTGCCTATATGAAAAAAAATCGCCAAAATTAAAAAATCGCTAAAAACCGAAAAATTCGCCAAAACGAGAAAAAAGTGTCAAAACTAAAAAAATTGCCAAAAAGAAATAGAAACGCCAAAAACCGAAAAAATCGCCAAAACAAAACAAAATTTGCCTATATGAAAAAAAATCGCCAAAAAATAAAAAAATCGCCTAAATGAAAAAAATTTTCAAAATCAAACAAATTGCCAAAAGGAAAAAAGTCGCCAAAACCGAAAAAATTGCCAAAACGAGAAAAAAGTGTCAAAACTAAAAAAATTGCCACAAAAAAATAAAAAAAATAAAATACATAAAAAATAAAAAAATCGCCTAAATGAAAAAAAAATCGTCAAAATCAAAAAAATCACCAGAACGAAAAAATGCCAAAATTAAAAAAAAAAACGACAAAAACCGAAAAAATCGCCAAAACCAAAAAAATTGTCTATTTGAAAAAAATCGCAAAAAAGCACCAAATTAAACATAATGCCTAAAACCTAAAAATTGCACAAAAAGTATGCATTTTTTCAAAAAAATTCAATTCATATGTATCTCTATACTACATAAACGCACTTTGGTAAAGGGTATATAAGATTCGGAACAGCCGAATATAGCACTCTTACTTGTTTATATTTATTATATAAACACATGTGGTTATCAATTATGATTCATTCAAGTGCATTATGATGCAGCCTTTGATCAGACTGGCGAGTGTCAAATAGCATCTGTACAAAATACATATTTACGTTGCAGTCTGTCAAATACATTTATCTAACACTTCATGCAGCGGTATTTGCCCGATTGCATGAGTGTCAAATGTCCAGTGCACAAAAATAATTTCAATGCCATTGGATGTTATGTATGTTGCGGTCAAGTTGACTTTAAATGTTTACTACGCAATGTTAGTCGTAGTGATAGTTAGAACACGCTACACCTCCACCTTTTATAAGTATGTTCATATAACGTTAGTTTTATGGACATTCTTTTACACATAAAAAAAGTATTTTTGAAATATAATTAAAGTGTTTGAGAAAATCATATTTACATTTTTTAAAAGCTATTTAAATTATCTAACAATTGATTTAACTGATTTTGTTTTATTACCAGAAAACTTTTTTTTTTAATTTGACTGACATTCAAAAGTTTGCTGGGTATAACTTCTGAATGATAATGTTTCAGAAAACTACAGTTACTTTTTCTTAAAGCTATTTTAGTCTTCTAACAATACATTTTAAATAATCGATGCTATAAGATATAGTTTTTGTTTTACAAGTGAAAGAACAATTATTTAATATTTTTGTGATTTTCAAAGGTTTGCTGGGCTATAACTTCTGAATGCAAGTAGTTGGAAATATGATGATTACCGACGTAAAAGGTATTTTGATTCCCTATCGAATGGTACTAGTCGCTATATGGTACATCGAATAGGTTTAATTTTATGGGCCAGCAAACTTTTTCCAGAGTGCTATTTTCAAGTGCTCTGTTCTTCTAGAGTATGGTAATGAAAAAAGTGACAGTTGTAAAATTAAGTTCTACGCCTCTAATGTAACTAATTTAGTTATTGTTCTTTTTAAATTAGTTAGTTATTACTTATTTTCAGTGCAATAAAAATTTTAATTATTTTGCCAAAAGTTGTTTACTTTGAAAAAGTACTTTTTTGTAACTCTGAAAAAGTTTGCCAAATAACTAAATGTTTTCCAAAAAGTTTGTTTTCTTCTGGCCGATAAATTCCTATGTCGATTTTAAGTCGCCGAGGATTCTTCGACTTCAGTGGACTTTCAGCCGCCGCCGTAGATATTTTGCTCAGCCGCCGCAACCGACAAAACAGTGGCGGTTTCGTTCTTTGCACACGTGCAACTCAATATAGAGAAATAAGTCGATCGGCTCCAAGCCGACGGAGCGCCGCCGCCGGTTACTTTTTCTATTTATCAAACTGCCGCCGATTATGTCGGCTCAAAACCAGCCGAAATGTTATCTGTTAAAAAATAAATTTCGTAGAAAAAAATTTCGAAAAACCGATTTTCAGTTCCAATTTATTTTTTAGTTTTCATATGCTTATTTGAGCCGCCGAAACTTTTTTTGGAGCGCCGCCGGCGCTTACAAAACTACTGCGCCGCCGCCGCCGATAATTTTACCACGATTTGTTTCTCTGACTCAATATTCACATTTTGTTAAAATGCCTAAAGCGAAAAGAGATAAAAAAGGTGAATTGGAGAAAAATCATTTAAATTTTATTTTCTAATACTTATTGTTTATAATGATAGTGTCCTTAACCAAAACTGAGCGCAAGGGATTGCAATGGAAACAACAGATAATTACAGACATTCAGCGATGTATTGAAAAATATGCTAACATATTTGTTTTCCATGTACGAAATATGCGCAATAACTTGTTGAAAGATTTAAGACAAGAATGGAAACAAAACTCAAGATTTGTATTTGGGAAGAATCGTATTATGCAGATTGCATTAGGCAGAACAAAATCGGAAGAAGTAAAAGTCGGTTTGCATCAATTGTCTAATAGGCTCACGGGACAAGTGGGTTTGCTATTTACAGATAGGAGCAAAAAATATGTTTTGGAATGGTCTCAGAAATACTGGGCTGTGGAGTATGCCAGAAGCGGTTTTATTGCTACAGATACCGTAATTTTACCCCAAGGGCCTCTAACGGAATTTTCACATTCAATAGAGCCACATTTGAGATCTTTAGGAATGCCAACGTTATTAAAGCAGGGTACAGTTACGTTAAACTCTGAATATACAGTTTGCGAAAAAGGCGAAGTACTAACTCCTAACCAAGCTCGTATACTTAAACTGTGTGCAAATCCCATGGCAAAATTTCAATTAGCGATTGTATGTTCATGGAACAAAATTGATGGCTACGAATTGCATGTTAAAAATAATTATGAAGAAGATGGAAGTGGGCCAGGCGAGTCAATAAAATCGGAGTCGTCTACAGCTTAATCAAATTTTAAATTCTACATAATTAAATTTTAGTACACCGTTAAGCTTAAACATTTTTAATACATATTTTAAAATACATATACATATATATGATTGTCAAAAACTATGCTGAAGGAGCACTTCCAACACATCCGGTAACTGTGCTAATCTTCTTTGTTGGTTTATACGATATAACGTAACGCTGAGCGACAGGTAACGGTTCTGCATATCCATTTGTATAAGAAGAGTCTTCAAATAATACTTCATAGTCTTCAGTTGCTGTCTGTGGAAGTCTGTGAATAATAGCTTTGTAGAAACATGTAGTTTGTGGATACAATGCCATAACTAAAAAATAAGCAGAAGTTAATAAAGTGCAGTGTTAATTTTGGTTTATACCCTTGATGTTTATGCATTATATAATAAAGCTCAGATACGGTCCTAGGGACAAATTACGGCACTCAATACCGTTCGAAATTTTAAAATATTTCCATATAAACTCTATTGAAATATTTCGTTCGTTAACGACTGCCGTAATTTGCCCCCTGTTCTGAAAATCGCGGTGGTTTTTAAAAACGAACACTTAGCTGACTTGTTAGTTAGTTTTTGTTGTATTTTAAGTTTTAGTCATGGATAATATTTTATTCCCATTTCCATCTATAAATCTGGAAATATACAAAAGAATGATTCATTCTTTGGATAAATCGGAAATATACAAAATGATTCATTTTTTTAAATCACCGTGACTTGCAGACAGGAGGCTTACACCATATGCAAAGAAATAACGTGTGCGTTTAAACGAAATTTCCATACGAAAACCGGGTTTGAAGCACACATTAATTCTGTATTGCGATGCGAAAGTTCAAGGATTAAATACAGGTGCAGGCCAATCCCGGTATAACGAACCATTTATGTCTGGGCCATTCGTTATATCGCAAAGATTTTTTTCAAGTGTTATTTTAATTATTATTATTGTAGACATGATACAATAAAATGAAAATAATGAGGGTAACTTATTTTCAAATAAGCTACCAAATATAAATACATTTATTTGCATTTACATTGCTGCTGTAGATTTTAATATTTTTTGTCACATCAAAAATACAAAGTAGAACAAAACCTTAGAAATATGTTCCTAGAAAGTTTTTGTTTTTTATTTTGTGATTTTTTCTTCATCATTCGTTATATCCAGTATAAAATTAGTAAAAAATTTGGACGTTCGTTATATCGGATTTTCGTTATAGCGAGATTCGTTATACCGAGATTTACCTCTACACGCATTGGACTCCACTCATCATTTGTGTTTTTCCACATAAAAGAACTATGTATAAAGGCATGTTCTGTAAATATACTAAAGTGATTTCAAATCACTGAAAAGGTGTTCTGCACACAAATTTGATTGAGATCGCGTGATTTGAAAAAGGTCAACCAACTGCCTGACGATATTAAATCACTTGATGGTTTTTGAAGCATTTTACTTTGAATTTGGTAATAAAACAATTATATACACAATATGATTTGTTTTTTATTCGTTTTTGTAATAACATTAATTATTTTACACAAAAGCACTAAAATTTACAAATTTATGAAAATGCTATATAAGTATTTTTTGAACTCGTAACATTTTTCATGATTTATTTTTCCTTTCTAGTAGTCAGCTGAAATTGTTTATCAAAAAAGCATTTGCGGTTGCCAGAGCAACAAAGTTTTAAAGTCGTGTAAAGCCTAATTAATTCAACTAATCTAATCTAATTTGTTCAATAATTATTATAAATTTGAATTTCGATTGGTTAATATTTAATATACAATCGTTAAAAATAAGTGCAAATGGCAAAAAACTACTAAATAACTGTGGCAGCACAATAAAAGCTTTTTGCTCGTTATTTAGCACAATGAAAATCACTAAAAAATCTCGTGATTTTCAGAACACCCAAAAATCACTTGCGTGATTTTAAAATCGTTCGTGATTTGAAATCACCGTGATTTCAGAACATACATATAATATGATTTGTTTTTGTAATAAAATTAATTATCAGGCATGTTCTGAAATCACGGTGATTTCAAATCACTAACGATTTTGAAAAAAATATTTCATATTATAGCTCTTAAAATAATTTTCAAAATAGCAAGTTAAAGAAATTCAAGATGAATTCGGAGGATCTTGACTACAAACGAGAAGTTCAAGATGAATGCGGTAGATATTGAACAAAAATAAAAAAATAAATACATTCTCGTTATTTTAATTTTTCATATTATCTGGTAGTGTATTATACAGTTGTAAACCCTTGTAAAACAGTGATCTCTGCATCTGCGTTGATGTAACCTTGTTTAATCGAAAATCGTTCACATTTATTAGTCCGTACGGTTGGCTTTCTCCTACATATCTTATTTGTTCACAAAGATATTTGGGTGCGTCGCCTTGTTTCATCTTTGAAGTCTCTGTTTCACATTTAACCATTTCAGGATATTCAGCATTGTATTTATTTCAGTATATCTATCACATTTTAATATTATTCTCATAGCTTTATTTTGAAGTTTCTGCATTCTTGCTAATTGGAGTGTGTAGTAGACCCGTACTCGAAGTGTGGTTTTATTATGGTATTATATATATTTATCGTTGTAGTTTTTGATATTTTGTTTCTGATTCTTCCAAGAAAACTGATTTTTTTTACCGATTTTTATCATATGTGCTGAATGTGTTCATTAAATTTTAGTTTCTTATCTTACGCTACCAATTGCGTTCCCGTTGTCCAATATAATCTTATTTGATATTTTATCGTAATCAGTTTTATTTTTCATTTGTTTCACTAGGTTTATATAGTTCTAAATTATTTATTATACGAAATGTAAAAAAATCAGTTACATTGCATGTTATTTTGTTTACATATTGCACATTGTCTATCGATTCCCGTATATTACTAATGCTGCGTATAAAATAAGAGTTTAAGTTATTAGCGATATTATAACTATCAGTGTATTCTACATTGTCAAATACCACTGGTTTGATCATACTTTTGTTATCATGAAGTACTAGGTTTTTGATTTCTTTCCACATTTGTTTCTGGGGGCAAATCACGGCACTCGAAATCGAGTGCACGTTCGTGTAGAGAATTATTTCGATGGCTACAATTTTTTGGATCACGGTATTCGATCGTATTTTCTGTTACCTACTACTATTTTTTACACTGCTGTTAGCATAAGACAAAAAGAAAAACAAAACTTTATTTGTATTTGTTCTGGAAATGATTTTTCCCTTATTTATTTTTTTGCACTGCCTATTAGACAATTTTTGTATTGATATTCACTTTCCTTAAAAACAATTAAAATTAAATTAAACTATATTTTCTAAACTAATTGTTCGAAAATATCCGGAAAATACTTATATTTTGATTACATACTTCTTTCTTTTTCCTTTGTTTTGTTTCTTTGGTTTGTTTCGCGGCAAAAAGCTAAGAGTTTACTTGTTTTCGATAGTAGACTACCAATCGAGTGCAACTTCGCGTAGATACGTTTCGTTAACGATTGCCGTAATCCACGTTAACACCATCTCGAAGACAAAGTACTCGATTTCGAATGCGGTGATTTGCCCCCCTAATCCCTTGCGATACTAATTTTGTTGTTTATATAATTATTTTTACTGTTTTAAATTTGTTGTTTATATTTATTTCTAATTATTTTATATTCTGCCCATTTTTGATTAGTGTTTTCTCTTTTTTCTTGCAAATATTTAATTATCTTTTCTCTTTTCATCAACCGTAGTTCATCAATAAACCAATTGTAAACATTTTTATTCTCACGAATTGTTTTTTAAACGTAAATTTTTTGCAGTATTTTTCAAGCATTCATCAAAGAGTTCAGCATTTTCATTTATATCTCTGGCGCTATCGTATTTTAAGTTATTAGATAATTCAGTATTAAAAATTTCTTTATTATATTTAAATATTTCGATTATTTTTCTTTCATTTTGTAGTTCTTTATTCACATTTGGGACAGTTATATTTATAATTTCATGTTCTGAAATCTTATTTTTTTCATTATTATTTACTAACGTATTAAAGTTATTCGATATTACATAGTCTATTATTGTTTTTGATTTTCTGTTAGACGCGTGCATTCATTTACTAATTGCATTAGACCGTTGTCATGGAGCAGACTCTTAATTCTATTTTTATACGTATAATTTTTCATCCAGTCTATATTAAAATCACCCGTTATTATAATATCACAGTTGTTTAAGTAATTATCACATATTTCCTCAATTATTTCTTCAAATACAGTACAAAATACAGATTCGCTATGACTAGGTGATCTATAAATTACCCCAATTATAAAGCTATAGTTTCCAAATGTGGCTCTGCAAAATAAAATCCAGTACTTCATATTATCCACCTTTTCAATTAATTTTATAATGTTCCAATGACTCCTACAATATATTATGACACCTCCAGTTTTAGAGGATGTAGATAACACATTGATATATTTGTATTTGCAATAGTAATTCTGATTCCTCAATTTCTTCAGTTATATGAGTTTCCGATAAAATGAAAAACTCCGGTCCTTCTTCTGCTACAATAATTTCACGTTGGTTATAGTTATTAATAAGCCCTTGTATATTTGTATACATTATGCGAAACTCTTTTAATTTTTATGCTAGTAGGCCAATATTTTTTATTTTGTTTTTTATTTTGTTTTGATACACCGGACATTCTCTATCATTTGTAAAGTGATTTTCATCCAATCCCATGTCTAGTTTGCTGTTTACCTTTACGCAATTGATACATTTCATTATTCGGTCTTGGTTTTCACAATCTTTAGATCTATGCTGTCCGTAACATTTTAAACATATTTCCTGGTTCTTACATTCCCTTGCTAGATGATTGTATCCTCTACATTTTAAACATTGTGTGATTTCTGTTCCATCATATACTCTGCATTTTTCCCAACCAATGTTTACTCTTCCTTCTTCTATAATTTTGTTATATGATTCGATATCAACTTTTAATTTTACAGTATATACTATTTTATTATTCCTTTTTAATTTATATTTTTCGATAAATTTAAAATTAGAGTTTGCCAAATTATAATTTATTTTATTTTCTCAATAATTTCATTTTCATTATATTCAAAAGTCATGCCTGTGATTTTTATTTTGTACTCTGATGTATTAGGAACCTTGATTTCATACTGTTCCGATATTTTATCTTGAATCGAGCACTTAATTTTTTCCAGTTATTCGCCATTTTCACTCTGTATCACTATTGTTCCGTTTCTCTTACTTATAACGTTTGTTATTTTTAAACCAACTGGATTAATTTTATTTAAATCTTTTGTTTTAACCGCCGATTGCTTTTCCCTTGGTTTTACAATTAGGGGTACTTGTTTGCTCGTACATGGTAACTCTTTGTTTCTAGCTGCTTCTGCCTATGTTGTTTTTGTACTTGACTCATTTATCACTTTTTTGATCTCTTTACACATATTTTCATTTTTTTCTATTGTTTGATGAACTTTTTTGTTGTTGTTTTCAATTTCGTTTACATTACCAACTAATTTTTTAACGTCTTCAACATTTTCTTCACAAGATTTTTGTAATTTAATAATTTTATTAATTCTTTCTTCATACCGTGGCTCAATAGCTTCTAATAATTTTTTAATTTCGGTTTCGTTCTGTTTTAAATTCATGTTTATAGTCTATTAGATGTTGTTTATTTTCGAGAACTCCATCTTGAACTTCTTTTATTAGGCCCCTTTCACATTACGCAACTTTACTTGCACAAGTCTTGTGTTTGTGGGTATGAGAGGAAAGGTCGGTTGAAGGGGAAAGAATTGCCGAGATTTGAGTACAGACTTGCTTGAACTTGGAAATTCTGCCACAATTCTGTTTCAGCTGTCATTGTTGGCTTGGGATATTGATTTGTTTTTGACATTGTCTTTTATTTCTTCTTCGGTGTGTTGTCTAATTTTGTGTTAAGAAAATTTTATATTACATATGAATACAGAAATGAAACAAAACGTCAACAAATTAAGAAAATTCGAGTATAAAAAAATTAAACTTGCTCAAGAAATGAACTGAATGTGAACATAGAAGCAAGTTCAAAAGAAAATAAATAAAAATGAAAATTATACTTGCGTAAGTAAAGTTTCCTAATGTGAAAGGGGCCTTACTAAATCAATGTTTTGTATATATTGCATGCAATCATCACAAATATACCTTATAAATCTATTTTCGTCCATAATTTTCGCCGAATATTGGTCTATTCCCGCAAATTTTTTTTGATATGGAATACTTTGCCACACACTCCATTGCAACTCATTCCACTTTCACCCCTTATTGCTGATCTGCATTTATTGCATTCAGCCATATTATTGTTTTTAATCCACGAATAATTAGTTTTATTGCTATTTTTTGTTTTCACTAATTATCATTTTAATATTATTTATTTTAAAAGTGTTTATATATTATAATAACACCTTTATTTTATATATTTTTTAATTTTTACAGAGCTATGATATTCTGCTTTTTTTGTGATATGGAATACTTTGCCACACACTCCATTGCAACTCATTCCACTTTCACCCCTTATTGCTGATCTGCTATTGCTATTTTTTGTTTTCACTAATTATCATTTTAATATTATTTATTTTAAAAGTGTTTATATGTTATAATAAAACCTTTATTTTATATACTTTTTAATTTTTACAGAGCTATGATATTCTGCTTGTTTTCTTTCTTTCTTTCTTTTTGAAAATCCATATACATAGGTTTTCTTTACTCTCGCCTGAAGATTTTCTCACCCGGAAAGTTTACTGTTAAGGACAACGGCACTATCCGTTAGTTATTAGGTACATATGTGTCAAACTTAAGTTAATAAACAAGTGTCTGAATCAAACAGTTTTTCATTTGTAATACTAACTACAGTTTATTAGAAAGCTCAAAATGAATGCGGTAGATCTTGACACTTTCTGTTCAAAAAAAAACGAACAAGCTTTTATGTTGATATCCGTTCTTGAAATATACAGGTAATGCCCCTGCTTACCGTACTGAGACGTCCAGATCGTCCTGATTGCTTGGGGTTTAAATTTGACATCATATAGTAATTTTTATTTTAACCGGTTGATAATTATTTTTTCCTTTTGTATGGTTTGTTCGTTTTAGTTTAAAACCTATAAAAGTCTGCATGTGTTTATTGTATTTATTTCTTTTATACAGCATGCATGCGCTTAAAAGTGCATGTATGTACGTGGTTGTTGTTGTTTTACTTCTGTTGGTACGATGTCATATAGGCTGCTTGAACGTTTCTGTTGTATTTTGTTTCTTTTATTATAGCGTACGTATGTTTATGTAAGTACGTGTGTGTAGTACGATCGCAACTTGACTGTCTGAGCGTGGCTGTTGTATTTGATGTGTACTTATAAAACATGTGTATAGTTGTTGGTATTATTTCTGTTGGTAAGTTTTCAATAATAATAAAAAAATCTAAAATCAAATAAACAGGTATGCAGTGTGGGAAAAAATATCGAAGTATTTGTGACGGAACGTTACAAACTATGTCAAAACTCTTAAAAAAGCTGCTCATGACAAAATTGTCCCCAACTTTAACTGATAGTGGGTGCATACCGGACCATCAATTTGGTTTTAGAAGTCAGCATAGCACCATTGAACAGACGCATAGATTGATTCAAGTTATAAGAAGAACATTTGAAGAAAAGAAGCATTGTTCTACTCTCTTTGTTGATGTTAATTTTAAAATTGAAGACATATACATATTTCAGTAAGCTAGTGTAAAGTTATATTCTATCCCTGAAGTTCTTTGTTGTGGAAGGAGACCTCACGAGTGTGCCCGAATCTATCTTTGTCGATGTGCCACAATGGAGTATACTGGGCACAGTTTTGTTTTTGGTATATACTTGTGATATGCCTGTTGGCACTAAAAACCATACATCTACATTTGCCGATCATACAGCCTTCTTTAGCATGCACGAAAACCCTCACGAGGCATCCCGATATCTTCAACACAGCTGGAACTATGGTCAAAGTTATGGAGAATTAAACTTAATGAACAGAAGTGTGCGCAGGTTTTTTTTTTTAATACATATATTTATTTATTGTATCTTCAAATATGAACTAACAATAAGTGATCAAATCTTAAAGCTAAAATATAATTATTTAGCCCGACCAGTGTCGGCCAAAACTTAGTGATAATTTAAATAATACAAAGTAGTGATAATCAAAAAGGAAAATTAAATGTATTTTCAAGCATTCCCATCTAGAGTGTTGAGTATAAGAGCCCTTGTGTCCCTCTTTTTTAGGCGGATGTGACCATTAAAATTCAAAATATTACGAGCAAGCGGATTAGGATGTGACTCGAGTTTTGTTAAGTATTTGCCTGCGTATCTTGCAATTTCTTCAGTCACTAGTGGCATTTTTAAATCACGATGCAAATTTGAATTCTTAATATACCATGGAGCAGATGTTATTAACCTTAAAATTTTGTTTTGTCTTCGTTGAATTCTCTCTACATTGGAAGCTGAAGCAGTGCCCCATAACTGGATACCGTAACACCATATTGGCTTCAAAAGCGACTTGTATATTAAAAGTTTGCAGTCCAGACTAAGTGTTGAATTTCTGCCAATCAACCAATGAATTTGAGATAACTTGAGTTTCATCTGAGTTAGCTTAAAGTCAATATGATGTTTCCATGTAAGCCTTCGATCAAGGTGTATACCAAGGTATTTCACTTGGGAATGTTGAGGAATATTTTTATTGTTGATTCGAATGGGGGAACAAGTATCTCTTCTTAGGGTAAACGTTGTATGGACACACTTTTGTTCATTTACCTTAATTCTCCATAAGTTCAACCAGATTTCTAACTGTGTAATATGTTCTTGAAGATATCGGGACGCCTCGTGCGGGTTTTTGTTCATACTAAGGCAGGCTGTATCATCGGCAAACGTAGATGTATGGATATTGCTGCTCACAGGCATATCACAAGTATAAATCAAATACAAAACTGGCCCCAGTATGCTCCCCTGTGGCACACCGGATGATATAGATTGGGGCAGACTCATGAATTCTCCTTCCACAATCGTAAACTTTCGGGTAGTTATGTAGCTTTCTAATAGATTCAGAAAATTTATTGGTAAATATGATTTTAATTTTAAAATAAGGCCTTCATGCCACACTTTATCAAAGGCCTGAGAAACGTCAATAAACAGGGCAGAACAATACATTTTTTCTTCAAAAGTTCTTCTTATAAATTGCACCAATCTATGAGTTTGTTCAATGGTGCTATGCTGACTTCTAAAACCAAATTGATGGTCTGGGATGCACCCACTATCAGTTAAAATTGGGGACAATTTTGTCATGAGCAGCTTTTCGAAGAGTTTTGACATTGTTGATAGCAGACTTATTGGCCTGTATGACTCAGCCTTGGTAAGGTCTTTGCCCGGCTTTGGAATCATTTTGACCTTTTGTGGATAATACTCCAGTCGTAAAATGGCGTTAAAAATAAATAACAGGATTCTAATTGCAATATGGGGCAAGTTTTTCAGCATATTGTTACTTATTCCATCAATACCTGGAGCTTTCTTCGGGTTGAGTTCAGCAATTAGTTTCTGAACATCACGCGTCTTAAATTTTATGGGTCGAGGGGGTAGCGCAACTACACTTGGTAAATCAACAACACCAGTACATGTGTTTGGGGTAAATACGGATTTTAAATGCCCAACAAATGTGTTACCTTTTTCAGTATCGCTTCTGGCCCAACCTCCGGTAGAAGTGCGCAGAGTTGGTCTATATTCAACTGGTGTTTTAAGCTTTCTAGCAGCTCGCCACAAGGAGTAATTAGATGCAGGTGTGGCATCAAGATTTTCCAGATAATTTTTAAGACATACAGTTTTTTCATATGAAAGCAGGTCTTGGAGTCGTCTAGTGCACTCTTTAAATCTAATTTTATTTTGGGGTGATCTGTGCTGTTGCCATTCCCTTCTAGCTGTTCTTTTTTCACGTAAAAGACGTTCAATGTCTGTAGAATAAATTCTATTAAACCCAGTCTGCGGATGGGAAGTAGTGGCATGTTCAGCAGCCTGTTTAATATTTTCGTTAAGATTTTCAATGTTAGATTCAATATCACCTGGTGTTCTTAGGTTAATATTTTCCGTACAATGGCTACTGAGGTATTTTTGAACCCCAGCCAATTAACACGGTTGATCATCTTTACGTATGAGACAGGGAAGTCACTTCTTAGTGGGCTACAAATTGTAACAATCGTGGGAGAGTGATCGCAGGAGAGATCTACAGAAGCTTTAACATGAATTAAATCCCTACCGATATTTTTCATTACTCCAAAATCTATAACATCCGGAATTTTTTGTATGTCCGTAGGCCAGTAAGTGGGCTCCCCACTTGAAATGACGTCCAAGCCCATTTTTGAAATTGTGTTGAACAATGCCCGACCTCTAGGTGTAATAAGACGCGAACCCCAGAACGTATGTTTTGCATTGTAGTCCCCAGCTGCTACAAAACAAGGGCCAAGAGATTTGTAGAATTCCTCGAATTGATCCTCAGTAATTGCGAATCTGGGAGGGGAGTAAATTGATGAAATCACGAAATTTGTAACAAAATTTTCGACACAAATATTTGTTGCTTGTAGATGTTCTTCACAAATGTTATCAAGGACATAGTGTTTGAGTCTTGACTTAATTATAATTGCTGACCCACCGCATGCTCTCCCCCTCGGGTCCTTTGAATCATATAGAGTGTAACCATTTATTTTAAATAAGCTCCTTGAAGTCAAATGAGTCTCAGAGACCAACATTATATCAATATTTTTTTCCACGAGGAAGTGCTCAAGTTCATTTTTATGCTGGCGAATGCCGTTTGCGTTCCAGAAACATATTTTTAACATGTTCATGGTTTGTTAACTAATGCTTGAAGCAGTGTATTCTGCATTCGCAGCATTTCTTGCATCATGCTAGTCATATTTGTTGTAAAGTTGTTTATAGTTAGCACCAGATTCTCAATAGTAGCTTCAAGGCGACTAAAGTTAAAGCCTGAGCTTGCATTCGCTGAATTGTTTTGCGGTGAATCATTATGTGAGGGACTAGAACTAGCCTTAGCATCATCGGCATACGATACACGTGAAGTAACTGGTTGACTTACTTGAGCAAAAGAGGCGGAGTACGCGTTTAATGGTTGTGCTGGGGCTAACTTAGGTTTTTGACTCATAGTCTGTTTAACATAAGAATATACAGGGCATCCTCTATAGTTAGCGGTGTGATTACCTCCACAATTACTACATTTTTTTTCTGCTTGTTCTTTTGGCTTAGTGCAGCTAGCAGTACCATGCAATTCACCGCAGATAACACAAACTGTAGGTAAATTGCAGTAAGTTTTTGTATGGCCATATTCTTGGCAATTATGGCACTGTACAGGACCTGAACGCTTACGTGGCTCTTCAACTGTGATTTGTCGGTGTAACAGAAACTTTACGCTATAAATTGGATGGGTTTCATTTTTTTCAATTGTATGTCATTCGGCTCCAGTTCAATGCGAAATAGGGGTTGGGCGACCTTTTCTCTGTTAATTATATTAGTAACGTTTTTTACCTTAAATCCTTGGTCTAGAAGTGCACATTTTACTTCTTCGGGCTCAACGTATGAATCTATGCCCTTTAGTACTATCTGTAGGCCTTTAGCACTCTTAAGTTGGTATGTGTAAAAGTTTGTTTTATTTTTTTCAAAATCATTTACAATTTTTCGAAAATTGTTTTCATCGTATATTTGGAATTTAGTTTCATCAATATTACCTCTTTTAATTGGAATTACGTGAAAAGTATTTTCACCAATCGTCGACAGTAGTTTTTTTAGAAGCGCGTTAGAATTTTTTTCCCTCACATATATTGGTGGTGGCTTAAAAGACTTCTGAGATGATGAAGCGGTCTTCTCGTTATCGTCTTGCAATTATGAAAAACGATTTTGGCGATTCATGGATGATGCGCTGTTATCCCTAGACATCTTTGGAACAGATGAAATTTTAGAAGAATTCGGGCTTCGCCCACACTTTACCACGGTTATATATCTGTCCATTCCGACTTGTCCCTTTGGTTTTGAGCTACAGTTATCTGTAGTGATAACTTGGTTAGGTGATGAACAGCCCGAAGCGAATGATTTCAATGGCTTAACTGACGAAGTACTAGGCAACTGTACTGTTAAAGAATCACTAGTAGGCATTGGACAAAGCGAAGTTGATCGCTGTCGAAAAAGTGGATTTGTTGTTAGAAAAAGTGTATTATCAGATTTTTTATTTTTATTAAGAGCTTCCGAACTCACAGTAAGTCTGTCATCAGGTTTTTTATTTTTATTGTTATCATTATGAGCATCAGAACTCATAGTAAAATAGGCATTTCTGCCGTTATAACTCACTTCACATTTATTTGTTTTTGAGGTACTCATATAGAGTATTCCTCAAGGGCACTTTTGTTTGTTTGTTTGTTTTTTTTTATTACGGTTTTTTTTGTTTTTGTTATTTATGACTATGCAAAAAAATATTAACAAAGCAATTAAAGCTTATTTATCAAAGTTAATAATATGTATTACGAATATTTTCTTTTATATAATTTTTTTTGTTAAGTATGTATGTAAAAAAAAACTCCGCTATGACGTTAGTTCACTATGAAGGTACAACGAGAACTGAGTGTGCGCAGGTAACATTTATTCTACGAAAATATACTTGTTCCCCCATTAATCTAATTGTTCCTCAAAATTCACATGTAAAATACCTTGGTATACACCTTACATGGAAACAACATATTGATTCTAAGCTAACACAAATGAAACTAAAGTTAACTCTGATACATTGGCTGATTGGTATAAATTCAACTCAGTCTACATTGCAAACTTTTGATATACAAGTCGCTTTTGATACCTATATGGTGCTACGGAACTCAACTATGGGGCACTACGTCAGCTTCTAATGTCGAGAGAATCCAACGAAGGTAAAACAAGATTTTACGTTTGATAACATCGGCTCCATGGCACATCAAAAATTCAAATATACATCTTGATTTAAATGTGCCACTCGTGATTGAAGAAATTGCAAAATACACAGGCAAATATTTAACAAAACTCGAGTCACATCCTAATCCGCTTGCTCGTAATATTTTGAATATACTGGACACATTCGCCTAAAAAAGAGGGACACAAGGGCTCTAATACTCAACACTCCACATGGGATTTCTTGAAAATACTTTTTTTTCCTTTTTTGATTATCACTACTTATGTATTATTTGTAACCACACTAATAGGGGATTTACACCTGAATAAAATCTAGCAGATTTTAATTGAAATCTTAATTAAAATCTATACCGCTTACACTAGTTTTTTTACATTTACCAAAATTGTTTTATCCAAAACAAAACCCATTAACTGAAAAATTTCCAAAACTACAACCAAACATTTGCAATATATCCAATTCACACACCTTTTTAAGCAAACCGTAGCTAATTCAATAATCTTTTAAATAAATATGTTGTACAGGGTAGTAAAAATAAAATAAAAATATTTGATTTTGTGTAGATTTCCTACAAATCTACTCACAAACTAATTTTGTTTCGTATGGGAAATCCAGTACAAAGCAGCTAGATTTAGCTCAAAATCTCGTAAGTACTAGATTTCGAAATAGTGGTAATGCACTATAAGATTATGTCCGACAGTGGTCGGTCCTAATAATTATATTTTAGATTTAAGATTTGAATACTATTTGTTAGTTCATATTTGAAGATACAATAAATAAATACATATATTAAAAATATTATTGACTATAAACTTATGTTGTGATGTTCAGTTTTATTTAATTTAATTTTACATAAGTAATTGTGCCGTGATGTCCAGTTTTTCATTAATTAAAAACTTTTATTATAAGTAATATGCAAAATAGTTTACACACACGCACATGTACACATATACATACGTAAATTTTCAATGTACATATGTAAATTTTCAATTATAAATAAAAAGCTTCTGAAGACGTTGGAAAAAAGCCAACAAAACGTAGACGTATTTTAAGTAAAATTGTTTTATTCATGATTTAAAACATAAGCTGACCAAAAAATCAGCCTAAGGTAACTGCTAGTAACAGGCTTGCAATTATAGCACTTTTAGTGCTAGATTTAGCACTTTTTTCTTCGTTTAGCACTTGAGATTTTGAAAATAATGCTAAGTGTTAGTTTATAACAAAAACTTTGTTACAGTTGTCATTTGTATTTATTTGCTCCACATTATATAACTCTTCCATAGCCAAACTTTTTGTTTTCTGAACAACTTCTTTAATGCAACTCACTTGTTTATTTGCTTTAAAACACATTTTCTTCAAATGCCCTTTTCTTTTAAAAAAATAACAGATCGCTTCTATATATTTACATTTATCCGCCATATGTTCAGTATTGTCACACCGAAAACATTTATTTTTTTTCTTCCTTCATTATTCTGTTTATTTGTATTAGTAGATATATTTGTGTTTTGTACGTTAGCCGTTTTTCCTTTGTTTTTCTTCGTTTGTATTTTACTTACTACGCCCCTCTCGATTTTTAATTGTCGTTGTAGCTCTACTCGACCTTTTTCGGCCATTTCATAAGAATTTGCAAAATTTGAAGCTTCACTAATTGTTACCGTTTCCTTTTCCAATAATCTGCTTTGGACATGTTGATTTTTCAACCCAAATACGAATTGGTTTCTTAGCGCTGTGTCTAAATAGCTCCCAAATCCACAATTTACTGATAAACGACGCAATATGCAGTCAAAAATTCTTCACATGTCTCATCTAGCTTCTGTTTTCTTGAATGAAATCTGTAGTTTTCCAATATCTCATTCGGACTTGGATCAAAATGTTTTTGTAGTGTTTCCACTATTTCATCATACGTTAAACTTTCTGGTTCCCTTAGTAGCAGCTTATCACAACCATTGTAAGTTGTGGCACCCATGTAATGTAAAATTAGTTTTTTCTTTCTTACCACATCTGTAACACCTGCATATATTTTCAATGCCATTTCAAAACGTTTCACCCAACGACTCCATGTCGTTGTCTTCTAATCAAAAGCCTCAAAATTAAAATGGGATACTCCCAGTGCTGTTGGAGCTCTGCTTCCCGATGCAATTCCTGCCGAATTCGTAACAGGCATTTTTACTAATCACTTAAGTTTTTAAATTGGAAATAAATTGAGCTCAAGTCTGGTTTTTTTATCTACCTCGTCGCCAATCTGTTATATCCGTAGCAAATAAAACTGCACGTGTTGAATTCAGCTTGCAGACTTAACTACTTGCTTTATTATTACATTCTTCTTTAAATGACATTTCATACGTATTTGACATATTTGCATACATACACATAGATATGACATCTCTCCACCAACTAAATTTATTACAAAATGCAAATCAAGGTTCAAATGAAATTTAAATTCAAATATATGTACATCTGTATGTAAATTAAATAAAATCAGTTACATAAAAACTACAACATTATTTTGAGTATTGTAAATATTGCGGAATTCGCTTCTCTCTTGATCTACGAATTGCTGTTACTTCTGACTGCCCTCTGCGACTTCTCAAAGTATCTTCCACTTGGTTCTTCTCGGCTTCATTCTCAACTTCCTCGAACCCTTCGAAATCTTCAGCATCTGATTCCACGTTCTCAGGAGTTGTAATAACTTCCGCTCGGCTTACTTTACACTTTTCTAGGTTTCTTCTATCTTCTGCTTCTGGAACTGGCGTAGGTTGAGGCCTCTCGATTTAAGGATAATGACTTACGATATTCGTTTTTATTTTATCGCCAACCTTTTTGATCTGTTCTGCATGCCTCTTCCAAATACCGTCGTCTAATAAAAATTCCTTATTTCAGCTTTAATCTGTACATTACTTATGAAACAGATTTTGCTTTATTAAGCTCTAACAAAAATTTGTATTCATACGTGATTAATATCAGTGAATTAACTATTAAACGATTTTGCTTCTTTTGCAATTTTATGTTGGCAACATCATGCTACTTTCGCTCTCATTTTATGTTTAGTGATGCATACAACGAAGCATCGATTATCTAGGTAGTCTGTTTGAGTCGAAAAAAAGTAAATCCTTACGCATAATGTTATTAAAAAATAACTTAAAAAGTAGACGTTTCAATTTTTATTAATAAATAAACCAAAAAAAATTTATATGTTAAAAAAATTGTATTTAAACACATTTATATTCGGCTGAGTACAGAGGTAGGCAAATACCCATTTTATAGCGGTCGATTATGCATCACTATTTTGTTTTAATTTTGAAATGTTATTGTACACACATACGTACATATGTAAGCATGCAGTACCGTACAAACATACGTATGCTTGTACTTACATATGCCCTTATGTTTATAATTCTATTTTTCTTTTTACCAATGAATGGATGGGATTTCTTTAATTTTCAACAATATTTATATGTATGTATTTTTGTTTTTGTACAATTATGCATACATACATACATGTACCAGCTTACATAAATTAATTTAATTAATTAATGTTATAGATTTTGGAGCCATGAAAAATATCACTAGGGAATTAATTCATTTTAAAGCTTCTCTAGATCTCTCCTCCGATCACTCTCCCACGATTGTTACAACTTGTAGCCCACTAAGAAGTGATTTCACTGTCCCATATGTGAAGATGATCAACCGTGTTAATTGGCTGGGGTTCAAAAAATACCTCAGTAGCCATTGTACGGAAAATATTAACCTAAGAACACCAGGTGATATCGAATCTAACATTGAAAATCTTAACGAAAATATTAAACAGGCTGCTGAACATGCCACTCATTCCCATCCGCAGACTGGGTTTCATAGAATTTATTCTACAGACATTGAACGTATTTTACGTGAAAAAGGACAGCTAGAAGGGAATGGCAACAGCACATATCACCCCAAAATAAAATCAGATTTAAAGAGTACACTAGACGACTCCAAGAGCTGCTTGCATATGAAAAAACTGTGCCTTAAAAATTATCTGGAAAATCTCGATGTCACACCTGCATCTAATTACTCCTTGTGACGAGCTGCTAGAAAGCTTAAAACACCCGTTGAATATAAACCACCTCTGCGCACTTCTACCGGAGGTTGGTCCAGAAGCGATAACATATTTGTTGAGCATTTAAAATCCGTATTTTCCCCAAACACATGTACTGGTGTTGTTGATTTACCGAGTGTAGTTACTCTACCCCCTCGACCCATAAAATTTAAGACGCGTGATGTTCAGAAACTAATTTGCCCAAGAACATTATTTAGGAGACATGCACAAGAATAAACAAGAAACATAAAAGTGAGAAACCACAGAAAATCTCACATAAGCGATAAAAAAAATCAAGAAAATATTATTTATAATATTTATAATAAACGCTTAAATTATTATTATTATATTATCGTTTATCGTTATGTATCTATGTACATATTTTATACTCACGAATTCGGCGAATTACATTTATTGTGAACATTGTTTTTACTATTTATGTAAATCACTTTTTTATTTCAACCACTTTTATCAAAACTCAAAAAAAATCCGCGCAGATTTATTAAAATATTTGTAAACAAACATTCAAGTGTCACTTTATTAAGTGGGTAAAGTAAGGTAGAGGGCACAATAAAAAAATCAAAAAAAATAAGCAACTTATAACCAGCTAATAAACTATTATTCATTTATGAACACAATATTTTCGTATTTTGCCTGTCATCGCCTTATTACCTTGTTATAATGTATTTATTAATTAGACTGTCAATATTTTTCCATAACGCCATTTCACCGTTGATAAATAGTCCCGCACAGCAACTCTTTTACCCACTTCGAATTTCTTTCTTTCCGATGGTTTCGATTTCAGTTCTGCATTATTAGAAGGTAATAATAAATCCAACCGCGATTGCAGTTGCCTACCAAACATTAACATAGCTGGTGATTTGTTTGTGGCGGCTCTTTTATAGGCCATTAAAACTTGCAATAAATCCTCTTTTATTGTTGCTGTAGTACTATTTGCCGCTTTCAGTTTGTTTTTTATTGTCTGGACAAACCTTTCTGCCTGCCCATTTGTTGACGGATGGTATGGAGCATCTTGCTTGTGTTGTATACCATTATTTTTAAAAAATTGCTGGAACTCATTTGAGTTAATTGCGTGCCATGATCGCTTACAAAAATTTTCAAAACTCTGAATGTTGCAAAAATCTCCCGACATTTCCTAATGGTCGTTTCTGTTGTAATATTCGGGATGATGTGCATCTCTGGCCACTTGCTGTATGCATCCAACAAGACAAACAAATACTTTCCAAGAAAAGGCCCCGCAAAATCAGCATGAACCCGCTCAAATACAGCCCCTGCCGGCATCCAACAGTGCCCTGGCTTCAGCTTCCCCGGATTTGCACTCACACTCTTGCATTGCCTATAGTTCGCCACCATTTCCTCAATATCCTTGTCCATGCCACTCCACCAACAGTACGCCCTCGCTAAACTTTTCATTTTCGATATTGCAAAATGAGCAGTGTGCAACTCTTCCAGAACTTTTTCACGCAATACTTTAGGAATGTATACACGTATTCCCCTTAAAATACAGCCTCTTTGAAGAGCAAATTCTTCTTGTGGTACACCAAAACGATCGCCTCCGCTACAATTTCTGCCATACATCAGGCATTCCCGTAAAGTTTTCACTTCTTTGTCTATTTTCGTTTTTTTGCCAATTCGTTTACTGTTACTGGCAAATTTTCAATAGCATTCACTTCTATTATGTCAATTTCTTCAGCATTATTATTTTTTCTTCCACTGGCAACCTTGACATAGCATCTGCATTGGCGTTTTCTTCAGATCTCTTTACACGAATCTCATAATCGAAATGTGACAAATAAATAGCGTAATGTTGCATTCTGGTAGTAGACAACACCGGTATACCCTTCTTTGGGGAAAATATTTGTGAAATTGCCTTGTTGTCAGAGACAAAAATAAATCTTCTGCCATATAGGTATTGATCAAATCTGTGCACCCCAAATATTATTGGTAAGCCTCTTTATCTCCTTGGCTATAACGCTGCTGAACGGCATTTAACGTCTGCGATGCAAATTGTTGCATTTCCGAACCATCTTCAAACCAGTGACTAAGCACCGCACCCACACCTATGGGATTAGCATCCACAGCCAATACCACCATTTTCTTCGGGTCATAATGTGTTAATAATGCATTCGATTGCATTTGCTTTTTCACCTCATTAAATGCCTTCTCTCATTTTACATCAAATTCAAATGGAGTCTCGTTTCGCAACAGATTGTTCAGTGGATGTACTATACTACTTAAATTTTTTACAAATCTACCATAATAATTTATGAATCCAAGGAACGATCTTACCTCATCTTTATTCTTTGGCTTCTTAATATGGTGTATTGCCTCTATATTACTTTTCATTGGCCTTATTCCATTTCTGTCTATTACATAGCCAGAGTACTCTATTTGTTCTCTCATGAATTCGGACTTCGCTAAATTTACTCGCATGTTGTGGTTATCCAAACGCGACAATACTTCATCAATTCGTTGCATGTGAGTTTTTTCGTCAGCCGCTGTTATTTTGATATCATCGAGAAAAACGGACACACCTTCCATATCTCCTAATAGTTGCTCCATCAATCTCTGCCACTTTACCGGTGCGCAAGCTATCCCAAACATTAACCGTATCGGTGTAAAAAACCCTTTATGTGTGCTAAGTGTTAAAATATTTCTGTCTGCAAGGCACTACCTCTAGTTGCAAATACGCTCTTGACAAATAGTATTTTAGTGAACTTGGTGCCACCAGCCATTCTACTAAAAAGTTCTTCAATTGTTGGTAATGGGTGTTCATCCACTAGTAGATTTTGATTTACTGTCACTTTGTAGTCGCCGCATATACGAACTGACCCATCAGCCTTTGGCACTACTACGATCGGTGTAGGCCATTCGCTTTTATCCACTTTCACCAACAGTCCTTGCTCTACTTGACTTTCCAGATCTTTTTCTACTTTTTCCCACAGTGGAAATGGAACTCGCCTTGCTTTCACAAACTTCGGCTTAGCTTCTGGTTTCAAATATAATCTCGCTTGCAATCCAATTATTTTACTAGGGGTAGACGAAAATACCATTGAATATTTCTTAACCAACATCTTTACATCAAAACCACTCGTTTCATTACAATATTCATTCTTATTGACACCAAGGTGTTAATTAAATATGGATGACCAATCTAATTTATTGATCGTAACCAATCTCGACCTAGCAATGACTGTCTATCAGATCTGACAATATAAATTTTCTGTTTAAAAATATTTTCATTGATCACAACATCAACTCACGAGACAATCTATCCGATTTCTACAGTAACTATACAACATAATGTCCGCTGAACTTTCACCGTTGGAAAATGTTTCTTTGCGTCTTCTAACCCCAGCAATGTTACAGGTGCACCGGTATCCACTTCAAATGTTATGTTCTGTCGTTAATTGTTAAAGTGCAAGTTACTTTGTTACAGTTGTCATTTGTATTTATTTGCTCCACATTATATAATTCTTCCACAGCCAAACTTTTTGTTTTCTGAACAACTTCTTTAATGCAACTCACTTGTTTATTTGCTTTAAAACACATTTTCTTCAAATGCCCTTTTCTTTTACAAAAATAACAGATCGCTTCTATATATTTACATTTATCCGCCATATGTTTAGTATTGCCACACCGAAAACATTTATTTTTTTTTCTTCCTTCATTATTCTGTTTATTTGTATTAGTAGATATATTTGTGTTTTGTACGTTAGCCGTTTTTCCTTTGTTTTTCTTCGTTTGTATTTTACTTACTACGCCCCTCTCGCTTTTTAACTGTCGTTGTAGCTCTACTCGACCTTTTTCGGCCATTTCATAAGAATTTGCAAAATTTGAAGCTTCACTAATTGTTACCGTTTCCTTTTCCAATAATCTGCTTTGGACATGTTGATTTTTCAACCCAAATACGAATTGGTTTCTTAGCGCTGTGTCTAAATAGCTCCCAAATCCACAATTTACTGATAAACGACGCAATATGCAGTCAAAAATTCTTCACATGTCTCATCTAGCTTCTGTTTTCTTGAATGAAATCTGTAGTTTTCCAATATCTCATTCGGACTTGGATCAAAATGTTTTTTTAGTGTTTCCACTATTTCATCATACGTTAAACTTTCTGGTTCCCTTAGTAGCAGCTTATCACAACCATTGTAAGTTGTGGCACCCATGTAATGTAAAATTAGTTTTTTCTTTCTTACCACATCTGTAACACCTGCATATATTTTCAATGCCATTTCAAAACGTTTCACCCAGCGACTCCATGTCGTTGTCTTCTAATCAAAAGCCTCAAAATTAAAATGGGATACTCCCAGTGCTGTTGGAGCTCTGCTTCCCGATGCAATTCCTGCCGAATTCGTAACAGGCATTTTTACTAATCACTTAAGTTTTTAAATTGAAAATAAATTGAGCTCAAGTCTGGTTTTTTTATCTACCTCGTCGCCAATCTGTTATATATGTAGCAAATTAAACTGCACGTGTTCAATTCAGTTTGCAGACTTAACTATTTGCTTTATTATTACATTCTTCTTTGCATACATACGCACAGATATGACAGTTTTTTTAAAACTATTTTTTTAATACATGTATTTATTTATTGTATCTTCAAATATGAACTAACAATAAGTATTCAAATCAAAAATATAATTATAGGACCGACCACTGTCGGACATAAACTTAGTGATAGTTATAAATCATACATAAGTAGTGATAATCAAAAAAGGAAGAAAAAAAGTATTTTAAAGAAATCTCAGAGGAGTGTTGAGTATTAGAGCCCTTGTGTTCCTATTTTTTAGGAGGACGTACCAATAAACGTACCAAAACTCATAATATTACGAGCAACCGGATTAGGATGTGACTCGAGTTTTGTTAAATATTTGCCTGCGTATTTTGCAATTTCTTCAATCACTAGTGACATTTTTAAATCAGGACGTAAATTTGAATTCTTAATGTACCATGGAACAGATGTTATTAACCTTAAAATTTTGTTTCGTCTTCGTTGAATTCTCTCTACATTGGAAGCTGAAGCAGTGTCCCATAATTGGATACCGTAACACCATATTGGCTTCAAAAGCGACTTGTATATTAAAAGTTTGCAGTCCAGGCTAAGTATTGAATATCTGCCTATCAACCAATGTATTTGAAAAAACTTAAGTTTTATCTGAGTTAGCTTAAAGTCAATATGATGTTTTCGTGTAAGCCTTCGATCAACGTGTATACCAAGGTATTTCACTTGGGAATGTTGAGGATTATTTTGATTCTTCATTCGAATGGGGGAACAAGTATCTTTTCTTAGGGTAAACGTTATATGGACAAACTTTTGTTCATTTACTTTAATTCTCCTGAAGTTCAACCACATTTTGTGAATATGTTCTTGTAGATATCGTGAAGCCTCGTGAGGGTTTTGGTGCATACTAAGGCAGGCTGTATCATCGGCAAACGTAGATATATGGATATTGCTGCTCAACGGCATATCACAAGTATAGATCAAATACAAAACTGCACCAGTATGCTCCCCTGTGGCACACCGGATGATATAGATTCCAGCACACTCATGAATTCTCCTTCCAACACGGTAAACTTTCGGGTAGATATGATTTCAAAACAATACTTTTTTTCTTCAAATGTTCTTATAAATTGAACCAATCTAAGAGTTTGTTCAAAGGGGCTATGCTGACTTCTAAAACCAAATTGATGGTCTGGCCGCTATCAGTTAAAATTGGGGACAATTTTGTCATGAGCAGCTTTTCGAAGAGTTTTGACATAGTTGACAGCAAACTTATTGGCCTATATGACTCAGCCCGGCTTTGGAATCATTTTGACTTTTGCAAGCTTCCAGAGTTGTGGATAATCCCAGTAAAAAAACAGACTCCAAAAAAGTCATGAAAATGTAGAGTTTGCGATCTGGAATTAGTGAAAATTTCGATCCCATCTAATGATTTTTACATAGGGTTGTCATTGCAAGAAGTTCTCTTTTTCGATGACTGGTCACTCAATTGGAAGCGATATTAAGAAAAATTCCCTTTTTTGTGTTCTATGATAACATTTTAATTTAGGAAAACTGGTAAATAGTTACCTATTTTAACAATTCGTTTCTTTTTATACGAATTTAAGCCCGAAACAGCGTTTTCATGTAAATTTAAGGAAATAACTTTTAAATTTTACACTAAAATTAGTTCATAAATTTCTTTAAAAAAATAAATTTTTTTTAAATTCTGGTAAGTATTTTCTAACACTATGGAGGAGTTACAAGGTTTTGTATGACTAAAATAAGTTTCTACAAGGTTTTTTGCTCACTCTAGGCGAATTAAAAATATCGATTTTTTGGAAGCAATGAAAATGTAGTTCCGCTAGAATGACTTCCATTTTTTTCACTGGGATACTCCAGTCGTAATATGGCCCCTTTCACATTAGGCAACTTTACTTGCGCAAGTCTTGTGTTTGTGGGTGTGAGAGGAAAGGTCGGTTGAAGGGGAAAGAATTGCCGAGATTTGAGTACAGACTTGCTTGAACTTGGCAATTCTGCCACAATTCTGTTTCGGCTGTCATTGTTGGCTTGGGATATTGATTTGTTTTTGACATTGTCTTTTATTTCTTCTTCGGTGTGTTGTCTAATTAATTAATTTTGTGTTAAGAAAATTTTATTTGTGAAAAAAAGTTAAAAAATAATGAGAAATTGGAAGCGAGATGAAACAGAACAACTAATCAATAGCATAAGAAAATTAAACTTGCTCAACAAATGAACTGAATGTGAACATAGAAGCAAGTTCAAAAGAAAATAAATAAAAATAAAAATTATACTTGCGCAAGTAAAGTTGCCTAATGTGAAAGGGGCCTAAGGCATTAAAAATAAACAGCACGATCCTTATTGCAATATACGGCAAGTTCATCAGCATCTTGTACTAATTCCATCAATACCAGGAGCTTTCTTTGGCTTAAGTTGAGCAATTACTTTATGTACATCACGCATCGTAAACTTTAAGGCTCGAGGGAGTAGAGCAAATCAAATCAACAAATCAGCAACACTAGTACATGTATTTGGGGTAAATACGGAATTTATGCGATGGCATCAATGAAGATAGTTTTGTATGTTCCAAGGGACAGATACGTTATGAATCAGGTTCTCCAACATGCGCTTGCGAGATCAGTTTATTACACAACGAAACAAAGGCTGATTGATTGGCCAGTACACCAAATAAAATACACCACTGCCTGGATACCCCTCCACCTCCAAAATAAATGGATTTACGCAATGCCAACAATAACTTTAAGAGAGATATCACTCAATTTACCCTACAAGGGTAAGGAGTACTTTACTTTGAACCAGAATGTACTCTCAACTACAAGTTCATGTCACTCCAAGGTCAACAGACATCTCCAGCTTGTTTAAGTCATTATACACCAGACTTTGGGAAATCACAGAACAAACTCATGCAACTCGTCAGAAGCCACTACTGGATAAAATACACACAAGCGAGCACAATTCACAAATACAAAACTTAACCGATTTACAAAACTCACTAAAGGCACAGGAGATACTACAGCTTCCAAACAGAATTGACATAATAAATTTCACATGACTGTCGGTTATTTATCATTAATAGCTACTTTTTGTATAGTAATATAGTTAATCAGCAAGAAAACATGTTCAAGACGTTTAACTCCAATTCCAGCGCCACGTCAACAACAAACAACTTCAGACTTCAATGTACACATCTAACAACCAAACTGATTAAAAAATTTTAAATAAAATTCTACAAGGTCTTACATCAGATAAGAACGAATGCCAGCTTAGCACATTTTGAAACAAGAGAAGACAACATAGACTCGCAGTGTAGCTGAAATTCATTATTGTCCATTGTTATAAGTTTCTTTTATTTCATTATTATATTCCATTGTTTTGCATATTACTGTTTACGTTATTATTAATTGTATTAATTACATAACTAAGAACGTTTTTTTTTATTTTGTATTTTTTAAGTTGCACTCAGTATGTTAATATATTTCTTATTTGTTCGTTGGGATATGCATATTATTGTTTATGTTATTATTGATTGTATTAATTGCATAACTAAGAATACATTTTTTGTTTGTAACCATACCAAGTCAATGACCATGTATTGCACAAAATGTTTTATGCAAACATTACAATATTTATGTATTACAATTTTGCAATATGCAAAAGTAGATCATTGCTAAGTTATCAATTATTAATTTTACACAAAACAAAACAATTGATCATTTATAGAGTAAGCATTTCTTTTCTTTCATTTTATGTATAAAAGAAGGCAAAATAAAGTTAAAATTTTAGTGTTTAGTAGAATAACAAATCAATTGTTTTATTGAACACTGACTCCAAGTTTAAGTGCTTGTGAGGACAACAAATTATACCACAACTATCTCCAAGTTCAAGTGCTTGTGAGAATCCCATTAACCAAAATTCTTCAAGCTACAAGTGCTTGCAAGAAAGACTACAATTTACATTAACAATTACTTTATTACTAATGCAGTGTGGTGCAATTATGTCAGTGATGCTAGTGAAAATTTTTAAAATTCCCTACAAATTAGAAAAAAAATCCCTTTTTTCCCTCCAACCAAAAATATTTTCCTTACGCTTAAAAATCATTATTTTAACAACAAAAAAACAGTTATACTCGAACAAATTTACATTTTATGTTATATTGTATATTTGTTACACATTTTTATTTCATATACATACATACTCACAGAAAAAATTATTCACCAATTAATATTTTCAATTAAGAATTTAATTGTATTAATTAAATTTTTAATTGTTTTAATCAATTTGAGTGGAAAAACTTAATTGATGTCATCAAATTGTTTATAGGTGAAAATTTAATTATTTTTTAGGTGATACTAGAAATATTTTAATTAATATTACAAAATCATTCATATTACTTTATTGTGTGATTGTACAAAACAGACTATAGTTTTAAGCTGTGTTATTATATGTACATACGTACTTGTCTTGTGGAATATCGCTTTATTATACACACGATATTTTATGTGTACGTCAAAATATGCGTTTTACATGAGGTTTTTAATTTTTATGTTCACACGTTGGTATGTTTTATGTACATATGACTAAACCCTTCATTTTTGTTTTTATCTATTAAATCAATATTAATATAATTTATTTATCTGAAAACGTTACTTAATTTTTAACTTGCTTTATTTGAAACCAGCTGATGTCATATGCTTTGTCACTTGAAAATATATCACGCTCTCCTATATATACAAATTGTCGTTTGTACTGCACACAAAGAAATAACACATGCAATTATATTTAAGGTGTTTAGTCTATATATACATACCCAGCTAAAAAAATTATATATGGTCCATATATTTTTTATATATGAATGTATATAACTATATATGAATATGTATGAATTCATGTATGGAAATATATGGGGTTATACATGGCAAAACTATTATGTATATATGAACTAATATATGAAATGTATTATAACCCAGCTAAAAAAATAGGTATGGAGCATATATGATATCCCATATATTGTTCGGATCCGAAAAATGAGGGTATATGGGCATATATGATTATATATATTCAGACATTCTCATACATGAATGTGTAAATTCCCTCCACAGTATGCAAAGTTCATGTTCAACACTCTTGATTCACAAAAGCGCACTGCTGTGCAACAAATTTTATTACCCAGCTAAAAAAAATACGTATGGAGCATATATGATATCCCATATATATATATCATTCCGATCTGAAAAATGAGGGTATATGGGCATATATGATTATATATATTCATAAATTTTCATACATGTATGTGTAAATTCCCTCCACAGTGTGCAAAGTTTGTATTCATACACTCTTGATTCAAAAAAGCGCACTGCTGTGCAATAAATTAAATTTTTTTTAGACTTGAGACAGAGGTTGTATTTAATGAAACATTTGTTTTGACAAATAATTCAAAACGAACTAAAAGTCATTTCATTCATCAAAAGGTGAATCAATTATTTCAAAAAACACATAAATCATATTCGTACATAACATTTAGCTTAGGAAATCATATTAAAAACTAATGCAATTAATTATAAAACAAAAAATAATCCGTCTAACAATAGTTTTCAATACAGTAATATGAACTTTGTTTCTTATCTAGAGAATTTTTTTATTTTCTATAAAATTAATGACTGGATTATACTTTTGATTATTTGATATATTAAATGGGGACACAATGTATAAAATCATACAAGAATGGTTTTTTTAACAAAAAGTTTTTCTATTTTAAACGTTGAGGGTACGCATATAAACTTTGCATACCGTATGTATTTTCTAATGGATTTCCAATTCAACAGTGATAAAATTCCAAGCTTTTTTGATTGCAAAAACGATCTTATGTGAGATATCATGTTTGTATACATTCATATATGGCTCCATATATAAAATCTTATATTTATATATGGATCCACATATGAAGAGCTTCATAATTAAATTTTCATATATGAGCTCATATCCCAGCTAAAAAAATATGTATGGAGCATATATGATATCCCATATATGGTTCGGATCCGAAAAATGAGGGTATATGGGCATATATGATTATATATATTCATACATTTTCATACATGTATGTGTAAATTCCCTCCACAGTATGCAAAGTTCATATTCATACACTCTTGATTCACAAAAGCGCACTGCTGTGCAATAAATTAAATTAATAAAATTAATTTTTCTTAGACTTGAGAGAGATGTTGTATTTAAAGAAACATTTGTTTGGACAAATAATTCAAAACGAACTAAAAGTCATTTCATTCATCAAAAGGTGAATCAATTATTTAAAAAACACATAAATAGGTCTGTCTGCGTACACATATTTTGCATCATTTTGTGCAAAATGTTGCAAAATTTTACAAAATGTTGTCTGCGTACTCTAAATCTCTTGCAGCGAGAGAGCCAAAAAGAGAACTTTTTGACAATTGGAAGATAGAGAACTTGCAAAATGTTACTGGAGAAATTTCTTCTTGCAAGATTTTGCAACTAGTTCGAACAGCTGTTTTTATTACTTTTTGAATGAAATAATTTTTGTGAAATGAAAATAGAAACTGAAATTTAACAATGGCAGAGGTAAATAGTTACAATTGTGTTGATTTTTAACGTTTATAATAAATTATAATAAACAAAACACTTTATTTCATGCTAGAAACGTCCAAATATACAGTGCGACCGTGGCGTAAAAGCAGAACCAATGATTCCAATAATGCTATTTTTCTGGCTAAAATTCTTTTGCTTTGTTATTTCAATTGTTTACACACCGATCAGCTGTTTTCTTGCAAGATTTCACTGGATACTGTCTGCGTACTTTTTAAGATATTTTCAGTCGACAGAGTAAAATTGGTCTTACTCTCCCAAAAAAGTTGACTGAGTATTTGCTACTGGAAAAGTACGCAGACAGACCTAATCATATTCGTACATGACATTTAGCTTAAGAAATCAGATGAAAAATTTTTCTTTTTTAAACGTTGAGGGTACGCATATACACTTTGGATACCGTATGTATTTTCTAATGGATTTCCAATTCAGCAGTGATAAAATTCCAAGCTTTTTTGATTGCAAAAACGATCTTATGTGAGATATCTTGTATGCATACATTCTTATATGGCTCCATATATAAAATCTTATATTTATATATGGATCCACATATGAAGATCTTCATAATTAAATTGACATATATGAGTTCATATATTATAATACATTTCATATATTAGTCCATATATTAGTTCATATATAATAGTTTTGCCATGTATAACCCCATATATTTCCATACATGAATTCATATATAGTTATATACATTCATATATTAAAAATATATGGACTGTTTGGCCTGAATTTTTATTAATTATTACATTATTTAAAAATGTATTAATCAATTATTATTATACATACAGTATTAGATGTTGGATATAAAAATCTATTTTTATATATAAAACACCGAAGTATATTTAATTTTTTTTATTTTTTTGTGATTCATAGATACATATTAAATCTAATCATGTTACTTGACATGAATTTAAAATATTTGATTTAAAAAGAATTTTGAATTATTTTATTAATGCTAAGTTTTCTTTCAGTGTATTTTCTTTATTACTTCGTTCTTATTATTCATTTACAATAAGATTATAAAGTTTTTGAAAAGGAGTGTGAATAAAATCATCAACCGGTGCAGTCGCATTGTTTTATTTCGCGCATAAAGGTTTCTTTAACTTTGTGTTTTTTGTTCGCAGCTTGGTTAAAAATTATTAACCAACACTTTTGGCGCCCGAGCAGGGACTCAACTTGTTAAGAGTTCCAATTAGTCGTTGTAACAAAGTTAAAGGGCCAATTGCTTAAGTCTAGATTGACCAAACTACATATTATTGTGCACACTTTCGTTGATCATCGCTGCCAATAATATTGGACAATATACCAATTGGAGAGTCGCTACCATCTTATGGACCTTTTGAGGGTATTGAAATTTACCTTGGACAAAACAAGCTCTTGAAATATAACCATTAAGGTACTGTACACCTGTTTCGTTGAAAGTGCATTCGATAGCTCATATTTAGTTAACTGTTCATCGATTTTATATACATATATAAGAAGCAGTTATAAATGCAAGGTGATAGCTTGAGAATATAAGGAAAAAACGCATAGTCGACTGCACTCGCAGTCAAGCATATATACATATATATGTACATATACATACATATATACATACTTATGTACATATTCGTATTTCAAAACTTCCAAAGCACACAAAATTGAAGGAATTAAAATAATACAAAATAACGACCGCTACTTTGATTTATTTTTTTGTCGCAGAGAAGGGCACCTGTTGTTGTTTCTTTATTGCCTGTTCTCACATATTCGTCGTTACAGTGGTTTGTGATATTAATATTCGCTAAGTTGATACACACATTAAACTTGTTGCAGATACATTTCTGAGTTAAGCTGATATATACATATGTATGTACACACACTAGCAACATTGTTGTAGAAAACGCATAAACCTAATCAAACGTGTTGCCTGTACTTGTAAAACATTTCGTCGTGTTGGATTTCTAAACAAATTAAATCATACTTATTCCTTCAACCTGATTGAAATAAAGTTTAACAAATTTATGTTGTGAACATAACTTTGTTATTAAGCAGACAAACCATACATATTTGATAAAACCTTATCAACGTATACTTAAAAACATTGTAGAACTCATATACATACATATTTGCCTGAACAAAATTAGAAATGCCTGCAGGTTCAGAATTAAATGAAGCTGCTGCTTCAATCTCAGATAATCTAACTGCATTACGCCAGCAAAGAAGCATCGCTAAAGGCAACATTACACGTATAAAAAACAGTATAGGCGGTATTGAGCGATCGATTGTTGAATTAGAATGCAGGCTTGATATATTAAACTCTTATATCAAACAAATAATGACATACCAGACTGAAATAGAAAAAGCATGTCCTCAAGACGATCGTCGTCCTGAAATAGAAGAGTTATGTATTAGTGCTAAATCAAAGATAATGTCGCTACTCGGTCCTCACGTATCTAGAGATAATTCGTTGCAAGATAGTACATTTTCAATACGACCACTTAATCGTTTGCCTAATTTAAAATTGCCGAGCTTTGATGGTAAATATTCGGACTATAAAAATTTTATTACCTCGTTCAACAATTTAGTTCACGATGATACAACGCTCACTCGTATTGAAAAATTTAACCATTTGTTGACTTGTTTATCTGGAGACGCTCTTCGAACTGTCAAAGCCTTCCAAATCACTGAAGACAATTACACAAAGGCGTTGCAAAGACTAGCAGAGCGATACGACAAAAAATGCTTAATTTTCTTTGATAGCATAGAACAAATTTTTGACATTCCGAAATAAACAAACCAAACGCCTCGTTGCTGCGAAAAGCCATAGATACTGTGTCCGCAATTTATGATTCATTGTTATCGCTTGGAAATGAAAAAGACATAACCAATGCGTTGCTGATTCACATCGTACTTTCCAAAGTTGATTCAATTACTAAAGCTAAATGGAACGATCAACTTGATTATGCTACATTGCCCACTTGGGAAAATTGCGCAAAGGTTTTGATAAGACGTTGTCAAACGTTAGAAGTAAGTGAAGAAAGGGTAAACAAAGGTGTCGATGCTTCATCAAATGGCAGATCAGTCTCGAATCACGAAAGAATAAAGCATAAGTCATCACTTGCATGTGCACAAGAAGCTAGTACGTTTAAATGCGTTCATTGTCGCTCACCTGACCATCACATTTACAATTGTAAAACTTTTGGATCACTAGATGTGACACAAAGATATAATTTTGCAAAATCAAATGCTCTCTGTTTAAATTGTTTAAAAAAAGGCCACTCAGTTGCACACTGCAATAGCTCTCGTTGCCGTACTTGTAAAGGTCCACATCATACACTACTTCATAGACAACAAAACCAACTTTCAGATACGCTTGTTGAATCACCATCAACTTCAAAAAATACTGGCGTAAACACTTCATCTTCGCTTCATACTAATTCTGTCGACAACGTGGTTTTGCTTGCAACCGCTGTGGTTCAACTACGAGACAAATACGGAAATTTTCAAAATGCTCGTGCAATGTTGGACTCAGGCTCTCAAATAAATATCATAACTGATGAGTTCGCTAATCGATTAAAAATTAAACGTTCTTTAGCAAATATTCACATTAATGGCGTTGGTGAAATAAGTACTAATATCAACCAACAAATGTCTACTGTCATCAAGTCAAGAGTTAATGATCATGAATTCGTTGCAGATTGCTACATAATGAAATCGATTTCTACCTTTCAACCAAATATCAATTTAAGTACAAAAAACTGGAACTTACCCAGCAATATTGTACTCGCCGATCCACAGTTTCATAAGCGACAAAAGGTTGACATACTTTTGGCTGCAGATGTGTTTTTTGATCTTCTTTGCGTCGGTCAAATTAAATTGGGTGAATCTATGCCATTATTACAAAAAACTCTTCTTGGTTGGGTTGTGTCAGGTCGCTTCACACCATCAAATCAACAGATACAAAAAGCTTGTCTTTTGATTCAAGAAAAAGATATGTTGCACAGCATTGATAGTACTTTAAAAAAATTTTGGCAAATCGACGACTTACCAAACTGTGAACAAAAATTGTCTAAGGAGCATCAATCTTGTGAAAATCATTTTAAGCAAAATGTTAAATTATTGCCAGAAGGACGGTTTCAAGTACGATTGCCGTTTAAAACCGATCCGTCCCATTTGGGCTCTTCATTTGAAGTCGCAAAACGTCGTTTTTTAGCTCTTGAGCGAAATTTGTCAAAACATCCAGAGATCCAGTTAATGTACAACGAATTCATGAAAGAATATCTACATCTCAAACACATGTCACCTACTAATAATATAATTCCAGTTGATTCACATTACGTTATTCCGCACCAAGTTGTTTTAAGGCCTGAGAGTGTAACTACAAAACTGCGTGTGGTGTTTGATGCGTCCGCTAAAAGTTCATCTCAGTTGTCGTTGAATGACACGTTACTAGTTGGACCTACTATTCAACCAAATTTATATACTACACTGCTGAAGTTTCGTTTAAAAAAGTATGCTATTACTGCCGACATTACTAAAATGTACCGACAGGTTTTGATTCATAAGCAAGATAGAAAATACCAGCTGATATTGTGGAGAGAAGATTCAAATTCACCAATACAAATTTTTCAATTGAATACTGTTACGTATGGAACATCTTCAGCTCCATTCTTAGCAATACGTTGTTTGTATGAACTCGCAGAAAGATACAAGAACACATTTCCAAAAGGCGCAATGGTCATTAAAGAGGATTTTTATGTCGACGATTTACTGTCAGGTGGAGACGATTTAGAGCAATTAGAAATCATTCGTACACAAACAACACATATTTTAAACGCAGCCGGCTTTAAACTTACAAAATGGTTCTCCAATCACAAATTTTATAGCCAAAATGCATTAGATGAAAAATGTTTAGATTTTAATCATGACGACACTACAAAAACTCTGGGTCTCAAATGGTTTCCAAAAACTGATATATTAAAGTTTCAATTGCCAAAAGATTTCACAAATTTGAAGTCAACAAAACGTAATATCTTGTCGACCATTGCACGCCTATTCGATCCGTTGGGAATTGTGTGCCCAATAATAACTAAATTAAAAATATTGCTTCAGGAGTTGTGGATAAGTAAATTAGATTGGGATGAGTCGATACCTCAAAATTTAGATACGCAGTGGAGTCATTTCAAAGTCGATCTCGAAAAGGTCTCTACAATTTCCGTACCTCGTTATGTTCATACATTTCATAAAAGTAAAATTACCATTCATGGCTTTTCAGACGCTTCTATTCGTGCGTATGGTTGTTGTTTTTATGTTGTCACTGTTCACAATCAGAAAGTATTTTCACGTCTGCTAACAGCCAAATCAAAGGTTGCACCTACAAGAACGATAACACTGCCACGTCTCGAATTGTGCGCTGCACACTTGTTGTCAAAGTTATGGAGTCAGATTAAAGCGCTTTTTCTACCCTATACATCTGAAGTGATATTTTGGACGGATTCGGAAATTGTGTTATAATGGCTAAAAATGCATGCTTCTTCACTCAACACTTTCGTTGGTAATCGTGTGTCGCAAATACAAGAGTGGAGTAGTAACGCAGAATGGCGCCACGTTCCAACTAAGCTAAATCCTGCAGACATCGTGTCTAGAGGATGTACTGTTGCCGAATTATTATCGTCTTATTGGTTTGAAGGTCCAAAGTTTATTGAAAAGGGTAAAGAACATTGGCCAGTCAACCAACACTTTACCACGAGACCACCAAATGTCTTACCAGAACTCAAAACCTTAAAACATGTTTGTATTACATCGCAAACACAAAACCACTGTATCTTCAAAATAATAAATAGATGTTCGACGTATCTAAAAATCTTAAAAACTGTCGCTTATGCTTATAGATTTATCACACGTAACAACAACAACAAGCCGAAACATTTGACTTCTGATGAATTGGAATGGTCGTTTCTTAAAATCGTAGCAACTATACAACAACACGAATTTGCAACTGAAATGAAACTTATCACAAATTCAGAATTGCTGAGTCCAAAGTATCAAAAGCTAACACCATTTTTACAAGATTTCGTTAAAAATGGTCGGAAAATAACTTTATTGCGAGATGGCGGTCGACTATTGAATGCAGATATGCCATATGATGCTAAATTTCCTTTTTTGTTGCCAGCGAATATCAGATTTATATATCTTTACATGCAACATCTACATATATCAAATTATCATTGCGGTGCAAAGATTCTAATTGGTTTACTAAGGCAACGAGTACGGATCATCAACGCTCGTGAACTAGCAAGAAAAGTTGTACGAAACTGCGTGCATTGTTTTAAATATAAGCCCAAACTGGCAACCCAAATAATGGGAAATTTGCCTGCCGATCGTCTAAAGGTTATGCGTCCCTTTCTCATTGCTGGTGTAGATTTTTGTGGTCCCGTCTACACCACATATCGTATACGTGGCAAATCACCATACAAAACGTATATTGCTGTTTTTGTGTGTTTTTCGTCAAAATCAGTTCATATTGAAGCGGTTTCAGATTTGTCTGCTAATGCGTTTCTTTCTTGTTTTAAAAGGTTTATTGGAAGACGTGGCGTGCCAGAGAAGTTATATTGTGACAATGCGACCAACTTTGTTGGAGCAAACTCAAAGCTACAAGAACTTAAACGACAGTTTTTCAATGAGAAAAATAATGCAGAGCTTCTTAATTTCGTCGCTGAGCGTGGTACTGAGTTTGTGTTTATTCCGCCACGGGCTCCTCAGGGAGGCCGCAGTTAAATCTACAAAGAATTTGATGCTACGTACTGTTGGTAATGCAAATCTTACATTTGAAGAGCTATCGACAGTGCTTGTTGAAATAGAGGCAATATTAAATTCACGGCCAATTGCCCCATTATCTGAGGACCCAAATGACGGTGAGGCTCTTACACCTGCTCATCTCCTCATTGGATCAGCACTAAATACGGTTCTTGAGAAAACTGTAGAAAATCCTGTTGTGAACTACTCAAAAAGATACCAGTTTATTTCTCATTTAAAAGATCAGTTCTGGCGAATATTTCAGCGCGATTATGTACTTGGGCAGCAGCAACGCGTAAAGTGGTCAACACCTCAACTCAATTTACAAATTGGCGATTTGGTATTGGTGCATGAAGATAATCTTCCTCCTTTAAAATGGATGCTGGGTCGTGTTACAAATGTCAACACCGGTGCTGATGGAAAAGTGCGAGTTGCAGACGTGCAGACCAAATCAGGTTTGTTAAGAGCAATTCACAAATTGGCGTTGTTACCAAAATAAATTTGAAGCCCACATTAGGCATTCAACGCGGTCGGGATGTTTGGCCTGAATTTATATTAATTCTTACATTATTTAAAAATGTATTAATCAATTATTATTATACATACAGTATTAGATGTTGGATATAAAAATCTATTTTTATACATAAAACACCGAAGTATATTTATTTTTTTTTATTTTTTTGTGATTCATAGATACATATTAAATCTAATCATGTTACTTGACATGAATTTAAAATATTTGATTTAAAAAGAATTTTGAATTATTTTATTAATGCTAAGTTTTCTTTCAGTGTATTTTCTTTATTACTTTGTTCTTATTATTCATTTACAATAAGATTATAAAGTTTTTGAAAAGAGAAAAGGAGTGTGAATAAAATCATCAACCGGTGCAGTCGCATTGTTTTATTTCGCGCATAAAGGTTTCTTTAACTTTGTGTTTTTTGTTCGCAGCTTGGTTAAAAATTATTAACCAACATGGACCATATATAATTTTTTTAGCTGGGATGTATATATAATTCTGCGTCCATATATAGAAATAAGATGTATGGAGCCATATAAGTATATCAGAATATTCATACGTTAGATCTCACATGAAATCGTTTGGAAATGAAAAAAGCTGGTATTTTATTAACTCTTTTATCACTGGGGAATTGGAAATATATTAGAAAATACATACAGTATTGAAAGTTTATATGTATATGTACGTATAGCCTCAATGTTCATAAACAAAACCTTGTATTTAAAAAACTATTCTTATTGTATGATTTTATAGACAAGGTCCCTGTTTAGTAAATGAAATAATCAAAAGGACGATTCAGTTATTAATTTGATAGAAAACAACAGAATCCTCTTGATATTTTTAAGAAACAAAGTTCATATTACTGCAAATAATATTGTATATTGAAAACTAGTGTTAGTATAAAAACGGATTATATTTTGTTTTCTAATTGCATTAGTTTTAATCTGATTTCTTAAATTAAATTTTATGTTTTGTTTTCGATTCACCTTGTCTCTTAAAACAAACAAAATGTCTTCTAGTTCGTTTTTAATTATTTTTGGCAAACAAATGTTTAGTTAAATTCAACCTTCGTATTTTAGTAATTTAATTTGTTGCACAGCAATGCGCTTTTTTCAATAAAGAGAGTAGGTACTATGAACTTTGCATACCGTATAGGGAATATTTACACATACATGTATGAAAATGTATGAATATATATTATCATATATGGCCATATACCCTCATTTTTCGAATCCGAACCATATATGGGATATCATATATGCTCCATACATATTTTTTTTAGCTGGGATATGTATATGAGCTCATATATTATAATACATTTCGTATATTCGTCCATATATCAATTCATATATAATACTTTTCGCATGTATAATCCTATACATTTCCATTCATGAATTCATTCATATTCATATATATTTATATACATTCATATATTAAATATATATGGACCATACATAATTATTTTAGTTGGGTAGCTTGCATATATTCTTCACTAACGTTGTCAATTGTAGAATTGCAGATTCACCGCAATCTCGTCCTCTCGGGTTATTTCTATCATATAAGATGTGGCTATAAATTTTAAAAAGGCTTCTCGAAGTCAAATGAGTCTCCGAGACAAACATTATATCAATATTTTTTTTCAGTGAGGAAGTGCTCAAGTTCATTTTTAGTTCATTTATATTTTTAACGTGTTCATGATTTGTTAACTTATTAACTTTTAATGGTTGAGCTGGAGATAATTGGGTTTTGACCCATAGCCTGTTTAACAAAATTATACACAGGACAACCTCTGTAGTTAGCGATGTGATTACCTCCACAATTACTGCATTTTTTATCACTTAGAATTAGAACTAGTAGAATTTTGGCTTATTGCAACTAGCAGTGCTGTGTAAACAGCACCCTCTGTGCAAACAGATATTAACTTGCAGTATGTTTGTGTATGGCCATATTCTTGGTAATTATGGCACTGTACGGGACCTGATCGCTTATGTGGCTCTTCCACTGTGATTTTTCGATATAAGAGGTATTTTAGGCTATAAATTAGGTGTGTCTCGTTTCTTTGAACTGCATATCATTCGGCTCCAGTTCAACACGAAAAAGAGGCTGGGGGATCTTCTCCCTATTGATTATATTGGTAAGATTTTTTACTTTAAATCCTTGTATGATGAGTGCATCTTTTACTTCCTCGGGATTAACATAAGAGTCAATGCCATTCAATACGATCTGCATACCTTTGCCACTCTTAAGCCCGTACGCATAAAAACTTGTTTTATTTTTTTTGAATTCAGAAACCATTTTGCGGAAATCTTTTTTGTCATAAATTTGAATTTTCGTTTCATCGATGTTGCCACGTTTTATTGGAACAATATGAAATTTATTCTCACCAATGACCGAAATTAATTTTTTGATAAGAGCGTTAGAATTTTTTTTCTTTAAATATATTGGTGACAGCTTGGAGGTTTTGTTCGTGGGTACATCGCGTTTGTCGTTGTCATCTTGCAATATTTAAAAACGGTTTTGACGATTAGTAGAGGATGCGCTGTTATCCATAGATATCTTTGGGGCAGATGCAATTTTAGTAGAATTTGGGCTTCGCCCGCGCTTTATCACAGTTATATATACATATGTCCATTCCGAATTGGACCTTAAGTTTTGGGCTACGGTTGATAAATTGGTCAAGTGATGACCACGAGCACGAAGCGGATGATATCGCTGAGCTAAATGTAGAAGTACTAGGCAATGGTTATGTTAACTAGCCGTCATTGTCATTGGACAAAGCGAGGTTGATCGCTTACGACATAGTGGCTTTGCCGTTAGAAAAAGTCTGTCGTCAGGTTTTTTATTTTTATTGTTTTCATCAAGAGCTTCAAAACTAGGGATGTAACGAATACCACTTTAGCGAATGCGAATAACACATTTTAATTTTTGCGAAAGCGAATACGAAAGCGAATGCAAATATTGCAATACGAATAATAATGATACAAAAATAAATTTGTATAAGAACTTGAAGTTGTGGTGTATACAAAGAAGTATTAATACTAAATTTAAATAAAATTCTACCTATAGAACTTTATTTAAATTTTATCTTGAATTGAGCTAATATACATATGAACATATATTAATTTATTAAAAATACAAATTTTTAAAACAGAAAGATATATGAAATTATATTAAAATTAGTAAAGGTAATAATTGCAAATAAATTTTAAAAATTTTACGCAACTTAGCCCTAAAGTCTGGCACTTTGTTTTCATGTGAAATACTGTCATGAAAATATTAGCAAAGCACATAAATCTTATTTATTAAAATCAGTATGTCAGTATTACGAATAATATGTACTACGAATATTTTTTTGTATAATTTTTTTTTTGTTTAATAAGAAAGTAAGAAAAATTCCACTAATCCACTATTCACTATGAAGGTACAACGAGAACTGCAAGGCGTCCTGACGGACAATTTTATTTGAGGAAGATGACTGCCCTCCCTTACCCACTGAGTCAGATCCAGAGTCTAAGAGATCCGCCTCTAAAATCCGACGCCTAGTTGAAATCAGTGTAATTTCCCTCTTGTCGTCCGACCCCAGTGACAGATCGCTGAGCTTCTCACTGACCCGTGCAGCTAAGTCACCCTATGGAGCATTGAGTTCATAAACTCGCTCCACTTCTTTGAGTAATTGACTCTCCTGCGTGAGCAAATTCTCATACTCGAGTCAGCAACATTGCTCCCCCAACGTATCGTTCGTGGAGTCAACGTCATCATCCTTATGAAAAATAGAAACGGGGGACCAAAGTAATGTGGTGTATGAAATTAAATGCAGCGGTAATGACGATGAAGAGTGCGGCAAAGTATACATCGGTACAACTAAGAGAAATTTAGGAGTTAGAATCGATGAACATAAGGCAGATATTAGGAATAATATAAAATCAACTGCACTATCGCAGCATTGTATAGAAAGTGGACATACAGCAATATTTGATAAAGTAAAAGTTTTAGATAAAGAGAAAAAAGTAAATAAAAGATATACACTGGAGAGTTTAAGAATCCAACAAAAAGGGGAAAAAGCAATAAATACCAAAGATGACATCGACAACATTAATGCTAGCTAGCTACACCATAGTTCTAGTATAGTGACGACAGTAGTCACAGGTTAGGCAGATTGGACACGGGAAATTCGGCCACGTAATTTTTCCGAAAAATTGACGAATGGCATCACAAAATGGCAATACCATTAACCCCATTTTTATTAAAGGACAGAATGATATTGTTTTGAATATGCCTGTCTTTGTTATTTTAACAAGTTAAATGTCAAAAAATAAATTACTTTATTTTCAATTAAATTTTAGGATTGCATTCACAAAAAGGCGCAAATTTATAGAAAAAATGCACAAATTAGCGCCTTTTCATAAATGCAATCCTGCATTCCATCGCAAATTTTATGGCAGCAGCCATTGTGTTGGAGTTTTTCAAAGAGGTAAGTCGTTTTGTTTATATTTGTCTTACTTTTCTTAATTATAAATTTCTTTTGCAGCTCCTTTACAAAGCAAATTCCAAGGAAAATAAACATGTAAGTACTTATTTTATAGATTTTATTTAATAAACAATAGTTCCCATTAATTTTTACAGGAGTCGCAAGTACATAAAAGGCTGCCCAGATATGGAGGAGCTCCATCGGTTCCCGAAGAATCCCGAAAGGTTAGCTTTTGAAATTTTAAAAAGTGACAAAATATTTATTCAATGAGTGCCAGATACTGTTTGGAGCATAATTATATTTCATAAACAGTATTGGCACTCAATGAAGGTGTGGCCGGCAGACCGAGAACTGTATTGTTTCCAATAGTGTTTTGTGTTTTTATCAAATGCTGTTGTGGTTAGGTTTTCTTTTAACATACAGACAAATTTTATTATATTTGAAATTTCCAAGTGTTGATATTTGTCTGTATAGAAAGAAAACAAACCCTTCAACAGTATTTCTAAACACACATGCATATAATGGCCTGGCCGGCAGGCACACACGTACGTACATATATACATAACTAAATTATGTGCTATGTATTCATATAACTCAAAACTAAAATATATATGTATGTATTTTAGGAGGCGCAAGTGTCATTGTAAAGGATTGACCAAATGTGGCGAAGCTTATCAGTTCCTGAAGAATCCAAGAAGGTAAGTGTCAATGAAATATTTGTGTGTGAAATATTGAATGAGTGCAGATACTGTTTGCATGTAATGTTTGTATGTTAAACAGTATTTGCACTCAACCATAATTTGACCGGAGCATCCATACGTACTCGCATGTGTTTATGTATGTACATTGTACATATGTACATACATAATTAATGTGTTTTGTAAATACTGTGCGTGGGTTTTTTTACAAGAGATAATGTGTCTGGCTGGAAAACCCACCCTTAAACAGTGCTTCCAAAAACACCATCACATCACCATGATTGTCTGGCCGGCAGACATAAAAAAATAATAAACTGATGAAATAAATAGTCAATTAAAATTAAATTTTTTTATTAAAATATTTTATATTTATATTTTCAGCTATTCCATGACGCTTGCGGTGGTTCTCCATATAAAGAAGGCTACAAATTGGTTTGTCACTTTTTGTCCAAACGGTAATCAAGGAAATGTCTAAAGAAATTAACAATTCAATATTATAATATTAAACTTTAATACTTTCAGGTTTTTTTTAATACTTACAGCCGTTTTAGACGCTTTTGCGGCAACGAAGTCTCCAAAAGACATGAGTGCATCCATTTAACTTTGCTTACCATCCCCAGTTGCAAGGTATGTATCAAAAATGTAAAAAATATTTCTAATTGAGAAACATATTTCTTAATACACATCTTTTTTATATATTTCGGAATTCCTACCTTTGTGGAAAATGTGCATGGTGGAAGAATTGCCAAAAAACACATTTGGGAGCGATTGTGCAGCTGTATGTAAATCCGCTTGTGCCTGTAAGTTAATAAACATTTTCTACTAAATAAACTTGTTTAAAACATAAATATCTTGTTTTTCAGCTTATACTTACCATTTCAATGTTTAGCAAACAATTTCAGCAGAAAAAATTAATTGAAAATTACAATTTCATGTATATATTTAAATTTTTTAATAAAAACAAAATTTTTTTCACAACAAATTTTATTTGTATTTTGTTTGTTTACATTTTTTTGGCAAAATTCTTGGTAATGTATAGTTTTTTTCTTCTATCACATTGTTTTTCAGGATGCCACCTAGAATATAACTCTTCTAAATATGGGGTTAACTAAAAGCTGATATGGGCCTTTGACATACGTCAGTGCTGCCATATCTGCTTATATCTGTGACAGTAGTGAGAGGAATTCGGCAGTGATATATGCATATCAATTAGTTTTTGAATCAATATATTAAGTTTGTGTTTTGTGATTGTCCAGCTTACACAAAACACTGTGATATTTTAAATTATGTGGACATTTTAAAGATTAAATGTAAGTGCAATTAATAAGACATACTCGTATTGTTATTGTTGTTTAATATAACTTATTTTCTGCTTTTATTAATACTTATATGGTTGCCAGATTTTAATAAAGAATCATCCCTGAAGAAGTTGGAAAAATACCAACGAAACGTAGGATGGAAAAATAAATATTTAATGAATAATCTTTTATTTATTTAAATATATAATTTGAAATGACCTTGAAAGCCTGGCTTTTGGGAAAAAAACAAATAACATCAAAATCATAGAAAATAAAAAAGGTCGATAATATTTACATTTAAACATTTACACAAAAAAAAATAAAATTTTAGTTGAAAAGTCTATTTTGTTCCCACGAGTATTCCAGTAAATGAGAGGACCATTCGCGCAGTGACGGCGTGCGCGGACTAGGCAAAATTTTCTATAACCAAGCCATGCTATAGGCGTTGGAGGAGGCTTACTGCTAAAAGTTAGGTGGTATAAGTCATATCTTTTTTTGGTGGAGACATTCAGTACATTACATTTGAACAAATTGAAAAATATTTTTATGTTATACAACATTTTAATTTAGAGTTGCACTAGTCTCATTTATTAAATATTTATTTAAGATTTTTTTAGATTTATTTGATATTTTGAAGCAAAAATGCAATTGGTTTTGTAAACAGGCGTCTAGCAAAAGCAATGCTACACAAAATTCTAAGAATATCACCCTAAGTGTAATATCAAAACCTAGCTCCCGCTGAGAGCAGCTGGGGTGTATCCATTTGTATATAGTTTTTGAACAAATGAGATGATGGTAGATGTTAGGAGTTATCAATGTTAACTAATTTATCGCATTTTTAACATCTTCCATTAATTCATCTAACATGTAAGCAAGTGGAAATATCCTATTAAATACCTACCAACAGTATCTTTCGGGAACAAAGCATGTCCATCTGTCTCGGGGTTTGCCCTCATTAAGGGCAATGGCATTACTTTTCTTTTGCTTAAAACATGCCTGTCCTTCTGCTCCTCATCAATATCCACAACGTCGTATTTATTCTGTCTATTTAGGAATTGAACTACTTCAGCTAATATCCAGTTTTCTTCGTCTTCAACACCTTTGACTAAAGCCGCAACGTTATCTCCAACTTTAGCTATATAATTATTTTCAGCTGGGTTTGCGCCACAAAGAGGTGGTACTTTTTCTCCGGGCTTACTGACAAATAATGGCAATGTCTGTGCAGAAAGTTGAACCATTTTCATTAAAGCGCCCCTTCTAATTGCTTCTTTATTACCAGCATTTCGTGCTTGTATCCTGCGCTCATTTCGTATATTACGAATTTCTTGAATTTTTTCTAGAGCTTTACGAATTGAATCTTCTTCAACAGCAGCACATTGCAAGCAATTTTTAAGCAGACCTCTTATTTTTAGAACAGGCAAATTACTATAATAAACACGGATTAAACTATTTATGTTTGTTTCGGAGTGTCGACGTTCATCATCAATTTGATGTGTTAAACGTTGTATATCATTGAGGCGTTCCTGTGATGTAGTAGGAAGGTAATATTACATTATTTTTATAAAAACACCGAAACAAATCTAGTTTACTAAAGCAGCTCGAAATGAAATAAAAACGGACCTCCAAAATGTTTTATATAATTTGAAAGTATTATTTCCGTACCAGAGGTCATTGAATTAGAAGGGTCAGCGATTAATTTTTATTTCGCTATTCATTTTGAAATTTGTTTGCTAGTGCTTTAGCTTTGTCTATATGCATTTAATTGTTGCTGTAACAAATCGTCAGTATACTTCAACCACACACTTTGAATAGTCACAAAACTCTTATCCTATGCACATACTTTCAAGAACTATTTGAGAATTCACAAATAATAATATTTTTGAAAATCACAAAAGAAAAATATGCCTAGTAGGCTTAGAAACTAATAAAAACCCACCAAATAATTTATATTCGATATTATTCTATTTTTATTTTTCGTTTGTGATTTTCAAAAATATTATTTGTGAACTCTCAAATAGCTCTTGAAAGTCTATGCAAAGGTTAAAAGTTTTGTGACTATTCAGAATGTGTGGTTGAAGTCTAATGACGATTTGTTACAGTAACAATGAAATGCAAATAGACAAAGCTGAACCACTAGCAAATAAATTTCAAATTTAAATATTATGACAATATGTCGAATAATATATTTCTTAAATTTTTCTTTTCATAAATAGTAATTAAGAAAAGCAATGATTCTCCCCTCTATGATATTTCCCGACAAGGTGCCTATTACTAAAGATTCTCTGCTCTTTCCCTACAAAGCGCACTAAAGATTCCTTGTCTAGCCGGCCTTCAGCCGGACGAAAAAATGTTTTTCATTATGGTATTTTCGAACACCTCGGATTTTAATAAATATTGTGCATGCAAATGATTTTGATATTAATTTTTTTTATGATTACCCAGCAAAAAAAAATATGTATGGAGCATATATAATATCCCATATATGGTTCGGATACGAAAAATGAGGGTATATGGGCATATATGATTATATATATTCATACATTTTAATACATGAATGTGCAAAATTCATATTCATACACTCTTGATTCACAAAAGGCACTCCTGTGCAATAAATCAAATTATTAAAATTAAATTTTTTTAAAATTAAGAGAGAGGTTGTATTTAATGAAACATTTATTTGGACAAATAATTCAAAACGAATAAAAGTAATTTCATTCATCAAAAGGTGAATCAATTATTTAAAAATCATATAAATCATATTCGTACATAACATTTAGTTTAAGAAATCAGATTAAAAACTAATGCAATTAATTATAAAAGAAAAAATAATCCGTCTAAAAATAATTTTCAATACAGTAATATGAACTTTGTTTCTTATCTAGAGCATTTTATTATTTTCTATAAAATTAATTAATTATTGATTATTTGATATATTAAATGAGGCCACAATGTATAAAATCATACAAGAATGGTTTTTTTGTAACAAAAAGTTTTTCTTTTTTAATCGTTGAGGGTACGCATATAAACTTTACATTCCGTATGTATTTTCTAATGGATTCCCAATTCAGTGCTATTCTCGAACCAGTTATAACAAAATTTTTTAATAACAAAAACATTTGTTACAACAATAAACAAAAGCTATTGTGGATTTCAAATAAAAGCTCTTTTTGTATTAATTGATCATGATAGTTATTATGTACACAGCAGCACATGACAATAAAAATTCATTGTAAAAAATAAACAAAAACGTACTTATTCCGATAAATCTCGAGGAGAATACATATATTTTTAGTTTTCAATAGAAGCCATTCATATGCATGGCGTTTGGTTTCAAGAAATTAGAGATATTAATATTTTGATTTTTTTATTAGATTGGCATTATAAAAATTAAATATAGCCCTTTGTTAACAAGTTTCAAAAATATTTCATATAAATATTTTAGAAAATATTTCCACGGACAAGACATTATTACTAACCAGGCTAAAAAAAGCTTCAGTGATCTGATCAACGATCTGATGAACTCTCTTCATTATAAATATCAAAATACACATATCAAAAATTTATGGTTTCTTTTTAAAATATGGATGAAAGTAAATTTTCTTGAATTCACCGATGTACGTACGCACTTTATTAATCTTCAACGGTTTTATCCTTTTCCAATTTCCGTAAACATATCTTAAATCAAAGTATTGAGTCTTATCGTGGTTGGCGTATTTCGACTTCCAATACGTCAATTTCGTCATAGATTAAAAAAAAATTTTGCCATGTTATTTAATCTATTACAAAAATACGCCAACCACGATAAGGGGGATTATATTTAAGTACCCAGCTAAAAAAGTTATATATGGTCCATATATTTTCAATATATGAATGTATATAACTATATATGAATATGTATGAATTCATGTATGGAAATATATGGGATTGTACATGGCAAAACTATTATATATGAACTAATATATGGACTAATATATGAAATGTATTATGACATATGAGCTCATATATGAAAATTTAATTATGAAGCTCTTCATATGCGGATCCATATATAAATATAAGATTTTATATATGGAGCCATATAAGAATGTGTGCATACATGATATCTCACATAAGATCGTTTTTGCAATCAAAAAAACTTGGAATCTTATCCATTAGAAAATACATACGGTATGCAAAGCTTATATGCGTACCCTCAACGTTTGAAACAGAAAAACTTTTGTTACATTGTGGCCCCATTTAATATATCAAATAATCAAAAGGAAATCCAGTCATTAATTTTATAGAAAATAAAAAAATTCTCTAGATAAGAAACAAAGTTCATATTACTGTATTGAAAACTATTGTAAGACGGATTATTTTTTCTTTTATAATTAATTGCATTAGTTTTTAATCTGATTTCTTAAGCTAAATGTTATGTACGAATATGATTTAGTGTTTTTTTAATACTTGATTCGCCTTTTGATGAATGAAATGACTTTTAGTTCGTTTTGAGTTAGTTGTCCAAACAAATGTTTCATTAAATACAACCTCTCTTTCAAGTCTAAAAAATTTATTTTTAGTAATCTAATTTATTGCACAGCAGTGCGCTTTTGTGAATCAAGAGTGTATGAATATGAACTTTGCATACTGTAGAGGGAATTTACACACACATGTATGAAAATGTATGAATATATATAATCATATATGCCCATATACCCTCATTTTTCGGATCCGAACCATATATGGCATATCATATATGCTCCATACATATTTTTTTAGCTCGGTATATAATTTCTGTAGTAAAAAGCATAAAATCGACAGTGTCGATTAGAATAAATATATTACTGGAAAAGAAGCCAATGTCAGAAGAAAAAGTTTAGTTTCAAACAGGGATCGCAAATAACGAATATTTTCAAAATTTAAACTGAAAAAATCACACTAATAGAGAAGTCCTACGTACACAAGGAATGTACTAAGGTACTCCATTTTACATGGACTACCTGTAGATACAATGATTTTTATTTATTCCCCACAAAATTTCTTGACAAATAAAGGCAATGTCTGTGCAGAAAGTTGAACCATTTTCATTAAAGCGCCCCTTCTTATTGCTTCTTTATTACCAGCATTTCGTGCTTGTATCCTGCGCTCATTTCGTATATTACGAATTTCTTGAATTTTTTCTAGAGCTTTACGAATTGAATCTTCTTCAACAGCAGCACATTGCAAGCAATTTTTAAGTAGACCTCTTATTTTTAGAACAGGCAAATTACTATAATAAACACGGATTAAACTATTTATGTTTGTTTCGAAGTGTCGACGTTCATCATCAATTTGATGTGTTAAACGTTGTATATCATGGAGGCGTTCCTGTGATGTAGTAGGAAGGTAATATTACATTATTTTTATAAAAACACCGAAACAAATCTAGTTTACTAAAGCAGCTCGAAATGAAATAAAAACGGACCTCCAAAATGTTTTATATAATTTGAAAGTATTATTTCCGTACCAGAGGTCATTGAATTAGAAGGGTCAGCGATTAATTTTTATTTCGCTATTCATTTTGAAATTTGTTTGCTAGTGCTTTAGCTTTGTCTATATGCATTTCATTGTTGCTGTAACAAATCGTCAGTATACTTCAACCACACACTTTGAATAGTCACAAAACTCTTATCCTATGCACATACTTTCAAGAACTATTTGAGAATTCACAAATAATAATATTTTTGAAAATCACAAAAGAAAAATATATAATATATATATATATATTTTTCTACTTGGTTTTGTATGAGTTTATAAGTCTACTACGCTTATTTTTCGTTTGTGATTTTCAAAAATATTATTTGTGAACTCTCAAATAGCTCTTGAAAGTCTATGCAAAGGTTAAAAGTTTTGTGACTATTCAGAATGTGTGGTTGAAGTCTAATGACGATTTGTTACAGTAACAATGAAATGCAAATAGACAAAGCTGAACCACTAGCAAATAAATTTCAAATTAAAATGTTATGACAATATGTCGAATAATATATTTCTTAAATTTTTCTTTTCATAAATAGTAATTAAGAAAAGCAATGATTCTCCCCTCTATGATATTTCCCGACAAGGTGCCTATTACTAAAGATTCTCTGCTCTTTCCCTACAAAGCGCACTAAAGATTCTTTGTCTAGCCGGCCTTCAGCCGGACGAAAAAATGTTTTTCATTATGGTATTTTCGAACACCTCGGATTTTAATAAATATTGTGCATGCAAATGATTTTGATATTAAATTTTTTTATGATTACCCAGCTAAAAAAAATATGTATGAAGCATATATGATATCCCATATATGGTTCGGATACGAAAAATGAGGGTATATGGGCATATATGATTATACAGGGTGGCCCAGAAAGACCGAAGTGGTGTGAATTCCTTATAACTTTTTATTTAAGACATATTTTTTTAATTTTTTGTTTTTTAAATGCAGAAAATTTATAGGGAATATTTTTAGATTAGTTATTAAAAATGATATCCCGCAAGTGGTGGACATTTTCTGCTTCGCACAAATGTGTTATTTCCATTTCCATTATTCATAACTTAGTTTTGAGTGACGAAGCCCATTTCCAATTAAATGAGCTCGTTAACAAACAAAACTTTAGGATATGGGATATTGAAAACCCAAAAGTACTTCATCAACGACAATTACACCCAGTTATGTATACTGTTTGATGCGGTGTTTCTTCAGAAAGGATCATTGGCCCATATTTTTTTGAAAATGAGCGAGGTGTCGCCATTTCCGTCAATGGTGATCGATATCGGGCCATGTTGGAAAATTTTGTAAGGCCAGCCGTGGAAAACCATCCGCAAATATGGTTCCAACAGGATGGAGCCACAGCGCACACTTCGAGGGCCACAATGGCTCTTTTATAATAATTATAATAATAATTTCGCGTAGAAGCAATTTTAATTGGCCTCCGCGTTCCCCGGATTTAACTGCTCCAGACTGTTTCCTTTGGAGTTATTTAAAAGGGAAAGTTTATGTTAATAAGCAACTACTATTGAGAAATTAAAAACCAATATTCGAGACGAAATTAACAACATAACACCGGAAGTTTTGCGAAAGGTCATGGAAAATGTGTTGGAAAGAGCACATTTGTGCGAAGCAGAAAATGGCCACCACTTGCGGGATATAATTTTTAATAACTAACCTTAAAATATTCCCTATAAATTTAATGTATTTAAAAAACAAAAAACTAAAAAATTATGTCTTAAATAAAAAGTTATTAGGATTTCACACCACTTCGGTCTTTCTGGGCCACCCTGTATATATTCATACATTTTCATACATGAATGTGCAAAATTCATATTCATACACTCTTGATTCACAAAAGGCACTCCTGTGCAGTAAATCAAATTATTAAAATTAAATTTTTTAGAATTGAGAGAGAGGTTGTATTTAATGAAACATTTATTTGGACAAATAATTCAAAACGAATAAAAGTCATTTCATTCATCAAAAGGTGAATCAATTATTTAAAAATCATATAAATCATATTCGTACATAACATTTAGCTTAAGAAATCAGATTTAAAACTAATGCAATTACCTATAAAAGAAAAAATTATCCGTCTAAAAATAATTTTCAATACAGTAATATGAACTTTGTTTCTTATCTAGAGAATTTTATTATTTTCTATAAAATTAATTAATTATTGATTATTTGATTATTTGATATATTAAATGAGGCCACAATGTATAAAATCATACAAGAATGGTTTTTTTGTAACAAAAAGTTTTTCTTTTTTAATCGTTGAGGGTACGCATATAAACTTTACATTCCGTATGTATTTTCTAATGGATTCCCAATTCAGTGCTATTCTCGAACCAGTTATAACAAAATTTTTTAATAACAAAAACATTTGTTACAACAATAAACAAAAGCTATTGTGGATTTCAAATAAAAGCTCTTTTTGTATTAATTGATCATGATAGTTATTATGTACACAGCAGCACATGACAATAAAAATTCATTGTAAAAAATAAACAAAAACGTACTTATTCCGATAAATCTCGAGGAGAATACATATATTTTTAGTTTTCAATAGAAGTCATTCATATGCATGGCGTTTGGTTTCAAGAAATTAGAGATATTAATATTTTGATTTTTATTAGATTGGCATTATAAAAATTAAATATAGCCCTTTGTTAACAAGTTTCAAAAATATTTCATATAAATATTTTAGAAAATATTTCCACGGACAAGACATTATTACTAACCAGGCTAAAAAAGCATCAATGATCTGATCAACGATCTGATGAACTCTCTTCATTATAAATATCAAAATATACATATCAAAAATTTATGGTTTTTTTTTAAATATGGATGAAAGTAAATTTTCTTGAATTCACCGATGTACGTACGCACTTTATTAATCTTCAACGGTTTTATCCTTTTCCAATTTCCGTATAAATATCTTAAATCAAAATATTGAGTCTTATCGTGGTTGGCGTATTTCGACTTCCAATACGTTAATTTCGTCATAGATTAAAAAAAATAAAAGGGGGATTATATTTAAGTATATAATTTCTGTAGTAAAAAGCATAAAATCGACAGTGTCGATTAGAATAAATATATTACTGGAAAAGAATCCAATGTCAGAAGAAAAAGTTTAGTTTCAAACAGGGATTGCAAATAACGAATATTTTCAAAATTTAAACTGAAAAAATCACACTAATAGAGAAGTCCTATGTGCACAAGGAATGTACGAAGGTACTAAATTTTACATGGACTACCTGTAGATACCATGATTTTTATTTTTTGGATTTTTATTTATTCCGCACAAAATTTCTTGATTTTTTTATTTATTCCTTACACAATAAGAGTTATTTTGTGACTTTTATTTATTCCTCACAAAATAAGTTATTTTTTGATGTTATTTAGTTTTTTCCAAAAATCAGGCTTTCAAGGACATTTAAAATTATATTTTTAAATAAATAAAAGATTATTTACTAAAAATTTATTTTTCCATCCTACGTTTCGTTGGTATTTTTCCAACTTCTTCAGGGATGATTCTTGTTAAAATCTGGCAACCATATAAGTATTAATAAAAGCTAAAAATAAGGTTATATTAAACAGCAATAACAATATGTCTTATTCATTGCACTTACATTTAATCTTTAAAATAACCACATAATTAAAAATATCACAGTGTTTTGTGTAAACTGGACAAACACAAAACACAAACTTAAATGTGTATATTAAAAATTGTTTAAACAAATTAAAAAACTAATTAATATATATCACAGCCGAACTTCTTTCACTATTGTCGTCACTATACTAGAACTATGGTGTAGCTAGCATTAATGTTGTCGATGTCATCTTTGGTGTTTATTGCTTTTTCCCCTTTTTGTTGGATTCTTGAACTCTCCAATGTATATCTTTTATTCACTTTTTTCTCTTTATCTAAAACTCTTACTTCATCAAATATTGCCGTATGTCCACTTTCTATACAATGCTGCGATAGTGCAGTTGATTTTTTACTTTTCCTAATATCTGCCTTATGTTCATCGATTCTAACTCCTAAACTTCTCTTAGTTGTACCGATGTATACTTTGCCGCACTCTTCATCTTCATTAATTTCATACACCACATTACTTTGGTCCCTCGTTTCAATTTTTGTTTTTGTTTGTGTAAATAAATGTTGAATTGTTTTGTAGGGTTTATGTGCAACTGTTACATTCTCTTCTTTTATTATCTCCTTAAGTTTGCTGTTTTCTGCAAGTTTAGGTATAAAAGATACTCCGTAATATTTGGTGTTACCAGATGTTAATTCTTCAATGTTACCCCGCGTGTTCGTTCTGTTTGTTACCTTCGTAATTAAATTATTTATAATGTTGGTCGGAAAGTTATTCTTCTTAAGGATGTCCTTTGTAATTAGAATATTCTTTGCCTTAAACTTTTCTTCGCTCACTTTCAAAACTCTATTAATAAAATTGCATGCTGTGTTAATTTTTTGGTTCATTGGTTGTGTTGATGTGTAATTAATACCGCGACCAGAAGCAATTGATTTCGAGTACCAATCCGTAATTAATTTGTCTCTTTCCTTTTATTTTTTATTTTTATTCATTCCTCACAAAACAGTTTCTCATTTTTTTCTGATTTTTATTTTTGCTCAAAAAATTTTTAATTTTTAAAATGAATAAACTATAAAAAAGTAAATTTAATTTAATATATAATTTTTTACAGACTCTGTTAATAAATTTAATATTTGTAATTTAATAATAATTTAATATCGTAATATGGGTAACGCTTTCAAAATTTTAAAAATTAAGCAAAAAAATAAAAATCAAAAGGTAACTGTTATTGTGTAAGGAATAAATAAGAGTCACAATATAACTCTTATTTTTCTTCTTACATACTAAACAAAAAAACCATACAAAAAATTCGTATTACATAATATTCGTATTGATAAATAAGGTTTTTACTTTGCTCATATTTTTTTTAAATAGTTAGAAACAACACAAACAAAAAAACCGCAAGCAGAAAAACTCAAACAGTGCCCTTGAGGAATACTCTATATAAGTACCTCAAAAACAAAAAATTGTGATGTAAGTTATCACGGCAGAAATGCCTATTTTAATGTGAGTTCTGAAGCTCTTAATGAATACAATAAAATTAAAAAATCTGATGTGAGGCTTACTGTGAGTTGCGAAGCTCTTAATGAAAACAATAAAAATAAAAAACCTGATAATAGACTTTTTCTAACAGTAAATTCACTATTTCGTCAGCGATCGAACCTCGCTTTGTACAATGACAACTAGTGATTCGTTAACATTACCGTTACCTAGTACTTCTACATTTAACTCAGCGATATCATCCGCTCCGTGCTCGTGGTCATCACTTAACCAAGTTATCAACCGTAGCTCAAAACCGTAGCATTTGCCCAAAAGATATCTAGGGATAACAGCGCATCCTCTACTAATCGTCAAAACCGTTTTCAAGTATTTCAAGATGACAACCACAAAACCGATGTACCCACGAACAAAACTGCCAAGCCGCCACCAATATATTTAAGAGCAAAAAATTCAAACGCTTTTATCAAAAAATTAATATCAGTCATTGGTGAGAATAAATCTCATATTGTTCCAATAAAACGTGGCATCATCGATGAAACAAAAATTCAAATTTATGACGAAAAAGATTTCCGCAAAATTGTGACAGAATTCGAAAAAAATAAATCAAGTTTCTACACATACCAGATCTCCGAAACACTTGCACGTTGAACTTGAGCCGAATGATATAAAATTAAGAAAAATGAGACGCACCCAATTTATAGCTTAAAATACCTGTTATACCGAAATATATCAGTTGAAGAACCACACAAGCCATAAGCCATAATTGTCAAGAATATGGCCATATGAAAACTTACTGCAATTTACCTACTGTTTGTGTTATGTGCGGCGAATTACCCGGCACTGCTAGTTGCAATAAGCCAAAAGATCAAAGTGATAAAAAATGCAGTAATTGTGTAGGTAATCACAGCTAACTACAGAGGTTGTCCTGTCTACTCTTTCGTCAACCAGGCTATGGTGCAAAACCCTAAATTAACTCCAGCTAAATCAGCAAACGCTTACTCTGCCACTTTTTCGCAAATGAGCCAACCATTTACTTCCCGTGTATCGTATGCAGATGCTGCTAAGACAAATTCAATTCCCACTTAAAATGATTTCCCGCCAAATAATTAAAAAAAAAAAAAACTGACGCAAGTTTTAATTTTAATCGCTTTGATGCGATGTCTAGCATGATGCTAGAAATGCTGCGAATACAGAATACACTGCTTCACACATTAATTAACAAGACATGAACACGTTAAATATATGTTTCTGGAACGCAAACGATATTCGCCAACTTTAAAATGAACTTGAGCACTTCCTCACGGAAAAAAGAGGTCGAGCATTGTTCAACACAATTTCAAAAATGGGCTTGGACGTCATTTCGAGTGGGGAGCCCACTTATTGGCCTACTGACGTACCAATATTCCGGAAGTTATAGATTTTGACGTCATGAAAAATATTTCTAGGGATTTTATTCAAGTTGAATTTTCTCTAGATCTCTCGTCCGATCACTCTCCCACGATCGTTACAATTTGTAGAACATTTAGAAGTGACTTACCTGAAGCATATGGCTGGGGTTCAAAAAATACCTCAGTAGTCATTGTCGGAAAGTATTAAGCTAAGAACATCAAATGATATTGAATTTAACATTTCCAATTTTAACGAAAATATTAAAAAGGATGCTGAAAATACCACTACTTCCCATCCGCAGACTGGGTTTAATAGAATTATTCTACAGATATTTAGCGTCTCGTACGTGAGCTAAAAGGGAATGGTAACTGTACAGATCACCACAAAATAAAATTAGATTTAAAGAGTGCACTAAACAACTGTAAGAGCTGCTTGAATATGAAAAAACTGCATCTCTTAAAAATTATCTGGAAAATCTCGATGTCACACTAGCATCTAATTTTTGTAGTGCTGAGCATTTAAAATCCGTATTTAGCCCAAATACATGTACTGGTGATGCTAATTTGCCGAGTGAAGTAGCTCTACGCCCTCAATAAAAAAGTTTAAGACGCGTGATTTACAAAATTTAATTGCTTAACTCAACCTGAAGAAAGCTCCCGGAGCTATTAATGGAATTAGTAACCAGATGCTGATGAAGTTGCCTCGTATTGCAATTAAAATCCTTTTATTCATTTTTAACGCCATTTTACGACTGGAGTATTATCCACAGCTGGAAGCTTGGCAAGGTTAAAATGATTCCAAAGTCGGGCAAAGATCTTACCAAGTCTGAGTCATATAGGCCAATAAGTCTACTATCAACAATGTCAAGGCTTTTCGAAAAACTGCTTAAGACAAAATTGTTCCCAATACTTTAGTAGTTGGTGTATACCGGACCATGAATTTGGTTTTAGAAGTCAGCATAGCACCATTAAACAAACTCATAGATTGGTTCAATTTCTAAAAATTGCAAAATACGCAGACAAATACTTATCAAAACTCGAGTCTAACCCTAATTCCTTTGCTCATAACATCTTGAATTTTACTGGACACATCCGCTTAAAAAAAAGAGGGGCACTACGGCTCTAATACGAAACAATCCAGATGAAACTTCTTGGACATATTAATTAATTATATTTATCCTAAAGATTTTAATACTTATTTTCATTTTTGAAGATGCAATAAATAAAAAAAAATTATTAGACTTCGTTTTAAGAAGTTTCGTTCACAAATATTAATTTTTACCATTTGTTTACAAGTCACGCAGCGAATGAGACCACAAAATATAAAAAGAAGTTACAATAAAATACCACGCGAAAGAAAAATTAAAGAGGATTTGATGAAAACACGGTATAATAAAAAAACTTGGTATTAGTTAACACTTTTTAATGTTATCTTTGTATGTAAGGATTATTTGTCCATAGACTGAACTACAATAAACAAAACTCGGAAACTAAAGGCAGAATTAGCCGAACGTCCACGTAAGCAAACGAAACAGCTGATCGTTTTTGTTGCTTGAAAACAATGCAAATGCATACCGAAATTTGCTGTAAAGGCAGAATTAGTTTGTACGTGCTGTTCTGTTCTGAATCAGCTGTTTTCTTTCTGTTTAGTTGAATATCTGTATGTGTGGTTAGTTTTTCCTTTTTCGTTCTGTTCTGTTGCAGACAGATCTGTAGAAAATAGAATTCAACGTTAAGTGACAGCACGTCTCAACCTGTATAAAATAGAATTTCCTAACGTTGTTAAGTGACGTTTGTAAACCAGTGATGGTACTGTTGTATATTAAATAAAATGGGGTTATTTAGGCTCTGTTTTTCGGTACTTTTGTTAATGATAATATCTGTGCGAAAAAACAACTTAAAATAATACATAAATATATGCATGTGTATATACATACTAGTGATGTAACGAATGTCAATTTTTGATATTCGCGAATACGAATACGAATATTTTATGCAATATGATATATTAAAACATTCTTATGAAAAAGGATTTCACACTCTTGTTGGCGTACTTTAAAGTTAATAAAAAGTACCCAAAATTTTAATGATCGTCATTGAATAATATTTGAAAATGACACAAAGCACAAATTTCTATAAAAAAATTAATGTATTTGCACAAACTAAAATTTTTAGTGATTTATTTAAATTTCAATTAGGATTTATGCATTTATTTATTTAATTTCTTTGGAAAAATATTCGTATTCGTATTCGACTGAATTTGACGAATACGAATATTCGTGCATCACTAATACATACTTATATATCTATAAAGGCCTTGATACACTATCCGGCAAAGTCGTGCGATCTACGAGAAGGTATATCCGTGGTATGATGGTGTTTATAAAAATTTTCAAAAGACAATCACAATTCATCACACTAGGGTTGTAGTTTTGCGTAGATCGCACGACTTTGTATGATAGTGTATCACGGCTTTAAGTATGTATATGCATATAAATATATAATAAAGAAATATAGGCCGACTTCCTAAACGCAATTCATATTTACAATGCATACACTTCGTAAACGCATATGTAAACTTTCTGGCAATGTCCAATGTTACTAATCGTTTGGCAACTCATTTTAATGAGTATCAGTTGTCAAAATCGCGCATCATTTTTATTTTGTAGGCATACATATGTATGAGTTGCATAGCGACGTTCCTAAATGCCGATAAAATGCAAAAAATGTTTCCGCAACGCAAGTTTGCTCTTAATACATGCTTAGCATTGCACACGCATTTTATTGTGGCTAAGTCTAGACGATATGTTGAATTAGCAAATATAGGCTTACATAAAAACAAGAAAATAACAACAAATCCTGCTGTCAGCATATATATGTATATGTTAGTCGTCTATGCTGAAAGTACCAAGTTTTTTAAAGTCAACATATGTCGGCAAATGATAATACAATATACGAATTAGCATACAATTTTTGTGTCTACACAATATGATGAACTTCGTATTCTGATATATATGTTGAGTCATGTGAGCATTTGCTTAAATATAAAAAAAATTTACAATTCTCTTTCTTTATCGCTTTTAGTGAAAAAATTTATAGGCCTGGTTCTGAAAACCATTTCGTTTTGAAATTGCAAATTTTTAAAAACGGAAAATAGTGTTCTCTTTATCAGATAATTTAGCGCATTTGAAATTAAATTCGGATAAAATATCTAAAGCATATGAAATCTTAAAAGCAAATAAAATGCTGCAATAAGTGAGATTTCTTGTTGATTTTTATCCTGCAATTTGTCGGTTTCAAAAGAAAATGGTTTTCAGAACCTTGTCGAATATTTTTGTATATAATGAAAAAGAAATTTACTAAATGACGGAAATTGTCAAAAACCTGCAACAGCAGAATGACGAAAATCTAAAAATGTTTTAAACTATTCAAAACTGTTAAAAACCAATCAAAAGGCCGCTTTTATTGCGAACTTTGTAAAAATTCGCGAAAATTTGCAAAATTTTAAGCAATATGTATAATACAATAATATGAATTAAAAATCGCTAAAACTGTAAGGAATGCAAAAAATTCAGCAAAAATCGCGAACATTACATAAATTTGCAAAAATTTATTAACAGCGGGATGATAACAAAGTTTAATATTTTTTTTTAGCGGCAAAACTGCCAAGAAGCTCAAGAGATGTAAAAAGTCGCTTTTAATTTTGCAAAGAAATGCGAGAAGTTGCATAATCTTGAAACAGCTATAATATTGATTAAAAATCGACAAAACTGTAAAGAATGTAAAAAATTCAATAAAAATCGCGAAAATGACGAAAATTCGCAAAAACTTACTATCAGCGGGATGACGACCAATTCTTTTATTTGTTTAAAATCGGCAAAACTCTTAGCATGCTGAGAGCATGCAAAAAGTCGCTTTTATTTCGAAGTTTGCAAAAATTCTCGAGAAGTTGCAAAATCGGAAGGAAGCTGGAATAAGAGTGATTATCTTCTCCAGAATAGCCTGATTTTTTTTTATGAAATTGTAATTTCCTTATTCTTTCCTTATTTTTTACTCACCCGAATCCACCATTAATATTTCTGCAGTACATTTTTCACATTTACCGTTTCGTTCAAAACAATGGTACCATAGGTTTAATATGCAGTAAATTGCCGAATTTAAGAGAAAAAATTACAAATCAGACAACACTACATACATGAGTAGAGTTAAAATATCAATTCTATTTGCTATTAAATTTGCCGTATGCTGAAAAGCTTAAATAGGATTTTCAACAAATAACATTTATGACAGCATATATAACAAATTTGTTACATAGTAAAAATATGGTGTCTACACGATATGCTAAAATCTTGAACAAACGTTTGTTGGGAACTTGACAAATGCCCTTCATATGTAGTTAAGCATACGTTTATTGAAAAAATTTTGTGTCCACACGATATGTTGGCCCAGTTAACAAATTTTTCATTATAAATATGCTGATTCATATCGTCTAGAATTAGCTTAATATAAATGTGAGATGTATAAAAGGATTTAAATGGTATCAAAACCTCTTATTGTGTATGCACATATCAAAAAATTATTTCATTTCTAACACACATATCGTTGGTCACAAGTAGAACGTCCCTAACTCAAATAATTGTTACTTTACTATAGAAGGTAAAAACAGTAATAAACCGTACTACTGCTTGTGCAACTGCTTTGCAAAACTGCTTGTAAAAGTGCTATTATTAACACTATTGCAATAAATTTTTGTGACGAAGTTTATTTCTGTGAAATGTATTGGAATCACTGAAATTTCGTGAAAATACTAGTTAGGGCTTTTCTAGTTATGACCGTCGATATGCATGTATGCATGAACATATTTATTTGTTACAAATGTATCACATACATACATGCATATACTTTTATGCACACGCTCCGATACAGTTTTAGTAACATTTACATATTTTAGGTACTTTTTCTTTGGTACAGTCACCACTTGAACTTTTTTAATTCCCATTTCTGTTTTGTGAACAGCTGTTTCTTTTTTATATTAAAACAACAAAACAAAGCAAAGCGTACGCACGTTTTTAAATATTCCATAAGTGCATAAAACATACAGAAGTGTTACGAGAGGGAAGATAAAGGTTTTTCTGTTTGTCTCGTTTTCCCTCAAATTTTTTCGTCGTTTTTGATTTGATACTTCTTTCTAGTGAAATAAATTTTTATTAGCTGTGTTGATTGGTAAGTAGTAATACACTATAGCATCAAATACATTATACTTTTCTCTTTTTTCACGAGTTTAAAAAAAACCTGATTGGAGCTGTTTTTCACTGTCACTTTATTCACTTCTATGTATTCTGTGACAGTACGGCAGCAGCAACGTTCGGCTAACCCAGCCTTAAGCCTCCCGCCTACGTTTTTGTTTAATTTAATTTTAAAATTTTCTTAAGACAGGACACTTTCTTTTTTTAATTTTGAGAGGTGCCTTAAAGCTTCAGTAAGCCAAAAAATTAAACAAAAGCATTTGTCGCCAGTCTTAGTTTCCGAATTATGGGCCTTTGAAATTCTAGTACTAGTATTGTGATTATACGGTGTTTTCAGACGAGTATGACCAATATTTTAAAACTTTTGATAATACTTTTATGAAATGGTAAAATGCAGTCTTCGTCGGCCAAGCAGGAAATCTTTATTAGTCAAGAAAAATGTATGAGGCAGAAAATCTTTATTAGGCTGCGCCGTGCCCGGAAACACCGTTTCGGGATATACCATGGGGGAGAAACTTTTAGTGCATATATGTTATTAGGCAAGAAAACTTCAAGAAGTATATTCAAAATTAATGGTTTCACCTTATATGATTAAAAGGACCCAAGAGGAAGAGCTTGAGGTGGATCAGCAATTCTAATAAAGTCAACACTCAAGCATTATATTCTTAACAATATTTGTGAAGATGTAGATGTTCTACAAGCAACGAATATTTGTGTCGATAATGTTTTCACAAATTTCGTGATATCATCAATTTACTCCTTTCCCAGATTCGCAATTACTAAGGATCAATACGAGGATTTCTACAAATCTCTTGGCCCTGGCAGCTGCCGACTTTAATGCAAAACATACTTTCTGGAGTTCGCGTCTTATGACACCCAGAGGTCGAGCATTGTTCAACACAATTTCAAAAATGGGCTTGGACGTAATTTCGAGTGGGGAGCCCCCTTACTGGCCTTCTGACATGCATAAAATTCCGGATGTTATAGATTTTGGCGTCATGAAAAATATTTCTGGGGAATTAATTCACGTTGAAGCTTCCCTCCCAATAAGCAATTTTGCTTAAAATCAAGTGCAAAGCAATTGTTATTCGTCACATATTCAATTGTCAATGGTTAATTATGCTTGATTTACACTTTATTTCAATAGCATTCTCCAGTGAAATGGGAACTTGAATTCAATTCGAAAATTTCACTTGTATTACAGTTCAATTCAAGCCTTGAATTATACTGTAATTCAACATTGTATTACAGTTAAGTTCAAGTATATTTTAAGCTTCAAAAACAATGCTATTAAAATAGAAAGGAAAATGCAATCGACAAGTTTTCTTATAATTACTTTCAGCATATCTACCTTCACTATTGTTTTCACGATTTTAATAACTTTTTGTTTTTTTAAAATCACTTTTTTATATATCTGATATTTTTAACAACAACAATTTTAATTTTATTAAAACATAAATAATTTATTTGATAAGGTTTGAATATGTTGTGTTGTTTGATTTTTTATTTGAAAATATTTTCGAACTTGAATATAACTTCAAAAAATATTTCAATTCAACTTTGTTTCCAGTTAAATTTCAAGTGCTTGAATTTTAATTTTTTGAATGCTTATTGGGGTAGATCTCTCGTCTGATCACTCTCCCATGATAGTTAAAATCTGTAGCCTACTATGCTTATTTTTCTTTTGTGATTTTCAGAAATACTATTATTTGTGAATTTTCAAATAGTTCTTGAGTCTTTGCATAAAATAAGAGGTTTGTGACTATTCAAAATGTGTGGTTGAAGTCTACTGATGATTTGTTACAGCAACAATGAAATGCATATAGACCAAGCTGAACCACCAGCAAATAAATTTCAAATTAAAATATAATTATGACAATATGTCTAATAATAAATTTCTTGAACTGATTTATGCATAACCATGAAATCAGTACGCAAATGTACTGATTTTTTCATGTATGTACTGTTTTTATATATTAATTTTGTTATTTATGCAATTTACAAGGTATACTACAATGTATATGCAAATTTTCTTTAAAACGTACAAAATAACTGATACAACAGTTTGTAGTACCTTGTGAATTCATTTATTTTGTTTACTAAAATATTTTGTTTGTAAAATACTAAACCAAATAGCCACAATAAATTAATAATCGAATTTTCTTTTTTTTGTCTTGCTTACTTTGTATTCCCCTATAAATGTGTATGCATACATATATGACACCGTAACATTTATAACGTTTATACGCACTTTTTATTTGCAAATAAAAGTCGTTGAAAAAAAAAGCGTTGCCCCGTATACATTTTTTATTGAAAGTAATAGCTCGAAAAATATTTGCAACTAACACAACTATTTGCAAGTAAAATATAAAATGTTGCTAGTTATTTTTGTTTTGTAAGAAATATGTATAATACACAAATAGCAATGTGTGGCAATATAGTACAAAGATTAAAGTCCTTTATGTCAATAAAATATAATTTTATATTGAAAAAAGTATTGTACTGTTTGTTTTCCAATTGTACTGATTTTTTTCATATGTACCGATTTCTAGGATTTCAAAACTGGCAACCCTGACAACTGACTGCGATTCAAAAAATTTCGTAGTAGTCATTGCACGGAAAACATTGCGGTAAGAATACCCGAAGATATTAAAGCTAACATTGCCAACCTTAACAAAATAATTACACAGGCTGCTGTACATGCTATTACCTCCCATCCGCAGACTGAGTACAATAGAATTTATTCTACGGATATTGAACGTTTCGTATGTGAAAAAAGAGGCGCCAGAAGGGAATGGCAACTGCACGTGCATCTCTTAAAAATTACCTGGAAGGTCTAATTACTCTTTGTGGCGCGCTGCTAGAAAGCTTAAAACCCTCGGTGAGTTTAAACTACCTCTGCGCATATCTACAGAGGTTGGGCAAGACGCGATACTGAAAAAGGTAACATATTTGCTGATCATTTAAAATACGTATTTACCCCATACACATGTATTGGTGTATGTTGTATTTGCCAAGTGTAGTTGCTCTACCCTCTCGAGCCCTAAAGTTTAACGCGCGTTTTGTTTGAAAACTACTGGCTGAACTTAATCCAAAAAAAGCTCTAAGTATTGATGGATTTAGTAACAAGATGCTTATGAACTTGCCTCATATTGCAATAAGAATCCTGCGATTTATTTTTAATGCCTTTCCACGAATGCAGTATTTTATACATAACTGGAAACTTGCCAAGATAAAAATGATTCCGAAGCCGGGCAAATAATTAATGCTTCAAAAACTAAAATAATGCATATAAAACCACGGCATTTTCGATATGTGGATATAAAAATTAAATTTATCGACGTAGAGTGTCTTCATAGAAACAGAACACAGAATTTCAATTATGTTCCAGATCAATACAAGTATATTTTTCGATGGCTAAAGTACACATCCGACACGGAAGAACTGCATGGGGAAACTCAGTGCATTGCAGTAAATTACAGCAAACACACAACCAATTACTATGAATACTAAAACCGAAATCAACAATTAGGAGGATGCAAACAGCAAATCATAATCAAATTCCAGACATAAGCACATACAACACAATATATGCAACAGTCTACTCAACATAAAAAGCATACACAATACTACGCTAGCCATAGAATTCCACAATGATTCGAGATTTCTACATAAAATTGATCATACCCAATAAGCAATTTTGCTTGAAATCAAGTGTAAAATAATTGTTATTCAAGTCACATATTCAATTGTGAAGGGTTGAATTTGTCAATTCTCGTTGTACATTCATAGTGAACAGACGATTTAGCGGAGTTTTTATTTCATACTAAACAAAAAAAAAAATCAAACGAAAAAATATTGGGAATACATATTGTTTTTGATAAATTAAGCTTTATTTGCGTTGCTAATATTTTTTTACATAGTCATAAATAACAAAAACAAAAAAACCGCAAACAAAAACAACAACAACAAACAAAGTGCCCTTGATGAATACTTTATATGAGTACCTCAAAAACAAATAACTGTGAAGTGAGTTCTAATGGCAGGAATGCCTATTTTACTGTGAGTTCTGAAGCTCTTAATGAAAATAATAAATATACAAAATCTGATGATAGACTTACTGAGAACTCTGAAGCTCTTAATGATAACAAAATAAATAAGAAATCTGATAGTAGACTTTTTTTAACGGCGATGCCACTTTTTCGTCAGCGATCAACTTCGCTTTGTTCAATGCCAACTAGTGATTCGTTAACATTACCGTTGCCTAGTACTTCTATATTTAACTCAGCGATATCATCCGCTTCGGGCTCGTGGTCATCACTTAACCAAGTTTTTACTGAAGTTAAGAGCAGTCCAAAACCCAAGCTACAAGTGGGAATGGACAGATATATAACAGTGGTAAAGCGCTGGCGAAGCCCAGTCTTCCAAAAATTTCATCTGCTCCAAAAATATCTAGGGATAACAGTGCATCCTCTATTAACCGTCAAAATCGTTTTCAAATATTGCAAGATGACAACAACGAACACGATGTATCTACGAACAAAACATCCAAGCCGCCACCAATCTGTTTGAGAGAAAAAAATTCAAACGGTCTTATAAAAAATTTAATTTCAGTCATTGGTGAGAATAAATTTCACATCGTTCCAATAAAACGTGGTAACATTGATGAAACCAAAATTCAAATTTATGAAGAAAAAGATTTTCGCCAACTGATTACTGAATTTGAAAAAAGTAAAAAAGTTTCTGCACATATCAGCTTAAAAGTGCTAAAGGCCTCCAGATCGTATTGAAGGGCATCGATTCCTATGTTGCTCCCGAAGAAATAAAAGATGCAATCGTCCTCCAGGGATTTAAGGTAAAAAATGTATCTAACATAATAAATAGGGAGAAGATTCCTCAACCTCTATTTCGCGTCGAACTTGAGCCAAACGATATAAAATTTAAAAAAAACGAGACTCATCCAATTCACAATTTAAAATATCTCTTATACCGAAAAATAACAGTTGAAGAACCACACAAGCGTTCTGGACCCGTACAGTGACATAATTGTCAAAATATGGTCACACAAAAACTTACTGCAAGTTACCTTCAGTTTGTGTTATCTGCGGTGAATTGCACGGGATTGCTGGTTGTACTAAACCTAAAGATCTAGCAGAAAAAAATGTAGTAATTGTGGAGGTAATCACACCGCTAACTACAGAGGATGTCCTGTCTATTCTTTCGTTAAACAGACTATGGGGCAAAAACCTAAATTAGCTCCAGCACAAACAGCAAACGCTTACTCCGCCACTTTTGCTCAAATGAGCCAACCTGTCACTTCACGTGTATCGTATGCTGATGCAGCTAAGACTAGTTCTATTCCCACACAAAGTATTCCGCCTCAAAATAATTTAACTAATGCAAACTCAAGCTTTAATTTTAGTCGCCTTGAAGCTACTATTGAGAATCAAGTGCTGACTATAAATAATTTTACAACAAATATGACTAGCATGATGCAAGAAATGCAGTCTACACTGCTTCAAGCATTAGTTAACAAGCCAAGAACACGTTAAAGATATGTTTCTGGAACGCAAACGGCATTCGCCAACATTAAAATGAACTTGAGCACTTCCTTACGGAAAAAACTATTGATATAATGTTGATTTCTGAGACTCATTTGACTTCAAGAAGTCTATTCAAAATTAATGGCTTCATTTTATATGATTCAAAGGACCCAAGAGGAAGAGCTTGCGGGGGATCAGCAATTTTAATAAAGTCAAGACTCAAGCATTATATACTTGACAAGATTTGTGAAGAACATCTACAAGCAACAAATATTTGTATCCAAAATTTTTGCACAAATTTTGTCATATCAACAAGTAATTGTGGAGGTAATCACACCGCTAACTACAGAGGATGTCCTGTCTATTCTTTCGTTAAACAGAGTATGGGGCAAAAGCCTAAATTAGCTCCAGCACAAACAGCAAACGCTTACTACGCCACTTTTGCTCAAATGAGCCAACCTGTCACTTCACGTGTATCGTATGCCGATGCAGCTAAGACTAGTTCTATTCCCACACAAAATATTCCGCCTCAAAATAATTTAACGAATGCAAACTCAAGCTTTAATTTTAGTCGCCTTGAAGCTACTATTGAGAATCTAGTGCTGACTATAAGTAATTTTACAACAAATATGACTAGCATGATGCAAGAAATGCTGCGAATGCAGTCTACTCTGCTTCAAGCATTAATTAACAAGCCACGTTAAAAATATGTTTCTGGAACGCAAACGGCGTTCGCCAACATAAAAATGAACTTGAGCACTTCCTTACGGATAAAAATATTGATATAATTTTGGTCTCTGAGACACATTTGACTTCGAGAAGCTTTTTCAAAATAAATGACTACACTATGCATGATACAAAGGACCCTAGAGGGAGAGCATGCGGTGGATCTGCATTCTAATTAAGTCAAGACCAAGCACTATATCCTTGACAACGTTAGTGAAGAATATATGCAAGCTACGAATATTTTTGTTGAAAACTTTTGTTATAATTTCGTGATATCATCAATTTAATCGCCTCCCAGATTTTCAGTTACCGAAGATCAGTATGAGAAGTTCTACAAATCGCTTGGATCTTGTTTCGTGGCAGCTGGAGACTACAATTCAAAGCATACGTACTGGGGGTCCCGCCTTGTAACACCTAGAGGTCGAGCTTTGTTTAATACAATTTCAAAAATGGGATTAGATGTTATTTCGAGTGGGGAGCCCACTTATTGGCGTACTGACTTACGAAAAATTCCGGATGTTATTGATTTTGGCGTAATGAAAAATATTTCTAGGGATTTAATTAATGTTGAAACTTCTCTAGATCTCTCCTCCGATCACTCCCCCACTATCGTTACAATTTGTAATCCACTACGAAGTGACTTACCTCACCCATATATGAACATGACCAATCGTGTTAATTGGCTGGGATTCAAAAAATATCTTAGTAGTCATTGCACGAAAAATATTGCGTTAAGAACACCCAATGACATTGAAACTAACATTGCCAATCTTAACGAAATTATTAAACAGGCTGCTGAACATGCCACTACCTCCCATTCGCAGTCTGGGTTTAATAAAATTTATTCCAGGGATATTGAACATCTCGTATATGAAAAAAGAAGAGCTAGAAGGGAATGGCAACAGCACAGATCACCTCAACATAAACTCAGACTTAAAGAATGTTCTAAACGACTTCAAGAGTTGCTTGCATCTGAAAAAACTGCATCTCTTAAAAATTATTTGGAAGGTCTTGATGTCACACCGACATCTAATTACTCTTTGTGGCACGCTGCTAGAAAGCTTGAAACACCCGTTGAGTTTAAGCCACCTCTGCGCACATCTACCGGAGATTGGGCAAGAAGCGATACGGAAAAATGTAAAATATTTGCTGAGCATTTAAAATCCGTATTTACCCCAAATGTACTGGTGTTGCTGATTTGCCGAGTGTAGTTGCTCTACCCCCTCGAGCCTTAAAGTTTAAGATGCGTGATGTACATAAAGTAATTGCTGAACTCAAGCCAAAGAAAGCTCCAGGTATTGATGGAATTAGTAACAAGATGCTGATGAAATTGCCGCATATTGCAATAAGAACCTTGCTGTTTATTTATAATGCCATATTACGACTGGAGTATTATCCACACCTCTGGAAGCTTGCAAAAATCAAAATGATTCCAAAGCCGGGCAAAGATCTTACTAAAGCTGAGTCATATAGGCCAATAAGTTTGCTGTCAACTATGTCAAAACTCTTCGAAAAGCTGCTCATGACAAAATTGTCCCCAATTTTAACTGATAGTGGGTGCATCCCAGACCATCAATTTGGTTTTAGAAGTCAGCATAGCACCATTGAACTAACTCATAGATTGGTTCAATTTATAAGAAAAACATTTGAGGAAAAGAAGTATTGTTCTGCCCTGTTTATTGACGTTTCTCAGGCATTTGATAAAGTGTGGCATGAAGGCCTAATTTTAAAATTAAAATCATATCTACCAATAAATTTAGTGAATTTATTAGAAAGTTACTTTACTACCCGGAAGTTCACGGTTGTGGAAGGAGAATTCTTGAGTGTGCCCCAATCTATATCATCCGGTGTGCCACAGGGGAGCATACTGGGGCCAGTTTTGTATTTGATCTATACTTGTGATATGCCTTTGAGCTGCAATATCCATACATCTACGTTTGCCGATAATACAGCCTGCCCGAGTATGCATGAAAACCCTCACGAGGCTTCCCGATATCTACAAGAATATATTACACAATTGGAAATGTGGTTGAACTTATGGAGAATTAAGTAAATGAACAAAAGTGTGTCCATATAACGTTTACCCTAAGAAGAGATACTTGTTCCCCAATTCGAACCAATAATCAAAATATTCCTCAACATTCCCAAGTGAAATACCTTGGTATATACCTTGATCGAAGGCTTACATGGAAACATCATATTGACTTTAAGCTAACTCAGATGAAACTTAAGTTATCTCAAATACACTGGTTGATTGGCAAAAATTCAACACTTAGCCTGGACTGTAAACTTTTAATATACAAGTCGCTTTTGAAGCCAATATGGTGTTACGGTATCCAGTTATACAGCACTGCTTCAGCTTCCAATGTAGAGAGAATCCAACGAAGGCAAAACAAAATTTTACGGTTAATAACATCGGCTCCATGGTACATCAAAAATTCCAATATCCATCGTGATTTAAATATGCCACTAGTAATTGAAGAAATTGCAAAATATGCAGGCAAATATTTAACAAAACTCGAGTCACATCCTAATCCGCTTGCTCGTAATATTTTGAACTTTACTGGACAAATCCGCTTAAAAAAGAGGGACAGGGAAGGGCTCTATTACTCAACACTCCAGATGGGATTTCTTGAAAATACTTTTTTTATACTTTTTAGAAACTTTTTTTTTCTTTTTTGATTATCACTACCTATGTATTATTTATAACTATTAACAAGTTTATGTCCGACAGTGGTCGGTCCTAATAATTATATTTTAGATTTAAGATTTGAATACTTATTGTTAGTTCATATTTGAAGATACAATAAATAAATACATGCATAAAAAAAATATATCATCAATTTACTCCCCTCTTAGATTCGCAATTACTGAGGATCAATACGAGGATTTCTACAAATCTCTTGGCCCTTGTTTCGTAGCAGCTGGAGACTATAATGCAAAACATACTATCTGGGGTTCGCGTCTTATCACACCTAGAGGACGAGCGTTGTTCAACACAATTTCAAAAATGGGCTTGGACGTCATTTCGAGTAGGGAGCCCACTTACTGGCCTACTGACATCCATAAAATTCCGGATGTTATAGATTTTGGAGTGATGAAAAATATTTCTAGGGAATTAATTCACGTTGAAGCTTCCCTAGATTAATCGTCCGATCACTCTCTCACGGTCGTTACAATCTGTAGCCCACTGACAAGTGCTCAACCTCACCCATATGTGAAAATGGTCAGTCGTGTTAATTAGCTGCGATTCAAAAAATGTCTTAGTAGTCATTGCATTGAAAACATTAAGCTAAGAACTCATGATGATATTGAATCTAGTATTGCTAATCTTAACCAAAATATTAAGCAGGCAGCTGAACATGCCATTTCCTCCCATCCGCAGACTGGGTTTAATAGAACATATTCTACAGATATTGATCATCTCGTATGTGAAAAAAGAGCTAGAAGACAATGGCAACAGCAAAGATCACCCCAAATTAAAATTACATTAAAAGAGTGCACTAAAAGACTAAGAGCTGCTCGCATATGAAAAAACTGCGTCTCTTAAAAACCATCTGGAAAATCTCGATGTCACACCAGCATCTCATTACTCTTTGTGGCGCGCTGCGAAAACAATTAAAACACCGTTGAGTTTAAACCAGCTCTGCGAACTTCTACCGGAGTTTGGGCAAGGAGTGATATTGAAAAAGGAACTTGTTTGCAAAGCATTTAAAATCCGTATTTACCCCAAACACATGTACTGGTGTTGTTGATTTCACGAGTGTAGTTGCGCTACCCCCTCGACCCATAAAATTTAAAATGTGTGATGTATAAAATCTAATTACTGAACTCAACCCGAAGAAAGCACCGGGTATTGCTGGAATTAGTAACCAAATGCTAATAAAATTGCCTCGTATTGCATTTAGAATCATGTTATTCATTTTTAATGCCATTTTACGACTAGAGTATTATCCCCACATCTGGAAGCTTGCCAAAGTTGAAATGATTCCAAAGCCGGGCAAAGATCTTACCAAGGCAGAATCATACAGGACAATAAGTCTGCTATCAACAATGTCAAAACTTTTCGAAAAACTGCTCATGTCAAAATTGTCCCCAATTCTAATTGGTAGTGGGTGCATCCCAGACCATCAGTTTGGTTTTAGAAGTCAGCATAGCACCATTGAACAAACTCATGAATTGGTTCAATGTATACGAAGAACATTTGAAGAAAAGAAGTACTGTTCTGCACTATTTATTGACGTTTCGCAGGCATTTGATAAAGTGTGGCATGAAGTCCTAGTTTTAAAACTATAATCATATCTACCAATAAATTTTCTGAATTTATTAGAAAGTTACATTACACCCGGAAGTTCACGGTTGTGGAAGGAGAATTCATGAGTGTGTCCGAATCTGTATCATACGGTGTTCCACAGGGGAGCATACTGGGACCAGTTTTGTATTTGATTTATACTTGTGATATGCCTTTGAGCATTAATATCCATACATCTACGTTTGCCGATGTAGAGCCTGCCTAAGTATGCACGAAAGCCCACACGCTGCTTCCCGATATCTACAAGAACATATTACGCAACTGGAACTAGGTTAAAATTATGGAGAATTAAGGTAAACCAGCAAAAGTGTGTTCAGGTAACATTTACCCTGCGAAGATACTTGTTCCCCAATTCGAATCAACAATCAAGTTGTTCCTCAGCATTCACATGTAAAATACCTTGGTATACACCTTGATCGACGACTTACATGGAAACACGATATTGACTCAAAGCTAATATAAATGAAACTTAAACTAACTCAGATATATTGGCTGATTGGTAGAAATTCAACACTCAGCCTGGACTGCAAACTTTTATTATACAAGTCGCTTTTGAAGCCAATATGGTGCTACGGAATTCAGTTATGGGGCACTGCTTCAGCTTCTAACGTCGAGAGAATCCAACGAAGGCAAAACAAAATTTTACGTTTGATAACATCGGCTCCATGGTACATCAAAAACTCAAATATACATCGTGATTTGAATATGCCACTAGTGATTGAAGAAATAGCAAAATACGCAGGCAAATATTTAACAAAACTCGAGTCACATCCTAATCCGCTTGCTCGTAACATCTTAAATTTTACTGGTTACATCCGCCTGAAAAAGAAGGACACATGGGCTCTTATACTCAACACTCCAGATGGGATTGCTTGAAAATATTTTTTTTTAATTATCACTACTTATGTATTATTTATAACTATGTCCGACAGTGGTCGGGCCTAATACTTATATTTTAGATTTAAGATTTGAATACTTATTGTTAGTTCATAATTAAAGAAACAATAAATAAATAAATGTATTTAAAAAAGGGGTTGAATTATGCTTGATTTACACTTTATTTCAATAGCATTCTCCAGTGAAATGGGAACTTGAACTCAATTCGAACATTCCAATTGCATTGAGTTCAATTCAAGCCTTGAATTATACTGTAATTCAACTTTGTATTACGAGTTCTCGTTGTACCTTCATAGTGAACTAACGTCATAGCGGAGTTTTTTTTTTTTTACATACATACTTAACAAAAAAATCATATAAAAGAAAATATTCGTAATACATATTATTAACTTTGATAAATAAGCTGTAATTGCTTTGTTAATATTTTTTTGCATAGTCATAAATAACAAAAACAAAAAAACCGTAATAAAAAAAAACAAACAAACAAACAAAAGTACCCTTGAGGAATACTCTATATGAGTACCTCAAAAACAAATAAATGTGAAGTGAGTTATAACGGCAGAAATGCCTATTTTACTGTGAGTTCTGATGCTCATAATGATAACAATAAAAATAAAAAACCTGATGACAGACTTACTGTGAGTTCGGAAGCTCTTAATAAAAATACAAAATCTGATAATACACTTTTTCTAACAACAAATCGACTTTTTCGACAGCGATCAACTTCGCTTTGTCCAATGCCTACTAGTGATTCTTTAACATTACAGTTGCCTAGTACTTCGTCAGTTAAGCCATTGAAATCATTCGCTTCGGGCTGTTCATCACCTAACCAAGTTGTCACTACAGATAACAGTAGCTCAAAACCAAAGTTACAAGTTGGAATGGACAGATATATAACCGTGGTAAAGCGTGGGCGAAGCCCGAATTCTTCTAAAATTTCATCTGTCCCAAAGATGTCTAGGGATAACAGCGCATCATCCATGAATCGCCAAAATCGTTTTTCATTATTGCAAGACGATAACGAGAAGACCGCTTCATCATCTCAGAAGTCTTTTAAGCCACCACCAATATATGTGAGGGAAAAAAATTCTAACGCGCTTCTAAAAAAACTACTGTCGACCATTGGTGAAAATACTTTTCACGTAATTCCAATTAAAAGAGGTAATATTGATGAAACTAAAATCCAAATATACGATGAAAACAATTTTCGAAAAATTGTAAATGATTTTGAAAAAAATAAAACAAACTTTTACACATACCAACTTAAGAGTGCTAAAGGCCTACAGATAGTACTAAAGGGCATAGATTCATATGTTGAGCCCGAAGAATTAAAATGTGCACTTCTAGACCAAGGATTTAAGGTAAAAAACGTTACTAATATAATTAACAGAGAAAAGGTCGCCCAACCCCTATTTCGCATTGAACTGGAGCCGAATGACATACAATTGAAAAAAAATCAAACCCATCCAATTTATAGCGTAAAGTTTCTGTTACACCGAAAAATCACAGTTGAAGAGCCACGTAAGCGTTCAGGTCCTGTACAGTGCCATAATTGCCAAGAATATGGCCATACAAAAACTTACTGCAATTTACCTACAGTTTGTGTTATCTGCGGTGAATTGCATGGTACTGCTAGCTGCACTAAGCCAAAAGAACAAGCAGAAAAAAAATGTAGTAATTGTGGAGGTAATCACACCGCTAACTATAGAGGATGCCCTGTATATTCTTTTGTTAAACAGACTATGAGTCAAAAACCTAAGTTAGCCCCAGCCCAACCATTAAACGCGTACTCCGCCTCTTCTGCTCAAGTAAGTCAACCAGTTACTTCACGTGTATCGTATGCCGATGCTGCTAAGGCTAGTTCTAGTCCCTCACAAAATGTTTCACCGCAAAACAATTCAGCGAATGCAAGCTCAGGCGTTAACTTTAGTCGCCTTGAAGCTACTATTGAGAATCTGGTGCTAACTATAAACAACTTCACAACAAATATGACGAGCATGATGCAAGAAATGCTGCGAATGCAGAATACACTGCTTCAAGCATTAGTAAACAAACCATGAACATGTTAAAAATATGTTTCTGGAACGCAAACGGCATTCGCCAGCATAAAAATGAACTTGAGCACTTCCTCATGGAAAAAAATATTGATATAATGTTGGTCTCTGAGACTCATTTGACTTCAAGGAGCTTATTTAAAATAAATGGCTACACTCTATATGATTCAAAGGACCCGAGGGGGAGAGCATGCGGAGGGTCAGCAATTCTAATTAAGTCAAGACTCAAACACTATGTCCTTGATAACATTTGTGAAGAACATCTACAAGCAACAAATATTTGTGTCGAAAATTTTGTTACAAATTTCGTGATATCATCAATTTACTCCCCTCCCAGATTCGCAATTACTGAGGATAAATTCGAGGAATTCTACAAATCTCTTGGCCCTTGTTTTGTAGCAGCTGGGGACTACAATGCAAAACATACGTTCTGGGGTTCGCGTCTTATCACACCTAGAGGTCGGGCATTGTTCAACACAATTTCAAAAATGGGCTTGGACGTCATTTCAAGTGGGGAGCCCACTTACTGGCCTACGGACATACAAAAAATTCCGGATGTTATAGATTTTGGAGTCATGAAAAATATCACTAGGGAATTAATTCATGTTGAAGCTTCTGTAGATCTCTCCTCCGATCACTCTCCCACGATTGTTACAATTTGTAGCCCACTAAGAAGTGACTTCCCTGTCCCATATGTAAAGATGATCAACCGTGTTAATTGGCTGGGGTTCAAAAAATACCTCAGTAGCCATTGTACGGAAAATATTAACCTAAGAACACCAGGTGATATTGAATCTAACATTGAAAATCTTAACGAAAATATTAAACAGGCTGCTGAACATGCCACTACTTCCCATCCGCAGACTGGGTTTAATAGAATTTATTCTACAGACATTGAACGTCTTTTACGTGAAAAAAGAACAGCTAGAAGGGAATGGCAACAGCACAGATCACCCCAAAATAAAATTAGATTTAAAGAGTGCACTAGACGACTCCAAGAGCTGCTGGCATATGAAAAAACTGTATGTCTTAAAAATTATCTGGAAAATCTTGATGCCACACCTGCATCTAATTACTCCTTGTGGCGAGCTGCTAGAAAGCTTAAAACACCCGTTGAATATACACCACCTCTGCGCACTTCTACCGGAGGTTGGGCCAGAAGCGATACTGAAAAAGGTAACACATTTGTTGGGCATTTAAAATCCGTATTTACCCCAAACACATGTACTGGTGTTGTTGATTTACCAAGTGTAGTTGCGCTACCCCCTCGAACCATAAAATTTAAGACGCGTGATGTTCAGAAACTAATTGCTGAACTCAACACGAAGAAAGCTCCAGGTATTGATGGAATAAGTAACAATATGCTGATAAACTTGCCCCATATTGCAATTAGAATCCTGTTATTTATTTTTAACTCCATTTTACGACTGGAGTATTATCCACAAAGCTGGAAGCTTGCGAAGGTCAAAATGATTCCAAAGCCGGGCAAAGACCTTACCAAGGCTGAGTCATACAGGCCAATAAGTCTGCTATCAACAATGTCAAAACTCTTCGAAAAGCTGCTCATGACAAAATTGTCCCCAATTTTAACTGTTAGTGGGTGCATCCCAGACCATCAATTTGGTTTTAGAAGTCAGCATAGCACCATTGAACAAACTCATAGATTGGTGCAATTTATAAGAAGAACTTTTGAAGAAAAAATGTATTGTTCTGCCCTGTTTATTGACGTTTCTCAGGCCTTTGATAAAGTGTGGCATGAAGGTCTAATTCTAAAATTAAAATCATATCTACCAATAAATTTAGTGAATTTATTAGAAAGTTACATCACTACCCGGAAGTTCACGGTTGTGGAAGGAGAATTCATGAGTGTGCCCGAATCTATATCATCCGGTGTGCCACAGGGGAGCATACTGGGGCCAGTTTTGTATTTGATCTATACTTGTGATATGCCTTTGAGCAGCAATATCCATACATCTACGTTTGCCGATGATACAGCCTGCCTTAGTATGCATGAAAACCCTCACGAGGCTTCCCGATATTTACAAGAACATATTACACAATTGGAAATGTGGTTGAACTTATGGAGAATTAAGGTAAATGAACAAAAGTGTGTCCATATAACGTTTACCCTAAGAAGAGATACTTGTTCCCCAATTCGAATCAATAATCAAAATATTCCTCAACACTCCCAAGTGAAATACCTTGGTATACACCTTGATCGAAGACTTACATGGAAACATCATATTGACTTTAAGCTAACTCAGATGAAACTTAAGTTATCTCAAATACACTGGTTGATTGGCAGAAATTCAATACTTAGCCTGGACTGTAAACTTTTATTATACAAGTCGCTTTTAAAGCCAATATGGTGTTACGGTATCCAGTTATGGGGCACTGCTTCAGCCTCCAATGTAGAGAGAATTCAACGTAGGCAAAACAAAATTTTAAGGTTAATAACATCTGCTCCATGGTATATTAAGAATTCAAATTTGCATCGTGATTTAAGAATGCCACTAGTGACTGAAGAAATTGCAAGATACGCAGGCAAATACTTAACAAAACTCGAGTCACATCCTAATCCGCTTGCTCGTAATATTTTGAATTTTAATGGTCACATCCGCCTAAAAAAGAGGGACACAAGGGCTCTTATACTCAACACTCTAGATGGGAATGCTTGAAAATACATTTAATTTTCCTTTTTGATTATCACTACTTTGTATTATTTAAATTATCACTAAGTTTTGGCCGACACTGGTCGGGCTAAACAATTATATTTTAGCTTTAAGATTTGATCACTTATTGTTAGTTCATATTTGAAGATACAATAAATAAATATATGTATTAAAAAAAAAAAAAAAAACTTTGTATTACAATTGAATTCAACTATATTTCAAGCTTCAAAAACGATGCTTTTAAAATAGAAAGGAAAATGCAATCGGCAAGTTTTTTATGATTATTTTCTGCATAACAGCTTTCACGATTTTAATCACCTTTTATTTTTTAAAAAATCACTTTTTTATTTATCTTTGATATTTTTCACAACAATTTTAATTTTATTAAAAAATAAATAATTATTTGACAAGGTTTGAACATGTTGTATGTTGTTTAATTTTTTATTTCCAAATATTTTCAAACTTGAATATTACTTGCAAAAATTTTTGAATTCAACTTTGTTTCCAGTTAAATTGCAAATGCTTGAATTTAAATTTTTTGAGTGCTTATTGGGTAAGTACAGAACTTTAGGAAACTCTGAGGAAAGACACCGATTTAAAAAATTTACTAACGAATATGGAAAGCTACCAGTAAAGCTACCATCATTATTCAATAGTATTCCTATAGACGTCCTTAACAAAGCCAACAATAGTATACTGAAAAAAAAGATATTCAAATCTTATTATATAAATCACCAATAAATAATTTTTGCAACAATACAATAAAACTACAAAATAAAAACTGTAAGATGTTATACAAACAACACAACAAAAATAATGCAAATATAAGTAAAAAACATAAATACCATATTAAAACAAAAGTCTGTTATAAATTAGAGATGGTAAATTTGGGCTTTCATTACAAAACACGTTTCAGAAAATTGAAATACGATGAATCAAAACAATTCACGTATTCCATTTGCAAGAAAGTTTCGTATATAAGGCAGAAATTTACATCAACTGACACTACACACAGTGGACCAACACAGAAGAACGCTGATGATGAAGGTTTAGCGGCCTTCAAAAACGGCTGGCTGTTCCGTTCAACTATGTGTTGTCAGAATATATACAACTATCTTTGATGTTATTTGTTCATTAATAATTATCACACGTAATTTGGCTTAAAAAGCGATACGAAATTTAGCTCGTTCAAATTATAAATAAAGAAACAAATTAAGTTCGAAAAATAATAAGTAAAATTAAATAAAAAAAAAGAAGTATTGTTCTCCCCTTTTTATTGATGTTTCTCAGACATTTTTTAAAATTGAAGACATATCTCCCAATAAACATACAAAAGCTTTTGGAAAGTTGTATTATTGGTAGGAATTTCATCTATAGCTTCCGGTGTACCACACGGTAGTATTCTGGGGCCAGTCTTGTATTTAATATATACTTGTGATCATGATTAAATAATACAGTTAACCGCGAAGTGCCAGCTGTTTTGCTTGTTTCGTGATGTGATCTCCCAAATGTTGTTTATGTTTTACCAACAGACGCGCACAGTGCCTATTAAAGCTGTACTTGGACTAACAAGCTTTGCAAAGCCAAGAGAAAACGCAGGTACACGCATCTTGTTTTTTGACAGTTATCATCACAAAACAGCAATAAAAATCACTGTTGTTTTATTTGTTGTAGATTCGCAGCTACCTGTATTATTGTATCATGCTTTGAGCAATAATATCCACACCTCTACATTTGCCGATGATACAGCCTGTATGAGTATGTACGTAAGCCCTTATCAGATATCCCGCAATTTCCAGGAACATATTACTCAGCTGGAAACATGATTGAACTTATAGAGAACTAAAGTAAATGAACCTTCATAGTGAACAGACGTATTAGCGGAACTTTTTTACATACATAGATACTAGTATCCTGCATAAGACCATTTATTAGACCTTTCAAGACATGAGAGATTGAACAAACGCTTAACAACACTGTTGGCAAGACAAACAACTGAAAGAAATGTTTTGCCAACAGTGTTATTTAGCATTTGTTTTAAAATATTTCGCTATAGTAAAGCATTTGATAAATTTGTCTTGAAATGACTTATAAGTGGTCTTGTGCAGGACTTTAATACATACTAAAAAAGTCATACAAAAAAATATTTGTAGTACATAACATTCGTAGTACATATTAACTTTGATAAATAAGCTTTTTTGCTTTGCTAATATTTTTTACATAGTCAGCAATAACAAAAACAAAGCAAAAATCGTAAACAAAACGACACAAAGTGACCTTGAGGAATACTTTATATGAGTACCTCAAAAACAAATAATTCTGAAGTGATTTATAACGGCAGAAATACCTATTCTACTCTGAACTCTGAAGCTCTTAATGATAACAATAAAAATAAAAAATCTTATGATAGACTTACTGTGAGTTCTGAAGCTCTTAATGAAAACAATATAAATAAAAAACCTGATTATAGATCTTTTTTTAACGGCAAAGCCACTTTGTTGTCCGCAATCACTTCATTTTGACCAATAACAACTACTGATTCGTTAACATTACCGTTGCCTAGTACTTTTACATTTAACTCTGCGATATCATCCGCTTCGGGCTCGTGGTCATCAATTAATCAAATTTTCACTAAAGATAAGAGTACCCCAAAACCCAAGTCGGAATGAAGGGATAACAGCGCATCCTCTACTAATCGTCAAAACCGATTTCAAATATTGCAAGATGGCAACAACAAACCTGATATATCTACGGACAAAACATCCAAGCCACCACCAATCTATTTGAGAGAAAAAAAAATTCAAACGATCTTATTAAAAAATTAATCTCGGTCATTGGTGAGAATAAATTCCACATTGTTCCAATAAAACGTGGTTACATTGATGAAACGAAAATACAAATTTATAAATAAAAAGATATTCGCAAAATGATTACTGAATTTTAAAAAATTAAAAAAAGTTTCTATACATATCAGCTTAAGGGTGCTAAAGGCCTGCAGATCGTATTGAAGGCCATATATTTTTATGTTGTTCCCAAGGAAATAAAAGATGAACTCGTCCTCCAGTGATTTAAGGTAAAAAACTTATCTAACATAATAAATAGGGAGAAGATTCCTCAACCTCTATTTCGCTTCGAGCTTGAGCCAAACGTTATAAAATTTAAAAAAATTAGACTCATCCAATTTATAATTTGAAATATATCTTATACCGAAAAATAACAGATGTAGAACAACACAAGCGTTCTGGACCCGTACAGTGCCATAATTCTGAAGAATATGGCCACACTAAAACTTACTGCAAATTACCTACAGTTTGTGTTGTCTACGGTGAATTGCACGGTAATGTTGGTTTTACTAAACCTAAGGATCTAGCAGAAAAAAAATGTAGTAATCGAGGAGGTAGTCACACCGCTAACTACAGAGGATGTCCTGTATATTCTTTCGTTAAACATTCTATGGGCAGAAACAGCAAACGCTTAGTCGGCCAATTTTGCTCAAATGAGCCAACCAGTAACTTCACGTGTATCGTATGCCGATGCAGCTAAAGGTACGGTCACATTCGTGAAACATTTGCATGAAACATGTTTATTCATATTTTCCTTAATCTTTATTCAAAAAAATGATTGTATTTGTTTTGTGGTCACACTAAACATATGTATCGGGTGTTTTTTATTGAGGTATAGAACTTTAAGTTGGCATCACTTTTTTAACTGGCGGCCATTTTGTCAGTTGTCGTGATTAATATTTTGTCAGCTGTCAAGTGATTAATATTTAGTTTGGTTTGCCATTTCATCATGAACAGGTTGAGAAAAGAACAGCGCTTGCAAATCGTGTAAATTTATTTCCAAATAATGGTTCAGTTCGCGAAGTTTACCGCAAGCTCCGTCCATTTTATGGTCGACATAATCGTCCGTCAGAGCAATTAATTCGGTTAACCATGGATCGTTTTCGCACTACGTTTACTCTATGTGATAATACGCAGCCGCAGACACGTCGAACAGTGCGCACCGAAGAAACAATTGCCGCTGTAGAGCAAAGTGTTGAAGAGGACCCGAATGAATCGATTCGCCACCGTGCACAGCAATTGGAGCTTTGTCCATCAACTTTTGTTCCCGAATTGGATGGCATGAATGTGGATGAGTTGTGGTTCCAACAAGACAGCGCTACATGCCACACAGCGCACGTCACAATCGATTTATTGAAGGAAACATTCGATGAGCGCATAATTTCGCGGAATGGACCTGTCAATTGGCCACCAAGATTGTGTGATTTGACACCATTGGATAATTTTCTTTGGGGATATGTGAAGTCGCTCGTCTACGCCAACAAACCAGAAACGTTAGGGGAGTTGGAAGCTAACATTCGTGGCGTTATTGCCAACATACGGCCCCATATGCTCGAAAAAGTGGTTGAAAATTGGACCTGTAGAATTGGCTTTATTCGACCCAGCCGCGGCGGCCACATACCCGAAATCATATTTAAACATTAATGGCATAAAATTATCCTTCCAATAAAGCCAAATTGATGGACATTAAAACGATTTTCTTGTGTTTTATTTCAATTCGAAGTTCTATACCTCTAAAAAAACACCCTATATTTGGACATTTTGTTTGTTCAAACAATCATCAAATATCATAGTGTGTAAACATGAGAAAACATATTTGCTGTGCGGTCACACTTAACGATGTATTTTAATGAAATAAATATTTCGTAGAACTGTAAAAAAACATTATTTTGTTTGCTCAAGGAGTTTAATGTGTAAAAAGTTGTTCATGGATAATATTGAAGAATTTGTTGTGGTGTGCTGTGGAGCATCATTATTATATTATTATTATTATTATTATTAGTTTTAGAAGAACAGAATATTATTCCGAGAAAAAGGAGACAATGTGTCAGAAAGTGGGTCCAACGGCGAAAAGATGATGGATGTTGTGCAAAACTGTTGAAGGAGCTGCAGTCAGAAACTCAATCACTATATAAAAACTTTTTGAGAATGAACTCAAGTGATTTTGATTTTTTGGTAAATATATATATTAAATTTAGATTATACATGTATATACATATGTATGTATGTACGTATTTTTAATCTGATTATAGCTGAAATTAGTGGCACCGCTTATATCAAAGAATACAACAAGACTTCGCGAGCCAATTCTTCCTTGCGATCGTCTAGCAGTTACCCTTCGTTACTTAGCGAAGGGGAGAGTTCTAGATCTCGTTCAGTATATACTGCGTATTCCCCATAATACTATCTCAGGTAATGTTCCGGAAGTGTGCAATGCCATTTATACAGTATTGCAGCCGGACTATTTGAAGGCAAAACATATTACAGCTTTCTCTCTGTTTGCTTTAAAAATATGCAACTGTTTACAGATACCATCAACTGAAAAAGATTGGCTATTTCCGAAGGATTTATGAAATTATGGAATTTTCATAATTGTATTGGAACATTGGATGGCAAACATGTTGTAATGACTGCTCCACACAATTCTGGAAGTATTTACTTCAACTACAAAGGTGTTGTTATTTTTCAACAATTTCTTGATTTATTTTTCTTACTTTTTTGTAGGGTGTACGGAAACCAAAGGTGAAAAAAGGAACCCTATTGTTTTCGCTACGCTGTCCGTCACACGGTATTTTCTCAGGAACCGTAAGAGCTACGGACTTGAAATTTGGACAGAGTATGTAGAACCTTGGCCACTACAACAACAAATACATGAGAATTAGAAATTAAAGGGTGTTCCAAAACGAGCGACGAAAAATGTTAAATCTCATGTAACACTTGAAATTTATAAAATTAGTGTATTTTTATATAGACTATAACAATAAACATTAAAAAATTTAAATTAAAGGGTGGTCCATCAGTTAATGCAATTTTGACTATGTAATTTTGACAAATTGCTATATCTTGGAAACCGTAAGAGGTAAACTCTTGAAATTTTCAAAAACGGTAAAACTTAAAAATCCGAAAATTATAAAATCGCCAAACCGAAAAAAATCGCCAAAACCTGAAAAAATCGCCAAGAATTAAAAAAAAATCGTCAAATCGAAAAAAATCGACAAAACTAAAAAAAAATTCTAGCACTAAAATAAATCGCCAAATTCGAAAAAAACTTTTAAATGAAAAAAATCGCCAATATGAAAAAAACGCCAAAAACCGAAAAAATCGCCAAAACGCGAAAAATGCGCCAAAACCAAAATAATTGTTTATGTGAAAAAAAATCGCCAAAATTACAAAAAAATCGCCAAATTTAAAAAAATCGCCAAAACGAAAAAAATTGTCAAAATTTAAAATAAACGCCACAAACCGAAAAAAATCCTCATAACGAAAATAAAGTGCCAAACCGAAAAAAATCGCCAAAACCTGAAAAAAATCGCTAAAAATTAAAAAAATATCGTCAAATCGAAAAAAATCGACAAAATTAAAATAAAAAATCTAGCACTAAAATAAATCGCCAAATTCGAAAAAAAGTTTAAATGAAAAAAATCGCCAATATGAAAAAACGCCAAAAACCGAAAAAAATCGCCAAAACGCGAGAAATGCGCCAAAAATACAAAAAAATTGTTTATGTGAAAAAAAATCGCCAAAATTACAAAAAAAATCGCCAAAACGAAAAAAATCTTCAAAATTTAAAATAAACGCCAAAAATCGAAAAAAATCCTCAAAACGAAAAAAAGTGCCAAAACTAAAAAAAATCGCCAAAACCAAAATCACTTATATGAAAAAAACGCCAAAAATTAAAAAAAAATCGCCAAAATAAAAAAAAACGCCAAAATAATAAAAATTACCAAAATTAAAAAAACTTCAAAAACCAAAAAAAAATCGCCAAAACGTGAAAAGAGTGCAAAAAATCAGAAAGCGACAATAAATTCAAAAAACCCCCAAAAAAAAAACGCTTAAAACCGAAAAAACCCAAAAACGAAAAAAAAATGCCAAAACTATAGTTTATATTGTTCGCATTGAATTACATATCTCGTGCCCGTACGGAACCCTTCGTGCGCGGGTCAAAGTCGCACTTCACTGAATTTTTTTTTTCAGGAACACATAGCATTGTGCTGGTGGCTATTGCCGATGCCTCCTATAAATTTTTGTATATTGATGTAGGGTCAAACGGCCGAATATCTGATGGGGGAGTTTTTCGAAAAACCTCATTCAATCAAGCTTTGTTAAAAAACAAATTGAATCTTCCATCGCCAAGACCACTACCACTGAGAACTTTGAACGTTCCATATATAATTGTTGCTGACGATGCGTTTGCTTTGACGCCAAATATTTTAAAACCATTTTGTACGCGGGATATGAATGGTATGCAGAGGTTTCAATTGCCGTTTTTCAAGAGCTATAAGAGTAATAGAAAACGCATTTGGGATTATGTCCGCACGTTTTCGGGTACTGCGTAGCCCAATTAAGCTTGAACCAAAAAAAAAACAAGGCAATTAACCCTGGCATGCTGCTCATTACATAACTTTTTGATTCCTCGAATAAGTTCAGTATATTTAAATCCGAATCTTGTTGATCATTATACTGAAGATGACACTCTAATCCCAAGTGAATGGCGCGGTGAACAAACAGACCAAAATTTGTCCAACCTTCAAACGCACCGATCCTATGTCGCTCAAGAAACTTCGAAAATAAGAGAAGAATTTACTCAATATTTTGTGGAGGAAGGAGAAGTGCCTTTTCAATACAAACATATTTAATAAACATATACAGTTTGTCAAAAAAATTTGTTCATTGCTGTAAAAAATCAAACACTTCAATAATGTCTGGATGTATAATAAAGTCTTAAGGGTTTAAGAAATACTACTGCTAAACCATATAATTTGTAAATTCATTCATTTATTAATTAAATTGTATTAAAATATTTAAAATTAAAAAATAAAATTAAATTAATGAGATCTTACAGTTTAACATGTTTAAAATAATATTTATGTACAATCTTATTATCTTAATCCTTTTACTATCCAATGAAGATACTACTTCAAAGTAATGTTTGTATTTAGAATTTTTTTTACGAAAAATTACTTTTTAGAAATGCATGCTTTCAATGTACATATCACTCTTTTACTGACATAACATCATAACTCATTCTGCCGGCATTCTTTCATAATTACCACAGCCTCTCGCATGGCTTCAGCAATATTTGTTGCAGCCAGTTGGTTATTGCCGGGCTGTTGCCGACGTATGTTGGTTTTAAATTGAAGTGGTGGTGTTTACAATGGTGATGTCAAATGATTTATATCTAGAAACAAATTATACACTATATGTAGTTTGAAATTATATGCTCAACTACGGCTATACATACCACCATTATCTAAATCTACTTCAAATGCGAAATTTGAAACAGCGTGCTCTGTTTGTTGGGCTTCAGCTCTCCCAACAAAATTAATCGCATTATAGAACCTCCATTTTGGCGGCTCTATAGCACCTATAGATTTTGCCTTAGACCTGCTCACATATCCCCGGTATTGTATGCGCAGGTTTGTCCATTTAGCACATACGTCAGCAGCAGTATATTTGGTGGCGAAGCCTTCCACAATGTTTTGCCACGCGCGGTCGCGTAGCACCTTATTGTCACTTCGTCACTAGCATCCCATATGCACTTTTCACCTTCTACTAAACTTATTAGCTTAAACCCGTCCTCTTCGGTCCACTCTCTACAAACTTTCTTTGTTTTTGATTTTTTCACTTCTACAACACATTTTTTCCATTATTTTTATAATTTATTAGCTTTTTAATACAATATGAAATTTTTTATTTGATGTGCAGAAATATGTGTGACAACCAACTGACACATCGGTGTAAGCGTGTAGCCAACTTTTCTTTAAATATTACACGCAAGGCGCTACGAGACAACAAAAAAATAAGAATGCAGAATTTTTTTATTGGAATTTTATTTGAGGTTTTGATTTTATTTAGGACGACTTTTTAAGTTGAAGATTAGAGATTAAATTAACCTTAATCTTCATTTGCAATTTTTGGGTAGTCGATTATATTGGTTTACTTGCTAGTTTAAGCGACCAATCGTGGTGGTTTAATCTTACTTTACAAACATATAAATTTTTGTAAAAATTATATGATAAAATAATTTAAAACACATAAATATACATATGTATTTTGTATTATTTATATATTTCCTTTAACACGCGAAATATTTACTTGTAAATAATAAAATATGACAGTTTCTTCTTCTTCCAACAAAAAAATCAAAGTGTGTTGATAACATGTATGACTTTTGCATAGAAATTGTTGCCACTATTTTGTTTCTCAGTATGGAAATACATCAAACTGAATTATGTGAGATTAAGTTAATTTTCGGATTAGCTAATTAGAGAAATAAACTAATCTTAATCTCGAACCCAAAAAGTCGCCCTTATTTATTTTATAAAATTGGATTTGTGTAGAAAAAGTAATAAAAAAAGGTAAAAAGGGGAAAAAAAGGGTAAAATCGGTATCATTATATATCAGAAACTACGTTGAATATACTAAAAAAAGCCTACGAATGCTTATAAAAAATAAGCCGACACATGTTTAGTACTTTTTCAATGTGTACTTTTAGGTGTTAAAAGGGGGTAAAAACTGAATTTTGGTACCTTTTTGCACACGAATTATTTTCTAAATTAGTGAATGTAGCAGAAATATTTTTTTGCGTTCTACTCCTCTCTACAGAATCTCGAGTAAGTTTTGACACTTTCTTAAAATTCGCGGCTATAACATTTTACCCGTTTTCGTGTCAATAATAATGTACACAATGTATATGTGTAAAAAAAGTTTGCTTTTGCTTCGAACCGTTCAGTGGAAGCTGAGGTAAGAATATTTTTTTTTTTATTTTTTTTTTGTAATACATGTATTTATTTATTGTATCTTCAAATATGAACTAACAATAAGTATTCAAATCTTAAATCTAAAAATATAATTATTAGGACCGACCACTGTCGGACATAAACTTGTTAATAGTTATAAATAATACATAAGTAGTAATAATCAAAAAAGAAAAAAAAAATTATAAAAAAGTATAAAAAAAGTATTTTCAAGAAATCCCATCTGGCGTGTTGAGTAATAGAGCCCTTGTGTCCCTCTTTTTTAAGCGGATGTGTCCAGTAAAGTTCAAAATATTACGAGCAAGCGGATTAGGATGTGACTCGAGTTTTGTTAAATATTTGCCTGCGTATTTTGCAATTTCTTCAATCACTAGTGGCATATTTAAGTCACGATGTATATTAGAATTTTTGATGTACCATGGTGCCGATGTTATTAACCGTAAAATTTTGTTTTGCCTTCGTGGGATTCTCTCTACATTGGAAGCTGAAGCAGTGCCCCATAACTGGATACCGTAACACCATATTGGCTTTAAAAGCGACTTGTATAATAAAAGTTTACAGTCAAGGCTAAGTGTGGAATTTCTGCCAATCAACCAGTGTATTTGAGATAACTTAAGTTTCATCTGTGTTAGCTTAAAGTCAATATGATGTTTCCATGTTAGCCTTCGATCAAGGTGTATACCAAGGTATTTCACTTGGGAATGTTGAGGAATATTTTGATTATTGATTCGAATTGGGGAACAAGTATCTCTTCTTAGGGTAAACGTTATATGGACACACTTTTGTTCATTTACCTTAATTCTCCATAAGTTCAACCACATTTCCAATTGTGTAATATGTTCTTGTAAATATCGGGAAGCCTCGTGAGGGTTTTCATGCATACTAAGGCAGGCTGTATCATCGGCAAACGTAGATGTATGGATATTGCTGCTCAAAGGCATATCACAAGTATAGATCAAATACAAAACTGGCCCCAGTATGCTCCCCTGTGGCACACCGGATGATATAGATTCGGGCACACTCATGAATTCTTCTTCCACAACCGTGAACTTCCGGGTAGTAATGTAACTTTCTAATAAATTCACTAAATTTATTGGTAGATATGATTTTAATTTCAGAATTAGACCTTCGTGCCACACTTCATCAAATGCCTGAGAAACGTCAATAAACAGGGCAGAACAATACTTCTTTTCCTCAAATGTTTTTCTTATAAATTGAACCAATCTATGAGTTTGTTCAATGGTGCTATGCTGACTTCTAAAACCAAATTGATGGTCTGGGATGCACCCACTATCAGTTAAGGTTGGGGACAATTTTGTCATGAGCAGCTTTTCGAAGAGTTTTGACATAGTTGACAGCAAACTTATTGGCCTATATGACTCAGCTTTAGTAAGATCTTTGCCCGGCTTTGGAATCATTTTGATTTTTGCAATCTTCCAGAGTTGTGGATAATACTCCAGTCGTAATATGGCATTAGAAATAAACAGCAAGATTCTTATTGCAATATGCGGCAAGTTCATCAGCATCTTGTTACTAATTCCATCAATACCTGGAGCTTTCTTTGGCTTGAGTTCAGCAATTAGTTTATGTACATCACGCATCTTAAACTTTAAGGCTCGAGGGGGTAGAGCAACTACACTCGGCAAATCAGCAACACCAGTACATGTATTTGGGGTAAATACGGATTTTAAATGCTCAGCAAATATTTTACATTTTTCCGTATCGCTTCTTGCCCAATCTCCGGTAGATGTGCGCAGAGGTGGCTTAAACTCAACAGGAGGTTTAAGCTTTCTAGCAGCGCGCCACAAAGAGTAATTAGATGTTGGTGTGACATCAAGACCTTCCAAATAATTTTTAAGAGATGCAGTTTTTCAGATGCAAGCAACTCTTGAAGTCGTTTAGAATATTCTCTAAGTTTGAGTTTATTTTGGGGTGATTTGTGCTGTTGCCATTCCCTTCTAGCTCTTCTTTTTTCACATACGAGATTTTCAATATTTTTGGAATAAATTTTATTAAACCTAGACTGCGGATGGGAGGTAGTGGCATGTTCAGCAGCCTGTTTAATAATTTCGTTAAGATTGGCAATGTTAGTTTCAATGTCATTGGGTGTTCTTAACGCAATATTTTCCGTGCAATGACTACTAAGATATTTTTTGAATCCCAGCCAATTAACACGATTGGTCATCTTCATATATGGGTGAGGTAAGTCACTTCTTAGTGGGTTACAAATTGTAACGATAGTGGGGGAGTGATCGGAGGAGAGATCTAGAGAAGTTTCAACACTAATTAAATCCCTAGAAATATTTTTCATTACGCCAAAATCAATAACATCTGGAATTTTTCGTACGTCAGTAGGCCAATAAGTGGGCTCCCCACTCGAAATAACATCCAAGCCCATTTTTGAAATTGTATTAAACAAAGCTCGACCTCTAGGTGTTAAAAGGCGCGATCCCCAGTACGTATGCTTTGCATTGTAGTCTCCAGCTGCCACGAAACAAGATCCAAGCGATTTGTAGAACTTCTCATACTGATCTTCGGTAACTGAAAATCTGGGAGGTGAGTAAATTGATGATATTACGAAATTAGAACAAAAATTTTCTACAAAAATATTCGTAGCTTGCATATAATCTTCACTAACGTTGTCAAGAATATAGTGCTTGAGTCTTGACTTAATTAGAATTGCAGATCCACCGCATGCTCTCCCTCTAGGGTCCTTTGTATCATACATAGTGTAGCCATTTATTTTGAAAAAGCTTCTCGAAGTCAAATGTGTCTCAGAGACCAACATTATATCAATATTTTTTCCGTAAGGAAGTGTTCAAGTTCATTTTTATGTTGGCGAATGCCGTTTACGTTCCAGAAACATATTTTTAACGTGTTCATGGCTTGTTAATTAATGCTTGAAGCAGAGTATTCTGCATTCGCAGCATTTCTTGAATCATGTTAGTCATATTTGTTGTAAAATTGTTTATAGTTTGCACCAAATTGTCAATAGTAGCTTCAAGGCGACTAAAGTTAAAGCTTGAGTTTGTATTCGTTGAATTATTTGGAGGTGGAACATTTTGTGGGGGAATAGAATTTGTTCTAGCAGCATCGGCATACGATACACGGGAAGTAACTGGTTGGCTCATTTGCACAAAAGTGGCGGAGTAAGCGTTTGCTGATTGAGATGGAGCTGATTTGGGTTTTTGCACCATATTCTGTTTGACAAAAGAGTACACAGGACAACCTCTGTAGTTAGCGGTGTGATTACCTCCACAATTACTGCATTTTTTATCACTTTGATCTTTTGGCTTATTGCAACTAGCAGTGCCGTGTAATTCGCCGCACACAACACAAACAGTGGGTAATTTACAGTATGTTTTTGTAAGGCCATATTCCTGGCATTTATGGCACTGTACGGGACCTGATCGCTTATGTGGCTCTTCAACTGTGATTTTTCGGTATAAGAGGTATTTTAGGCTATAAATTGGGTGTGTCTCGTTTTTTTTTCAGCTGTATATCATTCGGCTCCAATTCAACACGAAATAGGGGCTGGGGGATCTTCTCCCTATTGATTATGTTGGTAACATTTTTTACCTTAAATCCTTGTATCATGAGTGCATCTTTTACTTCTTCGGGATTAACATAAGAGTCAATACCCTTCAATACGATCTGCATACCTTTGGCACTCTTAAGCTGGTACGTATAAAAACTTGTTTTTCAAATTCAGTCACTATTTTACGGAAATTTTTTTCTTCGTATATTTGAATTTTAGTTTCGTCAATATTACCACGCTTTATTGGAATAACATGAAATGCGTTTTCACCAATGGCCGAGACTAATTTTTTAATTAGGGCGTTAGAATTTTTCTCTCTCAAATATATAGGTGGTGGCTTAAAAGACTTTTGCGACGATGCAGCGGGTTTGTCGTCGGTGACTTGCAATAATGAAAAACGATTTTGACGATTGGTAGATGAAGCGCTATTATCCCTAGACATCTTTGCAGCAGATGAAATTTTTGAAGAATTTGGGCTTCGCCCACGCTTTACCACTGTTATGTATCTGTCCATTCCGACTTGTACGTTGGGTTTTGAGCTACTCTTATCTGTAGTGATAACTTTATTAAGTGATGAACACGAGCCTGAAGGAGATGATATTACTGACTTATATGAAGAAGTACTAGGCAACTGTAATGTTAATGAATCACTATTGGGCATTGGACAAAGCGAAGTTGATCGCTGACGAAAAATTGGATTTGTCGTTAAAAAAATACTTTCATTATTTGTATTATTATTTGTATTATTTTCATTGAGAGCTTCAGAACTCACAGTAAAATAGGCATTTCTGCCGTTAGAACTCACTTCATAATTTTTTGTATTTGAGGTACTCATATAGAGTATTCCTCAAGGGTACTTTTTGTGTTTTTTTTTGCTTACTGTTTTTTTTTTTGTTTTTGTAATTTATGATTGTTTATTTGTTTTTGAGTTACTCGTATAGAGTATTCCTCAATGTCACTGTTTGTGTTTTTTTGTTTTCGGTTTTTATTTGTTTTTGTTATTTCCACTATGTAAAAATATTATCAAAGCAATAAAGCTTATTTATTAAAGTCAGTATGTACCTATTACGAATAATATGCACTACGAATATTTTTTTTGTATAATTTTTTGTTTGTTTAATAAGAATGTAAGAAAAATTCCGCTAATCGACTATTCACTATGAAGGTACAACGAGGAATGAGGTAAGAATATGAATGTTTTTTCGAAGGGCCCAAAAAAGGTACTAAAATGGGTAAATGCGGGAAAAGGTCTTAAAATATTTAAAATTCCGGATAATTCATGTATGTAATTAAAACATTATAAAGCTGGAAAAAGGCACATTTATAGAAAAGTCCTTTTGTGTTTTTTTATACTTTTTTGAAAAAGGTACTTTTTGAATAAAGTACCTTCTGGAAAAGGTACTCTTTAGAATAAAGTACTTTTTGGGGAGAGTACTTTCTGGAGAAGGTACTTTTTGAATAAAGTACTTTCTGGAAAAGGTACTCTTTAGAATAAAGTACTTTTTGAGGAGAGTACTTTCTGGAGAAGGTACTTTTTGAAGAAAGTACTTTTTGGGGAAGGATTAAAAGTAGGTAATTTTTAAGAAAAACTTTTTTACGTTTTTCTAAAAAGTACTTATCTTTAAAAGAACCTTTTTCCAAGAAGTACCTTTTTCAAAAAAGTTCCTTCTCTAAAAAGTAATTTCTTCAAAAAGTGCATTTTTTAAAAAGTACTTTCTTCAAAAAGTATTATTATTAAAAAGTGCTTTTCATAGAAATACCTTTTTGCTAAAAAATGCCTTTCTCAAAAAGTACCTTCTCCAGAAAGTACTATTTAAGTACTTTTTAATAGAAGTACCTTTTTTCTATATTACTATTATAAACTTTATTATTCAAAAAGTACCTTTTTCTGTTCCTACCCTGCTAAATATTTATACTAGTGATGCACGAATATTCGTATTCTTGTTCGAATTGTCGAATATTTTCAGGCGAATGCGAATGTATTCGTATTCGAGAAATTCAGGCGGATGCGAATACGAATGTATTCGTATTCGCCAAATTCAGACGAATACGAATACGAATATTTTCCAAAGAAATTAAATAAATAAAACATATTTGTTAGATGGCAAATAATTTTGTTTCTTTTCAAACAGTTTGTTTCCTATTTTCCACTCTAAAATATTTTATGGTCGCATTAAAGCAAACAAATATTTGTAACTTTTCATAAAATATTTCACCAATGTGACCGTAACTTAAGACTAGTTCTATTCCCACACTAGCATGATGCAAGAAATGCTTAGAATTCAGAATACTCTGCTTCAAGCATTAGTTAACAAGATATGAACACGTTAAAAATATGTTTATAGAACGCAAGCGGCTTTCGCCAACATAAAAACGAACTTGAGCACTTCCTCACAAAAAAAATATTCATATAATGTTGGTTTCTGAGACTCATTTGACTTTAAGAAAGTCTATTCAACATTAATGGTTACACTTTATATGATTCAAAGGACACAAGAGGAAGAGCTTGCGGGGCATCACCAATTTTAATAAAGACAAGACTCAAACATTATATTACACTGTGACAAATTTTAATGAAATCGAAATACCTGGGACGTGTTACCGTTTTTCTTGTAGGTATTGCCGAGTATAACAATCATCTGCAATTAAAATTTTACAATAGCCGATGGCCTTGGCAGCCAGGGCTATCAATGTATATATTATTGTTATATTTTATATAATTTTAATATCAATTAAATAAATAAATAAATAAATTTTATTTATTTATTTCTGTCTATGGACAAAAAATCCTTACAGACTAAGATAACAAAATACCCATACAAAATTATCTTACAGTTTATAAATTACAGCTAATTTTTCTATTAAAACAGTTATTTTATTAAACTAAAAAGTAGGAGTTTAAACTCAGATTTCTCAGTGCCGAATTCAATAAAAGATTGAGAAACTTTTTGTAAATTGAAGTTAATCTCATCGAGCTGAACAAATGCACGTGTTAACGTACCATGACGTGCATAATTAGTCCTATGGAAGGGTACATCAAATAGCGTAGCCAACCTAAGATTTCTAGGAGGTATATAAAAAGGTGCCATATAAAGCGAATCTGGGCAATCAATAGAACAATTGATAATATCATACACAAATAGTGCCGATTGAACTATTGTACGTGCTTCTAGAGTACCTAAGCCTATAAACAGGCATTTAGACTCAAACGAAACTGAAGATAAGTAAGGTAGTGAGTGTGAGGCAAATTTAATAAAAATACGTTGAAGTCCTTCAACACGAGATATTAGATTAGATACGTGAAGACTCCAAATAACAGAAGCATATTCTACCTTAGATCTTACAAACGATGTATAGATAAGCTTGAGTGTATATGGGTCAACAAATTCAGAACAACTTCTTTTAAAAAAACCAAACATTTTATATACCTTGGGAAGTATGTAATCAATATTAGCTGCAAAAGACAACGAGCTGTCAAACATCACCCCTAAGTCCAACTTAGAGTTTGACGTGTTCAAATTAATACCATTAACACTAAAGACAACATAATGGGAGTCAGAGACCTATGAAAGGAGACATGTAAACATTTATTAATGTTTAGACTAAGACTATTAAGCCGGCACCAATTACTCAGATTATTAATCTCAATTTGCAGAATATGCGCATCATTAATTGATTCCAATTTCATAAAACATTTCAAATCATCGGCATATAAAAGATACCTCGATTTTACAAAACAGCTACCAATGTCATTAGTGAACAAATTAAATAGCAATGGACCAAATATGCTTCCCTGGGGTACACCCGACGTTTGGAGATAAGAGTTAGATCTAAAACCTTCAATACTCACAGAGCAAATTCTATTGGATAAATAGGAAAATACCAGGAAATTAGAATGGAAGCCCAATGATCCCAATTTCGATATAAGCATAAGCAAAAGCTTTTGAGAAGTCAGTATAAATTACTTCCACTTGGGAACCATGTTCCAGCGCATCTAAGGAATATTCGCTGAAAAGAGTCAAATTAGTTACGGTAGATCTCCCAGAAAAAAAACCCTGCTGATAGGGAGAAAGGAAAGGAAAAACAATTTTTTGTGAACGATGTATTCAAAAATCTTTGAAATACATGATAACTTAGAAATAGGCCTATAACAACTTACATCGCCTCTTACCTTCCTTCAAAATAACAGAAACTGTAGTAACCTTCAAATTCAAAATATATGTAAGGCCAGGTACGAGGGATTTAGAAGCTTTCTTTAATAGCTGCGCACATAAACCATCATAGTCAGACTTTAATAAGTTTTTTACCTCAAGAATTGCTTCCGATACATCAGATTCGGACGAGACTTGTAAGGCCAAACTTAGCTTTGAAGACACCACTGGAGTTGGGATATTATTTAGGAACGGCGCAAAATTTGATTTAAAAAATGAAGCGAACAAATTAACAGCATCATCACAAGATTCAGAAATTGATCCATCTAAACGAACTACTGATGGTATATCTGATAATTGTTTCTTGGACTTAATGAAAGACCAAATTGCCTACGGTTAGTTTTAATTTCCTGCTCTTTATACAAGATAAACTGCTTGTACAGAAATTTATTAAAGAAATTGGATTCACGACGATAATGTATAAATTTACCTTCTGATTCGGGATCACCTATATCAATAAACTTCTTATGAAATTTATTTCGCAGATATTTTGGCTTTTTTAGACCACTAGTACCACGGCAATCTTATTTTTTGGAATGTTACTAAGACAAATATGATTAATTTTCCGTAAAAATATTTCATAGCACTCACATGTTGTTAGGCCAGCAAAAAGATCAAACGAATTAATAGAATCAATTATGGAATTAAGAACATCAAAATTGCATTATTTTAAATTAAAGGGTCTTATGCAAACAAACAAATTATACCACAACTATCTCCAAGTTCAAGTGCTTGTGAGAATTCCATTAACCACAATTCTTCAAGCTACAAGTGCTTGCAAGAAAGACTTTACAATTTACATTAACATGATCCTGTAACCAGGCACAGGATTTCAACAATTGAAACAGCACGACAACCACGAGCTCTTCGAAGAGCTCGTCAACAACCAGAAGGAAAGAGCAGAACGGATTGAAACGGTCATCCGAAACTTCAAAAAGGATTCCGCTGCAAGAAAGGGTTCCATAGACTACTTTCAAGAGAGACTTCGAAGGCTGGACGGAGAATGGGCAGAATTTGAATCTAGTTTTAATAGAATTCAAGTAATGGAAACATTCAGTTTGACCATAAGTACTTTGCAGATGACTACTACAACGCAATTATGAAGGCCGTCCTACAATACCGAAATATCTTTGAATCATCTATGTTGAAGGTGCCACAGCCTTCAGCCCACTTCCACAACAAAAACAAACCGCATGTGCTAATGTGACATCAGCGGATACCGATAAGCTGTCGAAGATTATTCATAGACAAGCAGCAATAATGGCATCTCTGGAACGTTTGTTAAAACCCGATTTAACAAATCAGGATGTGCCAATTGCCACAAGGTTATGGCAAAACATCTCCATCCATCTCCAAATATGTGAAATGAGTGATGAGCCCGTAAATCAAGGATACAAGATAGAACAATTTATTAAATTAGAAGATGATGTACGGAAGGCATTAAGATCTGTTAACAACCATGCAACTACTCAACCAACCTCTGGACAAAATAACAGCCAGCCCGATTCAGTTCCAATACCAAAAATAACACTACCAAAATTTGAGCAATTATTTAAAATGGCAAGAATTTTACGACTTATTTTCCTCACTAGTAGTAGGGCAATCAATTCCGAAGGTGCAAAAAATTTGGTACCTAAAAACTCATTTAGTGGGAGGTGGAAAATCTAATCAAACACTTCCCTGCCACTGGGGAAAATTTCGATGCGGCATGGTCATATATAATAGACCCATAACAAGAGGTTATTAGTTGGCAAATAAATTCAAGAACTTATAGATACACCAAACAAGACACCAACCGACAATTATAAGGGCATACATGACAAAACAAAGGAGTGTTTATTATCACTTCAAAATCTTGATATCAACACATCAACATGGGATTCATTGCTCATCCATTTGCTTCTTAAGCGACTGGATCAGGTCACACGACTTCGTTATGAACAGTCTCTCGCACAACCACAACAATTGCCAACTATCAAAGACTTTTTAATCTTTTTGGAGAGAAGCTTTCAATTAGTGGAAGCAATGCCCGAAAAGGAAAAATTTTCAAACCCAAGGGCAAAGTTATGTACTTCTATCACAATCGAAGAACGAAACCATTCAATTATTCAATGTGCAAAGATGGAAGACACCTGTCACCATCAGCACGACTTCAGTTTGTTCAAAAACAAAGGTATTGTGTTAACTGTTTAAAACCGGGACATAACGCAAAAGTTTGTAGCCGAAGAAGCTGTATGAAGTGTGCCAACAAACATAACACTTTGCTGCATTTAAAGGACTCAAACGCGAGAATGTCAACAACTAAGTTCAAGGGTTACATCCAATCACTCAGCTCAGAATACCTAATCCACACAATTCAGCCAAGCAGACGCATCACTAAGCGCAGAAAAACATACGATATCAAATAACATTAACCCTTAATGATCTGTAGCAGCTGGAGACTATAATGCAAAACATACTATCTGGGGTTCGCGTCTTATCACACCTAGAGGACGAGCGTTGTTCAACACAATTTCAAAAATGGGCTTAGACGTCATTTCGAGTAGGGAGTCCACTTACTGGCCTACTGACATCCATAAAATTCCGGATGTTATAGATTTTGGAGTCATGAAAAATATTTCTAGGGAATTAATTCACGTTGAAGCTTCCCTAGATTAATCGTCCGATCACTCTCTCACGGTCGTTACAATCTGTAGCCCACTGACAAGTGCTCAACCTCACCCATATGTGAAAATGGTCAGTCGTGTTAATTAGCTGCGATTCAAAAAATGTCTTAGTAGTCATTGCATTGAAAACATTAAGCTAAGAACTCATGATGATATTGAATCTAATATTGCTAATCTTAACGAAAATATTAAGCAGGCAGCTGAACATGCCATTTCCTCCCATTCGCAGACTGGGTTTAATAGAACATATTCTACAGATATTGATCATCTCGTATGTGAAAAAAGAGCTAGAAGACAATGGCAACAGCAAAGATCACCCCAAATTAAAATTACATTAAAAGAGTGCACTAAAAGACTCTAAGAGCTGCTCGCATATGAAAAAACTGCGTCTCTTAAAAACCATCTGGAAAATCTCGATGTCACACCAGCATCTCATTACTCTTTGTGGCGCGCTGCGAAAACAATTAAAACACCGTTGAGTTTAAACCACCTCTGCGAACTTCTACCGGAGTTTGGGCAAGGAGTGATATTGAAAAAGGAACTTGTTTGCAAAGCATTTAAAATCCGTATTTACCCCAAACACATGTACTGGTGTTGTTGATTTCACGTGTAGTTGCGCTACCCCCTCGACCCATAAAATTTAAAATGTGTGATGTATAAAATCTAATTACTGAACTCAACCCGAAGAAAGCACCGGGTATTGCTGGAATTAGTAACCAAATGCTAATAAAATTGCCTCGTATTGCATTTAGAATCATGTTATTCATTTTTAATGCCATTTTACGACTAGAGTATTATCCCCACATCTGGAAGCTTGCCAAAGTTAAAATGATTCCAAAGCCGGGCAAAGATCTTACCAAGGCAGAATCATACAGGACAATAAGTCTGCTATCAACAATGTCAAAACTTTTCGAAAAACTGTTCATGTCAAAATTGTCCCCAATTCTAATTGGTAGTGGGTGCATCCCAGACCATCAGTTTGGTTTTAGAAGTCAGCATAGCACCATTGAACAAACTCATGAATTGGTTCAATGTATACGAAGAACATTTGAAGAAAAGTACTGTTCTGCACTATTTATTGACGTTTCGCAGGCATTTGATAAAGTGTGGCATGAAGTCCTAATTTTAAAACTAAAATCATATCTACCAATAAATTTTCTGAATTTATTAGAAAGTTACATTACACCCGGAAGTTCACGGTTGTGGAAGGAGAATTCATGAGTGTGTCCGAATCTGTATCATACGGTGTTCCACAGGGGAGCATACTGGGACCAGTTTTAATATTCATACATATACCTTGGTATACACCTTGATCGACGACTTACATGGTAACACTATATTGACTCAAAGGTAATACAAATGAAACTTAAACTAACTCAGATATATTGGCTGATTGGTAGAAATTCAACACTCAGCCTGGACTGCAAACTTTTATTATACAAGTCGCTTTTGAAGCCAATATGGTGCTACGGAATTCAGTTATGGGGCACTGCTTCAGCTTCTAACGTCGAGAGAATCCAACGAAGGCAAAACAAAATTTTACGTTTGATAACATCGGCTCCATGGTACATCAAAAACTCAAATATACATCGTGATTTGAATATGCCACTAGTGATTGAAGAAATAGCAAAATACGCAGGCAAATATTTAACAAAACTCGAGTCACATCCTAATCCGCTTGCTCGTAACATCTTAAATTTTACTGGTCACATCCGCCTGAAAAAGAAGGACACATGGGCTCTTATACTCAACACTACAGATGGGATTGCTTGAAAATATTTTTTTTTTAATTATCACTACTTATGTATTATTTATAACTATGTCCGACAGTGGTCGGGCCTAATACTTATATTTTAGATTTAAGATTTGAATACTTATTGTTAGTTCATAATTGAAGAAACAATAAATAAATAAATGTATTTAAAAAAAGGGGTTGAATTATGCTTGATTTACACTTTATTTCAATAGCATTCTCCAGTGAAATGGGAACTTGAACTCAATTCGAACATTCCAATTGCATTGAGTTCAATTCAAGCCTTGAATTATACTGTAATTCAACTTTGTATTACAATTGAATTCAACTATATTTCAAGCTTCAAAAACGATGCTTTTAAAATAGAAAGGAAAATGCAATCGGCAAGTTTTTTATGATTATTTTCTGCATAACAGCTTTCACGATTTTAATCACCTTTTGTTTTTTAAAAAATCACTTTTTTATTTATCTTTGATATTTTTCACAACAATTTTAATTTTATTAAAAAATAAATAATTATTTGACAAGGTTTGGACATGTTGTATGTTGTTTAATTTTTTATTTCCAAATATTTTTAAACTTGAATATTACTTGCAAAAATTTTTGAATTCAACTTTGTTTCCAGTTAAATTGCAAATGCTTGAATTTAAATTTTTTGAGTGCTTATTGGGTAAGTACAGAACTTTAGGAAACTCTGAGGAAAGACACCGATTTAAAAAATTTACTAACGAATATGGAAAGCTACCAGTAAAGCTACCATCATTATTCAATAGTATTCCTATAGACGTCCTTAACAAAGCCAACAATAGTATACTGAAAAAAAAGATATTCAAATCTTATTATATAAATCACCAATAAATAATTTTTGCAACAATACAATAAAACTACAAAATAAAAACTGTAAGATGTTATACAAACAACACAACAAAAATAATGCAAATATAAGTAAAAAACATAAATACCATATTAAAACAAAAGTCTGTTATAAATTAGAGATGGTAAATTTGGGCTTTCATTACAAAACACGTTTCAGAAAATTGAAATACGATGAATCAAAACAATTCACGTATTCCATTTGCAAGAAAGTTTCGTATATAAGGCAGAAATTTACATCAACTGACACTACACACAGTGGACCAACACAGAAGAACGCTGATGATGAAGGTTTAGCGGCCTTCAAAAACGGCTGGCTGTTCCGTTCAACTATGTGTTGTCAGAATATATACAACTATCTTTGATGTTATTTGTTCATTAATAATTATCACACGTAATTTGGCTTAAAAAGCGATACGAAATTTAGCTCGTTCAAATTATAAATAAAGAAACAAATTAAGTTCGAAAAATAATAAGTAAAATTAAATAAAAAAAAAGAAGTATTGTTCTCCCCTTTTTATTGATGTTTCTCAGACATTTTTTAAAATTGAAGACATATCTCCCAATAAACATACAAAAGCTTTTGGAAAGTTGTATTATTGGTAGGAATTTCATCTATAGCTTCCGGTGTACCACACGGTAGTATTCTGGGGCCAGTCTTGTATTTAATATATACTTGTGATCATGATTAAATAATACAGTTAACCGCGAAGTGCCAGCTGTTTTGCTTGTTTCGTGATGTGATCTCCCAAATGTTGTTTATGTTTTACCAACAGACGCGCACAGTGCCTATTAAAGCTGTACTTGGACTAACAAGCTTTGCAAAGCCAAGAGAAAACGCAGGTACACGCATCTTGTTTTTTGACAGTTATCATCACAAAACAGCAATAAAAATCACTGTTGTTTTATTTGTTGTAGATTCGCAGCTACCTGTATTATTGTATCATGCTTTGAGCAATAATATCCACACCTCTACATTTGCCGATGATACAGCCTGTATGAGTATGTACGTAAGCCCTTATCAGATATCCCGCAATTTCCAGGAACATATTACTCAGCTGGAAACATGATTGAACTTATAGAGAACTAAAGTAAATGAACCTTCATAGTGAACAGACGTATTAGCGGAACTTTTTTACATACATAGATACTAGTATCCTGCATAAGACCATTTATTAGACCTTTCAAGACATGAGAGATTGAACAAACGCTTAACAACACTGTTGGCAAGATAAACAACTGAAAGAAATGTTTTGCCAACAGTGTTATTTAGCATTTGTTTTAAAATATTTCGCTATAGTAAAGCATTTGATAAATTTGTCTTGAAATGACTTATAAGTGGTCTTGTGCAGGACTTTAATACATACTAAAAAAAGTCATACAAAAAAATATTTGTAGTACATAATATTCGTAGTACATATTAACTTTGATAAATAAGCTTTTTTGCTTTGCTAATATTTTTTACATAGTCAGCAATAACAAAAACAAGGCAAAAATCGTAAACAAAACGACACAAAGTGACCTTGAGGAATACTCTATATGAGTACCTCAAAAACAAATAATTCTGAAGTGATTTATAACGGCAGAAATACCTATTCTACTCTGAACTCTGAAGCTCTTAATGATAACAATAAAAATAAAAAATCTTATGATAGACTTACTGTGAGTTCTGAAGCTCTTAATGAAAACAATATAAATAAAAAACCTGATTATAGATCTTTTTTTAACGGCAAAGCCACTTTGTTGTCCGCAATCACTTCATTTTGACCAATAACAACTACTGATTCGTTAACATTACCGTTGCCTAGTACTTTTACATTTAACTCAGCGATATCATCCGCTTCGGGCTCGTGGTCATCACTTAGACAAATTTTCACTAAAGATAAGAGTACCCCAAAACCCAAGTCGGAATGAAGGGATAACAGCGCATCCTCTACTAATCGTCAAAACCGATTTCAAATATTGCAAGATGGCAACAACAAACCTGATATATCTACGGACAAAACATCCAAGCCACCACCAATCTATTTGAGAGAAAAAAAATTCAAACGATCTTATTAAAAAATTAATCTCGGTCATTGGTGAGAATAAATTCCACATTGTTCCAATAAAACGTGGTTACATTGATGAAACGAAAATACAAATTTATAAAGAAAAAGATATTCGCAAAATGATTACTGAATTTTAAAAAATTAAAAAAAGTTTCTATACATATCAGCTTAAGGGTGCTAAAGGCCTGCAGATCGTATTGAAGGCCATATATTTTTATGTTGTTCCCAAGGAAATAAAAGATGAACTCGTCCTCCAGTGATTTAAGGTAAAAAACTTATCTAACATAATAAATAGGGAGAAGATTCCTCAACCTCTATTTCGCTTCGAGCTTGAGCCAAACGTTATAAAATTTAAAAAAATTAGACTCATCCAATTTATAATTTGAAATATATCTTATACCGAAAAATAACAGATGTAGAACAACACAAGCGTTCTGGACCCGTACAGTGCCATAATTCTGAAGAATATGGCCACACTAAAACTTACTGCAAATTACCTACAGTTTGTGTTGTCTACGGTGAATTGCACGGTACTGTTGGTTTTACTAAACCTAAGGATCTAGCAGAAAAAAAATGTAGTAATTGAGGAGGTAGTCACACCGCTAACTACAGAGGATGTCCTGTATATTCTTTCGTTAAACATTCTATGGGCAGAAACAGCAAACGCTTAGTCGGCCAATTTTGCTCAAATGAGCCAACCAGTAACTTCACGTGTATCGTATGCCGATGCAGCTAAAGGTACGGTCACATTCGTGAAACATTTGCATGAAACATGTTTATTCATATTTTCCTTAATCTTTATTCAAAAAAATGATTGTATTTGTTTTGTGGTCACACTAAACATATGTATCGGGTGTTTTTTATTGAGGTATAGAACTTTAAGTTGGCATCACTTTTTTAACTGGCGGCCATTTTGTCAGTTGTCGTGATTAATATTTTGTCAGCTGTCAAGTGATTAATATTTAGTTTGTTTTGCCATTTCATCATGAACAGGTTGAGAAAAGAACAACGCTTGCAAATCGTGCAAATTTATTTCCAAATAATGGTTCAGTTCGCGAAGTTTACCGCAAGCTCCGTCCATTTTATGGTCGACATAATCGTCCGTCAGAGCAATTAATTCGGTTAACCATGGATCGTTTTCGCACTACGTTTACTCTATGTGATAATACGCATCCGCAGAGACGTCGAACAGTGCGCACCGAAGAAACAATTGCCGCTGTAGAGCAAAGTGTTGAAGAGGATCCGAATGAATCGATTCGCCACCGTGCACAGCAATTGGAGCTTTGTCCATCAACTTTTGTTCCCGAATTGGATGGCATGAATGTGGATGAGTTGTGGTTCCAACAAGACGGCGCTACATGCCACACAGCGCACGTCACAATCGATTTATTGAAGGAAACATTCGATGAGCGCATAATTTCGCGGAATGGACCTGTCAATTGGCCACCAAGATTGTGTGATTTGACACCATTGGATAATTTTCTTTGGGGATATGTGAAGTCGCTCGTCTACGCCAACAAACCAGAAACGTTAGGGGAGTTGGAAGCCAACATTCGTGGCGTTATTGCCAACATACGGCCCCATATGCTCGAAAAAGTGGTTGAAAATTGGACCTGTAGAATTGGCTTTATTCGACCCAGCCGCGGCGGCCACATACCCGAAATCATATTTAAACATTAATGGCATAAAATTATCCTTCCAATAAAGCCAAATTGATGGACATTAAAACGATTTTCTTGTGTTTTATTTCAATTCGAAGTTCTATACCTCTAAAAAAACACCCTATATTTGGACATTTTGTTTGTTCAAACAATCATCAAATATCATAGTGTGTAAACATGAGAAAACATATTTGCTGTGCGGTCACACTTAACGATGTATTTTAATGAAATAAATATTTCGTAGAACTGTAAAAAAACATTATTTTGTTTGCTCAAGGAGTTTAATGTGTAAAAAGTTGTTCATGGATAATATTGAAGAATTTGTTGTGGTGTGCTGTGGAGCATCATTATTATTATATTATTATTATTATTATTAGTTTTAGAAGAACAGAATATTATTCCGAGAAAAAGGAGACAATGTGTCAGAAAGTGGGTCCAACGGCGAAAAGATGATGGATGTTGTGCAAAACTGTTGAAGGAGCTGCGGTCAGAAACTCAATCACTATATAAAAACTTTTTGAGAATGAACTCAAGTGATTTTGATTTTTTGGTAAATATATATATTAAATTTAGATTATACATGTATATACATATGTATGTATGTACGTATTTTTAATCTGATTATAGCTGAAATTAGTGGCACCGCTTATATCAAAGAATACAACAAGACTTCGCGAGCCAATTCTTCCTTGCGATCGTCTAGCAGTTACCCTTCGTTACTTAGCGAAGGGGAGAGTTCTAGATCTCGTTCAGTATATACTGCGTATTCCCCATAATACTATCTCAGGTATTGTTCCGGAAGTGTGCAATGCCATTTATACAGTATTGCAGCCGGACTATTTGAAGGTAAAACATATTACAGCTTTCTCCCTGTTTGTTTTAAAAATATGCAACTGTTTACAGATACCATCAACTGAAAAAGATTGGCTATTTCCGAAGGATTTATGAAATTATGGAAGTTTCATAATTGTATTGGAACATTGGATGGCAAACATGACTGCTCCACACAATTCTGGAAGTATTTACTTCAACTACAAAGGTGTTGTTATTTTTCAACAATTTCTTGATTTATTTTTCTTACTTTTTTTTAGGGTTCCGTACACCAAAGGTGAAAATTGTTTTCGCTACGCTGTCCGTCACACGGTATTTTCTCAGGAACCGTAAGAGCTACGGACTTGAAATTTGGACAGAGTATGTAGAACCTTGGCCACTACAACAACAAATACATGAGAATTAGAAATTAAAGGGTGTTCCAAAACGAGCGACGAAAAATTTTAAATCTCATGTTAAAATCTCATGTAACACTTGAAATTTATAAAATTAGTGTATTTTTATATAGACTATAACAATAAACATTAAAAAATTTAAATTAAAGGGTGGTCCATCAGTTAATGCAATTTTGACTATGTAATTTTGACAAATTGCTATATCTTGGAAACCGTAAGAGGTAAACTCTTGAAATTTTCAAAAACGGTAAAACTTAAAAATCCGAAAATTATAAAATCGCCAAACCGAAAAAAATCGCCAAAACCTGAAAAAATCGCCAAAAATTCAAAAAAAATCGTCAAATCGAAAAAAATCGACAAAACTAAAAAAAATCTAGCACTAAAATAAATCGCCAAATTCGAAAGAAACTTTTAAATGAAAAAAATCGCCAATATGAAAAAAACGCCAAAAACCGAAAAAATCGCCAAAACGCGAAAAATGCGCCAAAACCAAAATAATTGTTTATGTGAAAAAAAATCGCCAAAATTACAAAAAAATCCAAAAAAATCGCCAAATTTAAAAAAATCGCCAAAACGAAAAAAATCGTCAAAATTTAAAATAAACGCCACAAACCGAAAAAAATCCTCATAACGAAAATAAAGTGCCAAACCGAAAAAAATCGCCAAAACCTGAAAAAAATCGCCAAAAATTAAAAAAATATCGTCAAATCGAAAAAAATCGACAAAATTAAAATAAAAAATCTAGCACTAAAATAAATCGCCAAATTCGAAAAAAAGTTTAAATGAAAAAAATCGCCAATATGAAAAAACGCGAAAAACCGAAAAAAATCGCCAAAACGCGAGAAATGCGCCAAAAATACAAAAAAATTGTTTATGTGAAAAAAATCGCCAAAATTACAAAAAAAATCGCCAAAACGAAAAAAATCTTCAAAATTTTAAATAAACGCCAAAAATCGAAAAAAATCCTCAAAACGAAAAAAAGTGCCACAACTAAAAAAAATCGCCAAAACCACTTATATGAAAAAAACGCCAAAAAATTAAAAAAAAATCGCCAAAATAAAAAAACGCCAAAATAATAAAAATTACCAAAATTAAAAAAACTTCAAAAACCAAAAAAAAAAATCGCCAAAACGTGAAAAGAGTGCAAAAAATCAGAAAGCGACAATAAATTCAAAAAACCCCAAAAAAACGCTTAAAACCGAAAAAACCCAAAAACGAAAAAAAATGCCAAAACTATAGTTTATATTGTTCGTATTGAATTACATATCTCGTGCCCGTACGGAACCCTTCGTGCGCGGGTCAAAGTCGCACTTCACTGAATTTTTTTTTTTTTCAGGAACACATAGCATTGTGCTATTTTAAAACCATTTTGTACGCGGGATATGAATGGTATGCAGAGGTTTCAATTGCCGTTTTTAAAGAGCTACAAGAGTAATAGAAAACGCATTTGGGATTATGTCCGCACGTTTTCGGGTACTGCGTAGCCCAATTAAGCTTGAACCAAAAAAAAACAAGGCAATTAACCCTGGCATGCTGCTCATTACATAACTTTTTGATTCCTCGAATAAGTTCAGTATATTTAAATCCGAATCTTGTTGATCATTATACTGAAGATGGCACTCTAATCACAAGTGAATGGCGCGGTGAACAAACAGACCAAAATTTGTCCAACCTTCAAACGCACCGATCCTATGTCGCTCAAGAAACTTCGAAAATAAGAGAAGAATTTACTCAATATTTTGTGGAGGAAGGAGAAGTGCATTTTCAATACAAACATATTTAATAAACATATACAGTTTGTCAAAAAAATTTGTTCATTGCTGTAAAAAATCAAACACTTCAATAATGTCTGGATGTATAATAAAGTCTTAAGGGTTTAAGAAATACTACCAAACCATATAATTTGTAAATTCATTCATTTATTAATTAAATTGTATTAAAATATTTAAAATTAAAAAATAAAATTAAATTAATGAGATCTTACAGTTTAACATGTTTAAAATAATATTTATGTACAATCTTATTATTATCTTAATCCTTTTACTATCCAATGAAGATACTACTTCAAAGTAATGTTTGTATTTAGAATTTTTTTTACGAAAAATTACTTTTTAGAAATGCATGCTTTCAATGTACATATCACTCATTTACTGACATAACATCATAACTCAAAAAAAATTAGTAAAAAAAGTATTTGTATGAAATTTTTACACAATATAAATAACGATACGGTGATTAATTCTGCATCATTTGAGTTATGACCTTATGTCAGTAAATGTAGAAGTGAATATGTACATTGAAAGCATGCATTTCTAAAAAGTAATTTTTCGTGAAAAAAAATTATAAATACATACATTACGTTGAAATAGTATCTTCATTGGATAGTAAAAGGATTAAAATAATAAGATATATTTTGAAAAAAAGTATCTATATATAACTTAAAAACTATTAAAAGGAAAATAAGAGATTCTGTTTCGGAAGTTTTGGTAAAAAGAAATTGTAATATATCTTAATTTAAAGGCCAAGCAAGCCACATAAATGGATTGGTAAAAAAAGGAACTTTTCGCTTTTACAAATTATGTGGAAGTTCAGAATCAAAAGCTTTTGTTTATTAATTTGCTGTACAAACAAAAGCCAACTACATTGAACTCACAGTTTGAACAAGCAAACACTTCTTTTTAGTTTACAAAGTCATTTGTGTGGCATATTTGGCTCTTACATATGTTAATATATTTTTTTGTTAATTTTTTTTTCTTCCTCCAGGCACTGCAAAAAGAACGCAGACACTCTTCTGCGTATAGCTGCTACTACTTCTTCACTCACAGTGTTCAGTTCGCTTGACAAAAACTGTGCAAACGCTGCATTTGGAGCACAATCATTCTGCCGGCATTCTTTCATAATTACCACAGCCTCTCGCATGGCTTCAGCAATATTTGTTGCAGCCAGTTGGTTATTGCCGGGCTGTTGCCGACGTATGTTGGTTTTAAATTGAAGTGGTGGTGTTTACAATGGTGATGTCAAATGATTTATATCTAGAAACAAATTATACACTATATGTAGTTTGAAATTATATGCTCAACTACGGCTATACATACCACCATTATCTAAATCTACTTCAAATGCGAAATTTGAAACAGCGTGCTGTTTGTTGGGCTTCAGCTCTCCCAACAAAATTAATCGCATTATAGAACCTCCATTTTGGCGGCTCTATAGCACCTATAGATTTTGCCTTAGACCTGCTCACATATCCCCGGTATTGTATGCGCAGGTTTGTCCATTTAGCACATACGTCAGCAGCAGTATATTTGGTGGCGAAGCCTTCCACAATGTTTTGCCACGCGCGGTCGCGTAGCACCTTATTGTCACTTCGTCACTAGCATCCCATATGCACTTTTCACCTTCTACTAAACTTATTAGCTTAAACCCGTCCTCTTCGGTCCACTCTCTACAAACTTTCTTTGTTTTTGATTTTTTCACTTCTACAACACATTTTTTCCATTATTTTTATAATTTATTAGCTTTTTAATACAATATGAAATTTTTTATTTGATGTGCAGAAATATGTGTGACAACCAACTGACACATCGGTGTAAGCGTGTAGCCAACTTTTCTTTAAATATTACACGCAAGGCGCTACGAGACAACAAAAAAATAAGAATGCAGAATTTTTTTATTGGAATTTTATTTGAGGTTTTGATTTTATTTAGGACGACTTTTTAAGTTGAAGATTAGAGATTAAATTAACCTTAATCTTCATTTGCAATTTTTGGGTAGTCGATTATATTGGTTTACTTGCTAGTTTAAGCGACCAATCGTGGTGGTTTAATCTTACTTTACAAACATATAAATTTTTGTAAAAATTATATGATAAAATAATTTAAAACACATAAATATACATATGTATTTTGTATTATTTATATATTTCCTTTAACACGCGAAATATTTACTTGTAAATAATAAAATATGACAGTTTCTTCTTCTTCCAACAAAAAAATCAAAGTGTGTTGATAACATGTATGACTTTTGCATAGAAATTGTTGCCACTATTTTGTTTCTCAGTATGGAAATACATCAAACTGAATTATGTGAGATTAAGTTAATTTTCGGATTAGCTAATTAGAGAAATAAACTAATCTTAATCTCGAACCCAAAAAGTCGCCCTTATTTATTTTATAAAATTGGATTTGTGTAGAAAAAGTAATAAAAAAAGGTAAAAAGGGAAAAAAAAGGGTAAAATCGGTATCATTATATATCAGAAACTACGTTGAATATACTAAAAAAAGCCTACGAATGCTTATAAAAAATAAGCCGACACATGTTTAGTACTTTTTCGATGTGTACTTTTAGGTGTTAAAAGGGGGTAAAAACTGAATTTTGGTACCTTTTTGCACACGAATTATTTTCTAAATTAGTGAATGTAGCAGAAATATTTTTGTGCGTTCTACTCTTCTCTACAGAATCTCGAGTAAGTTTTGACACTTTCTTAAAATTCGCGGCTATAACATTTTACCCGTTTTCAAAAAAGAAAAGAAAAAATTATAAAAAAGTATAAAAAAAGTATTTTCACGAAATCCCATCTGGCGTGTTGAGTAATAGAGCCCTTGTGTCCCTCTTTTTTAAGCGGATGTGTCCAGTAAAGTTCAAAATATTACGAGCAAGCGGATTAGGATGTGACTCGAGTTTTGTTAAATATTTGCCTGCGTATTTTGCAATTTCTTCAATCACTAGTGGCATATTTAAGTCACGATGTATATTAGAATTTTTGATGTACCATGGTGCCGATGTTATTAACCGTAAAATTTTGTTTTGCCTTCGTTGGATTCTCTCTACATTGGAAGCTGAAGCAGTGCCCCATAACTGGATACCGTAACACCATATTGGCTTTAAAAGCGACTTGTATAATAAAAGTTTACAGTCCAGGCTAAGTGTGGAATTTCTGCCAATCAACCAGTGTATTTGAGATAACTTAAGTTTCATCTGTGTTAGCTTAAAGTCAATATGATGTTTCCATGTTAGCCTTCGATCAAGGTGTATACCAAGGTATTTCACTTGGGAATGTTGAGGAATATTTTGATTATTGATTCGAATTGGGGAACAAGTATCTCTTCTTAGGGTAAACGTTATATGGACACACTTTTGTTCATTTACCTTAATTCTCCATAAGTTCAACCACATTTCCAATTGTGTAATATGTTCTTGTAAATATCGGGAAGCCTCGTGAGGGTTTTCATGCATACTAAGGCAGGCTGTATCATCGGCAAACGTAGATGTATGGATATTGCTGCTCAAAGGCATATCAGAAGTATAGATCAAATACAAAACTGGCCCCAGTATGCTCCCCTGTGGCACACCGGATGATATAGATTCGGGCACACTCATGAATTCTTCTTCCACAACCGTGAACTTCCGGGTAGTAATGTAACTTTCTAATAAATTCACTAAATTTATTGGTAGATATGATTTTAATTTCAGAATTAGACCTTCGTGCCACACTTTATCAAATGCCTGAGAAACGTCAATAAACAGGGCAGAACAATACTTCTTTTCCTCAAATGTTTTTCTTATAAATTGAACCAATCTATGAGTTTGTTCAATGGTGCTATGCTGACTTCTAAAACCAAATTGATGGTCTGGGATGCACCCACTATCAGTTAAGGTTGGGGACAATTTTGTCATGAGCAGCTTTTCGAAGAGTTTTGACATAGTTGACAGCAAACTTATTGGCCTATATGACTCAGCTTTAGTAAGATATTTGCCCGGCTTTGGAATCATTTTGATTTTTGCAATCTTCCAGAGTTGTGGATAATACTCCAGTCGTAATATGGCATTAGAAATAAACAGCAAGATTCTTATTGCAATATGCGGCAAGTTCATCAGCATCTTGTTACTAATTCCATCAATACCTGGAGCTTTCTTTGGCTTGAGTTCAGCAATTACTTTATGTACATCACGCATCTTAAACTTTAAGGCTCGAGGGGGTAGAGCAACTACACTCGGCAAATCAGCAACACCAGTACATGTATTTGGGGTAAATACGGATTTTAAATGCTCAGCAAATATTTTACATTTTACCGTATCGCTTCTTGCCCAATCTCCGGTAGATGTGCGCAGAGGTGGCTTAAACTCAACAGGAGGTTTAAGCTTTCTAGCAGCGCGCCACAAAGAGTAATTAGATGTTGGTGTGACATCAAGACCTTCCAAATAATTTTTAAGAGATGCAGTTTTTTCAGATGCAAGCAACTCTTGAAGTCGTTTAGAATATTCTCTAAGTTTGAGTTTATTTTGGGGTGATCTGTGCTGTTGCCATTCCCTTCTAGCTCTTCTTTTTTCACATACGAGATTTTCAATATTTTTGGAATAAATTTTATTAAACCTAGACTGCGGATGGGAGGTAGTGGCATGTTCAGCAGCCTGTTTAATAATTTCGTTAAGATTGGCAATGTTAGTTTCAATGTCATTGGGTGTTCTTAACGCAATATTTTCCGTGCAATGACTACTAAGATATTTTTTGAATCCCAGCCAATTAACACGATTGGTCATCTTCATATATGGGTGAGGTAAGTCACTTCTTAGTGGGTTACAAATTGTAACGATAGTGGGGGAGTGATCGGAGGAGAGATCTAGAGAAGTTTCAACACTAATTAAATCCCTAGAAATATTTTTCATTACGCCAAAATCAATAACATCTGGAATTTTTCGTACGTCAGTAGGCCAATAAGTGGGCTCCCCACTCGAAATAACATCTAAGCCCATTTTTGAAATTGTATTAAACAAAGCTCGACCTCTAGGTGTTAAAAGGCGCGATCCCCAGTACGTATGCTTTGCATTGTAGTCTCCAGCTGCCACGAAACAAGATCCAAGCGATTTGTAGAACTTCTCATACTGATCTTCGGTAACTGAAAATCTGGGAGGTGAGTAAATTGATGATATTACGAAATTAGAACAAAAATTTTCTACAAAAATATTCGTAGCTTGCATATATTCTTCACTAACGTTGTCAAGAATATAGTGCTTGAGTCTTGACTTAATTAGAATTGCAGATCCACCGCATGCTCTCCCTCTAGGGTCCTTTGTATCATACATAGTGTAGCCATTTATTTTGAAAAAGCTTCTCGAAGTCAAATGTGTCTCAGAGACCAACATTATATCAATATTTTTTTCCGTAAGGAAGTGTTCAAGTTCATTTTTATGTTGGCGAATGCCGTTTACGTTCCAGAAACATATTTTTAACGTGTTCATGGCTTGTTAATTAATGCTTGAAGCAGAGTATTCTGCATTCTCAGCATTTCTTGAATCATGTTAGTCATATTTGTTGTAAAATTGTTTATAGTTTGCACCAAATTGTCAATAGTAGCTTCAAGGCGACTAAAGTTAAAGCTTGAGTTTGTATTCGTTGAATTATTTGGAGGTGGAACATTTTGTGGGGGAATAGAATTTGTTCTAGCAGCATCGGCATACGATACACGGGAAGTAACTGGTTGGCTCATTTGCACAAAAGTGGCGGAGTAAGCGTTTGCTGATTGAGATGGAGCTGATTTGGGTTTTTGCACCATATTCTGTTTGACAAAAGAGTACACAGGACAACCTCTGTAGTTAGCGGTGTGATTACCTCCACAATTACTGCATTTTTTATCACTTTGATCTTTTGGCTTATTGCAACTAGCAGTGCCGTGTAATTCGCCGCACACAACACAAACAGTGGGTAATTTACAGTATGTTTTTGTAAGGCCATATTCCTGGCATTTATGGCACTGTACGGGACCTGATCGCTTATGTGGCTCTTCAACTGTGATTTTTCGGTATAAGAGGTATTTTAGGCTATAAATTGGGTGTGTCTCGTTTTTTTTCAGCTGTATATCATTCGGCTCCAATTCAACACGAAATAGGGGCTGGGGGATCTTCTCCCTATTGATTATGTTGGTAACATTTTTTACCTTAAATCCTTGTATCATGAGTGCATCTTTTACTTCTTCGGGATTAACATAAGAGTCAATACCCTTCAATACGATCTGCATACCTTTGGCACTCTTAAGCTGGTACGTATAAAAACTTGTTTTTCAAATTCAGTCACTATTTTACGGAAATTTTTTTCTTCGTATATTTGAATTTTAGTTTCGTCAATATTACCACGCTTTATTGGAATAACATGAAATGCGTTTTCACCAATGGCCGAGACTAATTTTTTAATTAGGGCGTTAGAATTTTTCTCTCTCAAATATATAGGTGGTGGCTTAAAAGACTTTTGCGACGATGCAGCGGGTTTGTCGTCGGTGACTTGCAATAATGAAAAACGATTTTGACGATTGGTAGATGAAGCGCTATTATCCCTAGACATCTTTGCAGCAGATGAAATTTTTGAAGAATTTGGGCTTCGCCCACGCTTTACCACTGTTATGTATCTGTCCATTCCGACTTGTACGTTGGGTTTTGAGCTACTCTTATCTGTAGTGATAACTTTATTAAGTGATGAACACGAGCCTGAAGGAGATGATATTACTGACTTATATGAAGAAGTACTAGGCAACTGTAATGTTAATGAATCACTATTGGGCATTGGACAAAGCGAAGTTGATCGCTGACGAAAAATTGGATTTGTCGTTAAAAAAATACTTTCATTATTTGTATTATTTTCATTGAGAGCTTCAGAACTCACAGTAAAATAGGCATTTCTGCCGTTAGAACTCACTTCATAATTTTTTGTATTTGAGGTACTCATATAGAGTATTCCTCAAGGGTACTTTTTGTGTTTTTTTTTTGCTTACTGTTTTTTTTTTGTTTTTGTAATTTATGATTGTTTATTTGTTTTTGAGTTACTCGTATAGAGTATTCCTCAATGTCACTGTTTGTGTTTTTTTGTTTTCGGTTTTTATTTGTTTTTGTTATTTCCACTATGTAAAAATATTATCAAAGCAATAAAGCTTATTTATTAAAGTCAGTATGTACCTATTACGAATAATATGCACTACGAATATTTTTTTTTGTATAATTTTTTGTTTGTTTAATAAGAATGTAAGAAAAATTCCGCTAATCGACTATTCACTATGAAGGTACAACGAGGAATGAGGTAAGAATATGAATGTTTTTTCGAAGGGCCCAAAAAAGGTACTAAAATGGGTAAATGCGGGAAAAGGTCTTAAAATATTTAAAATTCCGGATAATTCATGTATGTAATTAAAACATTATAAAGCTGGAAAAAGGCACATTTATAGAAAAGTCCTTTTGTGTTTTTTTATACTTTTTTGAAAAAGGTACTTTTTGAATAAAGTACCTTCTGGAAAAGGTACTCTTTAGAATAAAGTACTTTTTGGGGAGAGTACTTTCTGGAGAAGGTACTTTTTGAATAAAGTACTTTCTGGAAAAGGTACTCTTTAGAATAAAGTACTTTTTGAGGAGAGTACTTTCTGGAGAAGGTACTTTTTGAAGAAAGTCCTTTTTGGGGAAGGATTAAAAGTAGGTAATTTTTAAGAAAAACTTTTTTACGTTTTTCTAAAAAGTACTTATCTTTAAAAGAACCTTTTTCCAAGAAGTACCTTTTTCAAAAAAGTTCCTTCTCTAAAAAGTAATTTCTTCAAAAAGTGCATTTTTTAAAAAGTACTTTCTTCAAAAAGTATTATTATTAAAAAGTGCTTTTCATAGAAATACCTTTTTGCTAAAAAATGCCTTTCTCAAAAAGTACCTTCTCCAGAAAGTACTATTTAAGTACTTTTTAATAGAAGTACCTTTTTTCTATATTACTATTATAAACTTTATTATTCAAAAAGTACCTTTTTCTGTTCCTACCCTGCTAAATATTTATACTAGTGATGCACGAATATTCGTATTCTTGTTCGAATTGTCGAATATTTTCAGGCGAATGCGAATGTATTCGTATTCGAGAAATTCAGGCGGATGCGAATACGAATGTATTCGTATTCGCCAAATTCAGACGAATACGAATACGAATATTTTCCAAAGAAATTAAATAAATAAAACATATTTGTTAGATGGCAAATAATTTTGTTTCTTTTCAAACAGTTTGTTTCCTATTTTCCACTCTAAAATATTTTATGGTCGCATTAAAGCAAACAAATATTTGTAACTTTTCATAAAATATTTCACCAATGTGACCGTAACTTAAGACTAGTTCTATTCCCACACTAGCATGATGCAAGAAATGCTTAGAATTCAGAATACTCTGCTTCAAGCATTAGTTAACAAGATATGAACACGTTAAAAATATGTTTATAGAACGCAAGCGGCTTTCGCCAACATAAAAACGAACTTGAGCACTTCCTCACAAAAAAAATATTCATATAATGTTGGTTTCTGAGACTCATTTGACTTTAAGAAAGTCTATTCAACATTAATGGTTACACTTTATATGATTCAAAGGACACAAGAGGAAGAGCTTGCGGGGCATCACCAATTTTAATAAAGACAAGACTCAAACATTATATTACACTGTGACAAATTTTAATGAAATCGAAATACCTGGGACGTGTTACCGTTTTTCTTGTAGGTATTGCCGAGTATAACAATCATCTGCAATTAAAATTTTACAATAGCCGATGGCCTTGGCAGCCAGGGCTATCAATGTATATACATATTATTGTTATATTTTATATAATTTTAATATCAATTAAATAAATAAATAAATAAATTTTATTTATTTATTTCTGTCTATGGACAAAAAATCCTTACAGACTAAGATAACAAAATACCCATACAAAATTATCTTACAGTTTATAAATTACAGCTAATTTTTCTATTAAAACAGTTATTTTATTAAACTAAAAAGTAGGAGTTTAAACTCAGATTTCTCAGTGCCGAATTCAATAAAAGATTGAGAAACTTTTTGTAAATTGAAGTTAATCTCATCGAGCTGAACAAATGCACGTGTTAACGTACCATGACGTGCATAATTAGTCCTATGGAAGGGTACATCAAATAGCGTAGCCAACCTAAGATTTCTAGGAGGTATATAAAAAGGTGCCATATAAAGCGAATCTGGGCAATCAATAGAACAATTGATAATATCATACACAAATAGTGCCGATTGAACTATTGTACGTGCTTCTAGAGTACCTAAGCCTATAAACAGGCATTTAGACTCAAACGAAACTGAAGATAAGTAAGGTAGTGAGTGTGAGGCAAATTTAATAAAAATACGTTGAAGTCCTTCAACACGAGATATTAGATTAGATACGTGAAGACTCCAAATAACAGAAGCATATTCTACCTTAGATCTTACAAACGATGTATAGATAAGCTTGAGTGTATATGGGTCAACAAATTCAGAACAACTTCTTTTAAAAAAACCAAACATTTTATATACCTTGGGAAGTATGTAATCAATATTAGCTGCAAAAGACAACGAGCTGTCAAACATCACCCCTAAGTCCAACTTAGAGTTTGACGTGTTCAAATTAATACCATTAACACTAAAGACAACATAATGGGAGTCAGAGACCTATGAAAGGAGACATGTAAACATTTATTAATGTTTAGACTAAGACTATTAAGCCGGCACCAATTACTCAGATTATTAATCTCAATTTGCAGAATATGCGCATCATTAATTGATTCCAATTTCATAAAAAATTTCAAATCATCGGCATATAAAAGATACCTCGATTTTACAAAACAGCTACCAATGTCATTAGTGAACAAATTAAATAGCAATGGACCAAATATGCTTCCCTGGGGTACACCCGACGTTTGGAGATAAGAGTTAGATCTAAAACCTTCAATACTCACAGAGCAAATTCTATTGGATAAATAGGAAAATACCAGGAAATTAGAATGGAAGCCCAATGATCCCAATTTCGATATAAGCATAAGCAAAAGCTTTTGAGAAGTCAGTATAAATTACTTCCACTTGGGAACCATGTTCCAGCGCATCTAAGGAATATTCGCTGAAAAGAGTCAAATTAGTTACGGTAGATCTCCCAGAAAAAAAACCCTGCTGATAGGGAGAAAGGAAAGGAAAAACAATTTTTTGTGAACGATGTATTCAAAAATCTTTGAAATACATGATAACTTAGAAATAGGCCTATAACAACTTACATCGCCTCTTACCTTCCTTCAAAATAACAGAAACTGTAGTAACCTTCAAATTCAAAATATATGTAAGGCCAGGTACGAGGGATTTAGAAGCTTTCTTTAATAGCTGCGCACATAAACCATCATAGTCAGACTTTAATAAGTTTTTTACCTCAAGAATTGCTTCCGATACATCAGATTCGGACGAGACTTGTAAGGCCAAACTTAGCTTTGAAGACACCACTGGAGTTGGGATATTATTTAGGAACGGCGCAAAATTTGATTTAAAAAATGAAGCGAACAAATTAACAGCATCATCACAAGATTCAGAAATTGATCCATCTAAACGAACTACTGATGGTATATCTGATAATTGTTTCTTGGACTTAATGAAAGACCAAATTGCCTACGGTTAGTTTTAATTTCCTGCTCTTTATACAAGATAAACTGCTTGTACAGAAATTTATTAAAGAAATTGGATTCACGACGATAATGTATAAATTTACCTTCTGATTCGGGATCACCTATATCAATAAACTTCTTATGAAATTTATTTCGCAGATATTTTGGCTTTTTTAGACCACTAGTACCACGGCAATCTTATTTTTTGGAATGTTACTAAGACAAATATGATTAATTTTCCGTAAAAATATTTCATAGCACTCACATGTTGTTAGGCCAGCAAAAAGATCAAACGAATTAATAGAATCAATTATGGAATTAAGAACATCAAAATTGCATTATTTTAAATTAAAGGGTCTTATGCAAACAAACAAATTATACCACAACTATCTCCAAGTTCAAGTGCTTGTGAGAATTCCATTAACCACAATTCTTCAAGCTACAAGTGCTTGCAAGAAAGACTTTACAATTTACATTAACATGATCCTGTAACCAGGCACAGGATTTCAACAATTGAAACAGCACGACAACCACGAGCTCTTCGAAGAGCTCGTCAACAACCAGAAGGAAAGAGCAGAACGGATTGAAACGGTCATCCGAAACTTCAAAAAGGATTCCGCTGCAAGAAAGGGTTCCATAGACTACTTTCAAGAGAGACTTCGAAGGCTGGACGGAGAATGGGCAGAATTTGAATCTAGTTTTAATAGAATTCAAGTAATGGAAACATTCAGTTTGACCATAAGTACTTTGCAGATGACTACTACAACGCAATTATGAAGGCCGTCCTACAATACCGAAATATCTTTGAATCATCTATGTTGAAGGTGCCACAGCCTTCAGCCCACTTCCACAACAAAAACAAACCGCATGTGCTAATGTGACATCAGCGGATACCGATAAGCTGTCGAAGATTATTCATAGACAAGCAGCAATAATGGCATCTATGGAACGTTTGTTAAAACCCGATTTAACAAATCAGGATGTGCCAATTGCCACAAGGTTATGGCAAAACATCTCCATCCATCTCCAAATATGTGAAATGAGTGATGAGCCCGTAAATCAAGGATACAAGATAGAACAATTTATTAAATTAGAAGATGATGTACGGAAGGCATTAAGATCTGTTAACAACCATGCAACTACTCAACCAACCTCTGGACAAAATAACAGCCAGCCCGATTCAGTTCCAATACCAAAAATAACACTACCAAAATTTGAGCAATTATTTAAAATGGCAAGAATTTTACGACTTATTTTCCTCACTAGTAGTAGGGCAATCAATTCCGAAGGTGCAAAAAATTTGGTACCTAAAAACTCATTTAGTGGGAGGTGGAAAATCGAATCAAACACTTCCCTGCCACTGGGGAAAATTTCGATGCGGCATGGTCATATATAATAGACCCATAACAAGAGGTTATTAGTTGGCAAATAAATTCAAGAACTTATAGACACACCAAACAAGACACCAACCGACAATTATAAAGGCATACATGACAAAACAAAGGAGTGTTTATTATCACTTCAAAATCTTGATATCAACACATCAACATGGGATTCATTGCTCATCCATTTGCTTCTTAAGCGACTGGATCAGGTCACACGACTTCGTTATGAACAGTCTCTCGCACAACCACGACAATTGCCAACTATCAAAGACTTTTTAATCTTTTTGGAGAGAAGCTTTCAATTAGTGGAAGCAATGCCCGAAAAGGAAAAATTTTCAAACCCAAGGGCAAAGTTATGTACTTCTATCACAATCGAAGAACGAAACCATTCAATTATTCAATGTGCAAAGATGGAAGACACCTGTCACCATCAGCACGACTTCAGTTTGTTCAAAAACAAAGGTATTGTGTTAACTGTTTAAAACCGGGACATAACGCAAAAGTTTGTAGCCGAAGAAGCTGTATGAAGTGTGCCAACAAACATAACACTTTGCTGCATTTAAAGGACTCAAACGCGAGAATGTCAACAACTAAGTTCAAGTGTTACATCCAATCACTCAGCTGAGACTACCTAATCCACACAATTCAGCCAAGCAGACGCATCACTAAGCGCAGAAAAACATACGATATCAAATAACTATATACTGCTTAGCACAGCCGTGGTGTTCATAAGAGCCGGTGAAAAGGAAATTCAATGTAAAGCGCTTCTTGACTGTATCACAAATTAACTTCGGAAGTAAACGCCTAGTCAAACGTCTTGGAATTCCAACGAACCCAACGTCAATCGCTATAAGTGGAATTGGATCCAGCAACACTAAGGTAAATCATCGAGTCAACGTCGAGTTGTATTCCAGGTTCAACAACTATAGTGCACGACTTGAGGCAGCTGTTCTTAACCACATAATCTCTCCTCAACCATCACAAATAATTAACATCAATCACTGGAACATAATAACATAAGTCTAGCTGACCCAGGTTTCCATCATCCTGACAATATAGATATTTTATTGGGTGCGAAATTCCATCATCAATTACTGACAGATGGAAAAATCAAGTTGGCCAACAACTTGCCCATTTTACAAAATACTTTGCTGGGTTGAGTCATCTCAGGAAAAACTTAATCTTCCACTGTAACATGTCGAATGTGCATTGAGAATGAAACAACTTTAGAGGAAGACACAAAAGATGAAGGCGGTAAAGAGACATACTGTCAGTATGAGACATTGCGAAGCTCATTTTGCGCAGACCTGCAGCATTGATCAAAATGGAAGATTTGTGGTAAGAATCCCGTTCTGTGACAATCCCGAAACATTAGGTGAGTCACATGATATAGCTTTCAACCGATTCCTGTCACTGAAGCGTCGACTGGCAAAGGCACCAGATGTCAAGGCACAATACATACAATTTATGAAAGAGTACGAGGAATTGGGTCACATGACACAAATTGATATAAATTCCACATGCAAACCAAACTATTTCATTCCACACCATAGTATATTACGTCCCGATAGTTTAACTACAAAATTACGAGTAGTATTCGATGCATCAACGAAAACTTCGTCAGGCTTAGCCCTTAATGATCTGATGCACTCAGGTCCTACTAATCAAAGCGAGCTGTTTTCAATACTGCTTCGCTTTCGGCTACCATGCTTTCTATTTACAACAGACATTGAGAAAATGTATCGCCAGATGCTAGTACACCCTGCCGACAGAAGGTTCCAAATTATTATATGGAGACATGACCCATCTACACAAATCAAATATTATCAACTCAACACCATTACATACGGTACCCGATCTGCACCATATTTAGCTACAAAATGTTTGGAAAGAATTGCCAAGGATAACATGGCCCAGTATCCCTATGCAAGCCAAGTTTTACTTGAAAATTTCTATGTGGATGATGGAATATGCGGTAGTGGTGATTTGAATGTGACACTGACAATGCAGCAAGAACTGGCACATATATTAAGGAAACATGGTCTGAATCTACAAAAATGGAATGCCAATCATCCAAAACTACTTCAAGACATTGAAAGGAAAGAACAAGAAGTAAATATTGACTTCAACAGCACAGAGGGTCAAACGGTAAAAATCTTGGGCTTAACCTAGATGCCAAGGGCTGACAAGTTTTGTGTGAAGGTATGTCCAGGAGATGTAAAACAAATTACTAAGCGAACAGTAACGTCGGATTTAGCAAGGCTCTTCGATCCGTTAGGTATACTTGCACCAATTATTATAACCGCCAAAATGTACATTCAAGAGCTTTGGGAAACAAAATTAGAGTGGGATGAAGCATTGCCAGCAAACTTACACACAAGATGGATGACATTCCGCACTGAATTAGAAAAATTAAACAATCTAGAATTTTCACATGTTTTTGAAGGACATATTTCATCATATGGTGCAGCTGTATACATCAGATAATCGTAAGGACAGGTAATCGTAAGGCTTCTGTGTGCAAGCTCTCGTGTTGCTCCTTTAAAACGCCAGACTTTGCCTCGGCTAGAGCTTTGCGCTGCACTCTTATGTGCTCAACTAATAGCAAGAGCAAAGTGATTTAAATCTTGAGAACGTGTGTTCTCAAGATTGGAAAGACTCAGAGATCGTTTTGGCCTGGATCAACTCAAAATCATCAGCTTACCAAACGTTTGTGGCTAATCGAATCACTGCAATACATGAATTATCCATAGCTGAACAATGGAGGCACATCAAATAAAAAAAAACCCAGAAGATACTATTTCAAGAGGTCTATCCCCGGCAAAACTAGCTACAAGCACTTTATGGCTCTATGGGGCCATATTTTTGCATGGAAGGGAAGTTTGGCCGAAAAATACTTCCAACACACTCACAATAAATGAGCACGATATGGAGCAAAAGAGGGTGATTACAGTAGCAACCGTAGATGAAACTTTAACAGACATCATCTACAAAATACAACACAATGGTTCATTTCGAACACTCCAGAGTCATGGCTTATATGCTGCGATTTATTAATCCTACGAGAAGGATCAAATAACATCCCGAGCTAAACTTAACAGCTCAAGAATTGGAACAGGCTCTCATAGTCATTGTACGTGGAATGCAACGATCCGATTTTGAAAACGATTTGAATAACTTGCAGAGGCTTGGAGAAGTAAGTAGAGGGAATCAATATAGTAATCTTACCGCTTCTTAGATAATAACGGCATCATCAGAGTTGGGGAACGGTTGAAATAATCAACACTGCAATATGATGCAAAACATCCAATGCTGATTACCTTCAATGATCCAATAACGAAGCTGATAATGCAAATGATACACGAAAAAAAATCGCCACTGTGGTCCCAAAGCACTATTATTACATGTAAGACAAAGGTCTTGCACGATCAATCCTACATTGCATACGATGCGCCAGAGCCAAACCAAAATTGCGCAATCAAATAATGGGTAACTTACCGTCAAATTAAGAGGGAAGAAACCCCATAAAGCATACAAAAGGTACAAAAAATCAACTTACAGAATTAGCAGACTCGATTTATTAAATTCCGGCCGTAAGTGAAATCAGCAAGGAATGTTCATCTAGAGGCATAACGATTCACTCTAAACCCCACGATCACCTCATTTTGGGGGGTCATGTGAGGCCGCTGTGAAATCAGAGAAGAATCTTTTGCTCAGAAGTGTAGCAACGGCATTGTTAACGTATGACGAACTTGATACCTTTGTAATTGAAGGCATTCTTAATTCAAGGCCAATTACTCCAATGTCAAACAACCCAAATGATTTGAATGCGTTGACACCCGGCCATTTTCTAATTGTGGAACTATTGATTTCCGAGATAAACATAAGCTCTAAACAACAAAAGTAAGTCTCTTGACCAGGTGGAAATTGGTCACCCACTTGAAAGAGGATTTCTGGAGGAGATGGTCATGGGAATACTTGTGCGAACTACAGTATCGGCACAAGTGGAAAACACGGAACGTCAACGCTAAGCCCGGCGATATGGTCATAGTTAAGGAGGATAACACACCTCCCCTAAGGTGGCCGCTGGCTACAATAGTGAAGGTCCATCAAGGAGATGATGGTCTGGTTCCAGTGGCTGATTTCAAGACAGCATCCGGAGTTTGCAGAAGGCCAATAGCTCGGCTGGCACCTATGCCATTTGACAGCACAGATTCGGATGAATCATTCGACCATGAAGATTTAGATGCGAATAGAAATAATACGTCTGAGAATGCTAAAAAGAAAAGGCGATGTCTATTCCAAATAGTATCATCACTGCCTTGATAGCATTTATGTTACTGATATTAGTCTTAGGAGCTCAGGTCCATAACATGGAGTTTGGGAATCAGCTGGGTATTCATTTTGAAGAAATTGGATCAGCAGCAATTTCGTCCTCAGATTTTAATTTATTATGAGTTACAAGAATTTTGAGCCGAATCGGAAATGTTTGTAGAAGGAACAAGAGCGTTAAGTAATTTATGTGGCAACATACAAGAAAATTCAACGTGCAAAAACTTAGTCAAATTCTTTGAACATACTAAAAGTGAGTTACACATGAGCAGCACTCTACTTTTAGACAGAAGATACAAAAGGGGAGCAATAGATTTAGTTGGGAACATAGCGCGTTCACTTTTTGGCGTACTGGACTCCAAATACGCGGAAGAAATGGCAAACACCATTTCCCAAGTTAAGGAAAATGAGTCACATCTGATCAGCCTTTTAAGAAATCAGACGTCAATTGTAGACTCTAACATGAATATCCTGAAGTCAGACCAAGTGCAAATAAAGAAAAAGTTTGACCAAATTGACCTTCAAATATCGCAAATATACAACAAGATACAGAACGATAGTAAAGACCTATATCAAGAACGAATATACTGAATTTTCTCATCACTGTGTATTCAACTAACAATTACTGCGTCAAACTTACAACAAACACAATCCTCAATACTGGACATTCTTACAAACACCCTCCATGGCATGATAAGCCCGCTTATCCTTACTCCATATCAATTACAAATAGAAAAAATTAAAATGCATCTGCCCGAGTCACTTGAGTTGCCTGTAAAACAGAATGATGTATTACAATTGTACAAACTGATGAAGGTTCAAAGTGGACTCACTCGTATTGCGCATTAATTTATCGTTAGTCGAACGCATTCAGTTTGCAGTACTCAACATTGTACCAGTGCCAAACTGGATCAACGATACTCTAGTATCAATAAAGCCATGCTCGTCCCTATTGGCCGACGATAGTATTAATCGTCATTATTTTACCATTGATAAAACTGAACTGAATTTATGCGCTGTCATCAATGAAGATAGTTTTGTATGTTCCAAGGTACAGATACGTTATGAATCAGGTTCTCCAACATGCGCTTGCGAGATCAGTTTATTACACAACGAAACAAAGGCTGATTGTCCAGTACAACAAATAAAAAACACCACTGCCTGGATACCCTCCACCTCCAAAGCAAATGGATTTACGCATTGCCAACAGCAATTCATACAGCGGCTGTGTATTAGAGAGATATCACTCAATTTACTCTACAAGGGTCAGGAGTACTTTACTAGAAACCAGAATGTACTCTCAAATACAAGTGTTAAAACATACATAATACATAATTACCTTTATTATTATTAGAAGTTGTATGCATTTTTAAAGGAATACCTTCCCTTTTCTTTTATTATAAATATGAAATTTTGTTTATGTAGTATTTTAAGTTCATTTAACCAATGGTTTGTTATAAATTGATATTTAATGTAATTTCTGCTTATGTTGTATTCTAAGTTCATTAACCAATTTTTATTTACAAATTAATAAGTTTCATATTACAATCAGTCATTTACCTTTAGATATTTTTATACTCATACAATTAATTCAGTCATTTACCTTTAAGAGTAGTATTACAATAATTCATAAAATGCAAAGTCAGGCTTTATGACAAGTGCTGAAAATGTACATTGCTATTAATTTTAATATAGACGTATGAAATTAAAATTGTATAAAAGACTGGGAAAAATAAAGAAATTATGGCACACAAAAATTAACTTTCTTGATTGCTAGACTAGTCTTAGTGTTTCTACTAAGACGTAACTTCAACTAATATTAGCACATGGTGATTCTACCTGGGCTAAAAACAAAACAAAAAAACACACACTCTGAGCTCCAAAGGAATCCTTTGGTGCTCAAACTTTTACACAGTTGTAAACGCAACATTTGGTGACCCCGACGGTCCTGTAACAAGGTACAGGATTCCATCAACAGAAGACATATTTCAACACGACAGTCCTGTCACAAGGTACAGGATTGCATCATCAGACTACACATTTCAAATCGAAGGTCCTGTAGCAAGGTACAGGATTCCATCATCAACTATCGTTCCTTGTACATAAGCAATGGAATCGTTTGCAGACCTGGTAGCAGCCCAACAGAAGACGGCGGAGCAAATAGAGGCAATAATCCGCAATTTCAAAAAAGACTCTTCTACAAGAAAAACTTCAGAATACTTCTTGGAGCGTCTACAGCGGCTTGACAAGGCATGGCAAGAATTTGAGACCACTGACAACAAAATAAGGTGCCTCTCAAATCTACCATTACAACACAATTATTTTACAGACCAATACTTACGTATCTCGGACGATACACTCAAATACAAAGAACTATTTGAGTCCGAAAGTAAAAAAGCGAAGAAACCAACACCATCGATGAGACAAATAGAAGAAGGAGCAAGCAGAGGTATGCAGGAAAAAACACTACCTGATGATATCACAAGCAAAGTTCTTTGAAATCAGCGGGCATTAACGAGAGCATTAAGACGAACTATGGATGAAGTCAGAACAGAGGGAAATCAACAGATAGCATATTATCAAGGCAAATTATCGCTCATTAATAAATATATGCACGAGTTCTCTACAAACAACGATACATTATGGCAATTGACTAATGAAGAACAAATAGACGGCTACACCTTGGATGAATTTTACGAATTGCAAGCTGAGGTGCACGACATTCAATGTGAGCTAGAGCAGCATGTGAATAATATCAGCGAAAATAATCCACGCAGCACTGAGCATTGTCAACCCCATCTTCCAAAAATTCAGATTCCGAAATTTAGCGGCAGTTACCTACAATGGGTAGCCTTTAAAGATCTTTATACCCAGCTAATCCACTACGCATCAATGAGCGAAGTTGAGAAAATGTTTTACTTAACTACACATCTAGCAGACGAACCAAAAGCACTAGTAAAACATTTGCCAATTTCAACAACAAATTACGAAATTGCATGGAACATTTTGGTTGATAGGTACGATAACAAAAGGCTCATTGTGACAACACTACTAAACAACTTGCTTTCTCATCCGCAAATAAAAATCGAAACGGCACAAGCGCTAAAAAATATACATGATGTCACTAAAGAATGCATCCATGGTTTAAGCGCGCAAGGACTGCCAGTGGACAGTTGGGACGCCATAATTGTTCACATTTTATTGAAAAAACTCGATCAATCAACTCAAACTTTATTTGAGCAATCGCTAGAAAACAACAAAAACCTCGTAAGTCTAAAAGATCTTCTTAGATTTATAGAGCACCGTTTCCAAGCATTGGAAACACGTGGAAGGTCTCACGAATTTGGTGGGGGGAAGGATAGAGCCAAATTTATAACTGCAGCTACATCAACCCCAAACTGTAAAGTATGTGGAATGCCTGGGCATCCCATATATTACTGTGAAAAGTTCCTAAAAATGTCCCCATCTGGGAGACTACAATGGACACAAAAAAAGAAGCTTTGCGTCAACTGCTTTAAGTCAGATCATGCTGCCAAAGCATGCACGTCACGGTCTTGCTCAAAGTGCACAAAAAGACACAACACATTGTTGCACTTAGAGTTAGCAAGAGGAATTTCGGCAGAAGGAACACAAAAATTAGCGTCTGTATCGAATGAAAACAAGCCAATCGTCGCTACAACAAACAAACAGGTCATCGACAACACTTACGTATTACTAGCCACTGCAAGAGTAAAGGCAGTTGGAGCCAATGGTCACACGTGCACATTCCGAGCTTTATTAGATTCAGGATCACAAGTCAATTTGGTTACAACCCGCGTATTGAACAAACTCTCCTTGAATTCCTCAAACTCTTCATTGTGCATTGAAGGAATTGGCCGTAAAGTTCAAAACGTATCCCAACGAATCAATATAGAATTACATGCATATTCAGGCAGCTATGTAACCAGAATCGAAGCATTTGTTCTTCCAACCATTGTACCACCTCAGCCTACAAATTCGTTCGACACGTCAGATTGGAATCTTCCTGAAAATATTAAATTAGCTGATCCATGTTTCAATCAAATGGATAAAATTGACATATTGCTCGGAGCAGAATTTTACCATGAATTGATGCGCCCACAACAAATAAAGATCAATCAAAAACTGCCAATTCTCCAAAACACAGCCTTGGGTTGGATAGTCACGGGTAAATTACAAGAAAGAAACGGCAACGTGGTAACTTGTGCAGTGTTTACCCCAGAAGAGCAAACAACAAACCAGCTAATTGAAAAATTCTGGAAGCTTGAAGACACGAATAATACAGAACGAGCACTATCTTTGGCTGAGAAACGATGTGAGGATCATTTTGCACAAAACGTAAAAAGAAACGAGAATGGGAGATTCATTGTGCGCCTACCGTTCTCAAAAAATCCATCCGTTCTCGGAAGTTCCAAATCAATGGCATTCAATCGATTTTTAGCATTGGAAAAACGATTGAACCTTAATCCTGATCTTAAAACAGGATACAACAATTTCATGCAGGAGTACGAAGACTTGGGGCACATGGTAGAAATACAAGAAGACGACATTCCTAATTTACATTATGTTATGCCGCACCACTGCGTACTGAAACCTGACAGCTCAACCACGAAACTAAGAGTAGTTTTTGACGCATCAGCTAAAACATCCAGCGGTTCCTCTTTAAATGACATAATACATGCCGGACCAACCGTACAAAGTGAGCTGTTTTCGGTACTGTTGCGATTTAGGATGCACAGAATTGTCTTCACTGCAGACATAGAGAAAATGTACCGGCAAATTAAAATCGATGACACGGACCAGATGTTCCAGCTCATCATATGGAGATACAACAAACATCAAGACATAAAATATTATCGTCTTAAAACTGTAACATATGGCACGTCCTCTGCACCATACCTAGCAACAAAATGCCTTCAACATTTAGCTATTCAAAACGCTACAAAATATCCACAAGGTGCTTCAATATTACGCGATGATTTTTATGTGGATGATTGCCTCACCGGAGCTGATTCTATTAACACAGCATTAGAGTCACAACGACAACTAAGCTTAATCCTAAGAGAAGCTGGTTTTAAGCTGCGGAAGTGGTGTTCAAATCATCCTCAGTTATTAAATGGAATTGCACCTGAAGACCAGGAAATCAACTTGGACTTAGACGAGAATTCAGATTGTTCAATTAAAACACTGGGATTAATATGGCTCCCAAAGTCTGATCAATTATGTGGACGGTCACAAAAGCCAACGGCCACAAGGGTAACAAAAAGAATAGTCAGTTCAGAACTAGCCAAAATCTTTGATCCTCTAGGGATTTTTGGGCCGGTAGTTGTACGAGCCAAGATATTTTTGCAAGAGCTGTGGCAATTACCGCTTTCATGGGATGACGAGTTACCCATGAATCTTCAGAATGAATGGAATAAATTTCGCACAAATATAGAAACCCTAAACAAAATAAAAATAGAAAGATTCGTATTAAAACACGGAAACCCAGTCTCTACAGAAATTCATACGTTTGTCGATGCATCTGAACGAGCCTATGAAACAGCAATCTACATTCGTTCAACATATAAAGACAAAACTGTTTTAACCAGACTGCTATGTGCCAAGTCCCGAGTAGCACCCATAAAAAGGCAAACGCTGCCTCGCTTGGAATTATGCGCCGCGGTATTAGGTGTTGAACTAACAAGTAGGGTAAAAGAAGATCTTCGTCTGCAAAATATAGCAAACTTTTTTTGGTCGGACTCAAAAATTGTTCTTGCTTGGATAAATTCGTCAGCAGCATCCTTTCACACCTTTGTAGCAAACAGGATAACAAAAATTCAAGGTCTAAGCGATTCACATCAATGGCGACACGTTAGGTCTAAAGAAAATCCAGCCGACGCAATATCTCGAGGAATAGCACCTGAAAACCTATCACAACATTCAATGTGGTTTTATGGCCATCTATTTCTTTCGGGACAACGGAGTGAATGGACAACTTCAACTTCACAAGCAATTGAGACACCTTGCGACGAAGAACGTAAGGTGGCTAAGCATGTTCTAACAACAACAGCCTTGCAGCAAAATTATGCAGACATTATAAATCAGATAAACCACCGGAACTCATTTAAAACTCTTCAACACACGATTGGTTATGTGTTGAGATTTATTAGAAATTCCAAAACTACAAATATTTATCGGTCAACCAAAAGGGAGCTTGACGCATTCGAATTAGAAGAAGCTCTGAACATTATCATCAAGATCATCCAAGCCGCTGAGTTTAGGGAAGAACTAGAAAGGCTATCACATCAAACACCTGTACATAAATCAAGTCCCTTGGCCTCCTTAAACCCATTCATGGATGAGCATCAGATAATGCGCGTGGGTGGTCGTTTGGAGCAGTCAACATTATCGTTCAAGGCAAAACATCCTGCGATTTTGACTCATAATCACCCTATGACAAAGTTATTGATGCACAATCTACACGAAGAGAATCGTCATTGTGGTCCACAGTCATTGTTGGCAGCATCCAGGTCACAATTCTGGATTACAAACGGGAAATCACTGGCACGAAGTACCGTCCACAAATGCATACGATGCACTAAAGCTAGGCCGGTGCTTTTCAAACAATTAATGGGAAACCTTCCGACAGATAGAGTAACCCCAGCACGTCCCTTCATAACCACAGGAGTGGATTATTTTGGCCCAATATGGATCCATCACAAGATCAGGGGCAAAAGGCCAGACAACGCCTATATCGCAGTATTTTGTTGCTTCGCGACTAAGGCCATTCACATGGAAGTAGTATCAAATCTGTCTACAGAAGCATTCATAGGCGCACTACGACGTTTCATCAGCAGAAGAGGCCACTATCAGACTTTGTATTGCGACAATGCTACTAACTTCGTGGGAGCAAACAATAAAATTACTGAATTAAAAGAATCAATATATTCTCAATCAGCGCAAGAGAAGATTACACGAGTATGCAGCAATCAGTCAATAAATTTTAAATTCATTCCACCAAGAGCCCCTCACTTTGGTGGACTTTGGGAAGCGGCTGTCAAATCCGCCAAGCACCTTTTATTGAGAAGTGTGTCAGCTGCATCACTTACATATGAAGAATTGGAAACAATAGTGGTTGAAATAGAAGCAATCTTAAATTCACGGCCACTGATCCCTCTTTCATCAAGCTACGATGATCTTGAAGCTATTACCCCAGGCCACTTTTTAGTAGGGGAACCCTTGACATCAGCAGTAGATATAAATGCGCAACCCCCAAGCATATCATTAGATGCAAGATGGAAAATAACTTCAGAAATCAAACATAAATTCTGGAAGGAGTGGACTCAAAACTATTTAGATGAGCTACAGCAAAGGGGGGAAATGGAAGTCTACTTCACCGAACGTCATTGAAGGCATGCTTGTTATCCTCAAGGAAGATAATACTCCAGTGCTCCAATGGCCACTGGGTAGAATCAACCGCATTTACAAAGGAGATGATGGACTTATCAGGGTATGCGACGTCAAAACAGCAAAGGGAATTTTCAAGAGGCCAATACACAGACTTGCACCGTTGTTCAACGACTCTCTCACAGAACATTCCGGATATGACAACTCAAAGTCACAAAAGAGGCAAGGCTCAGCGGAAGTTAACATTATACAGCCAAAACGAAAGTTAGTGTCATATGCCTCCCTGGGAGTTTTCAATATGATTTTTGTTTCACTCCTTCTGCTGCCGATAATATTAGCCTCTCCAATCAATATTACAGAATTTTCTTCCAATCCAGGATTATATTTCGAAGACATGGGCTCAACAAAGTTGATGACAGCTACCTGGAAATTCATTATATACTACGATTTAACACCCATTTGGGATATGAATAAGGTTCTTGAAATAGGTATAACATCATTTTCAAGGCTCTGCAAGCAATCGGTTGCTTTTGAATCATGTGAGACGCTTTCCATTCAACTTCAACATACTTGGGACAATCTTATTCAAGAATCAGACCTTTTAATTTCAAAAAGAAACCGGAGAGCTGCACTCGATATCGTTGGAAATATGGCCCATGCTCTATTTGGAGTCCTGGACTCAGATTATGCAGAGCAAATGGCTCAAACTATAGCTAACGTAAGGCAAAATGAAGAGTATCTACATCTGTTACTAAAAAATCAAACTTCAGTAATAGATTTTACCATTAACATTCTTAAGCAAAGCGAGAACAATACTAAAGTGCACTTTTCAGAACTTAAGAAAACCATCTATCAAGATCTAAATAAAGTTCAAAATGAGAATTCAAATCTACGACAAATCCAAAATCTAATGTCTCTGGCAATTCAATTAAATACACTTGCCTCAGATTTACAAAGAATTGAAACAGAGCTGGTCGCTGCCCTCACGCATACGAACCATGGCAATATAAGCCCACTTATCCTTACACCAAAACAGTTAAGATCGGAGATTTCTAAAATTAAAGGACACCTTCCTATAGGCCGTACATTACCAGTTGAAGACACCGACTTGCTAGAACTATACAAAATTATGAATGTTAAAGGCACAGTAACTAACACAAATGTAATTTTCGTTATTGAGTTACCATTGGTGGACCAAGGAAAATTTGAACTTTACAAGGTCATTGCAATACCCACACAAATAAACAACATGACCATTGTCATAACAACTGACATTAAATATCTTGCTGTTAATAACCACCGCGATGAATACCTGGCACTAAACATACTTCAATTCAATAAATGCACTGTAGTCATAGTCGACATATACATTTGTCCAGCATTGCAAATACAAATGGCCAAAGATTCCGGCAGTTATTCTTGTGAAATTGCTCTCTTCAACAACAAAACATCCCCTGATTGTAATTTTGGCTATATCCAGAACAATATCTCTTTTATTCCATTGCACAACGTAAACCAATGGCTGTATGCAACAACGAAACCTATAGAACTAACTGCAGTATGCGGCAATGATATCATACATATACAGGTCAAGACTTCTGGTATAATGACCATGAACTCAGCTTGTATAATAAAAGGAAAATTTCTTACCATTCGTGGACACGAAACTAGTGTCACTACTTTACGCAACTCCTATGCAACATTTGGTAATATCACCTCAATAGGAAAACCCTCTGAAGTTAAGAAAATATTAGAACCAAACCTCGTCTTGGATACCAAATTGGACCAGCTTACCGATATTCAAAACCAACTTAGGCACATTAAGAATTCTTCACTTGAAATATATCAGCCAGCAATTCATCATCCAAACATAGGCTTTTTTGCTCTATTTCTATCGCTACTCATAATCCTAACACTTACTGCCTGGCAATTTCGAATCAAATGCAACAAAACTGCCTCAGTCAACCTAACACCGGCACCTCCAAGGCCAACACCACGTCATTCTATTTCAGAGGTTTAACACTACAGGTTTTCGCTGACTGCTCAACGCGGCGGAGAATGTTAAAACATACATAATAAATAATTACCTTTATTATTATTAGAAGTTGTATGTATTTTTAAAGGAATACCTTCCCTTTTCTTTTATTATAAATATGAAATTTTGTTTATGTAGTATTTTAAGTTCATTTAACCAATGGTTTGTTATAAATTGATATTTAATGTAACTTCTGCTTATGTTGTATTCTAAGTTCATTAACCAATTTTTATTTACAAATTAATAAGTTTCATATTGCAATCAGTCATTTACCTTTAGATATTTTTATACTCATACAATTAATTCAGTCATTTACATTTAAGAGTAGTATTACAATAATTCATAAAATGCAAAGTCAGGCTTTATGACAAGTGCTGAAAATGTACATTGCTATTAATTTTAATATAGACGTATGAAATTAAAATTGTATAAAAGACTGGGAAAAATAAAGAAATTATGGCAAACAAAAATTAACTTTCTTGATTGCTAGACTAGTCTTAGTGTTTCTACTAAGACTTAACTTCAAGTAATATTAGCACATGGTGATTCTACCTGGGCTAAAAACAAAACAAAAAAACACACACTCTGAGCTCCAAAGGAATCCTTTGGTGCTCAAACTTTTACACAGTTGTAAACGCAACAACAAGTTCATGTCACTTCAAGGTCAACAGACAATATCCAGCTTGTTTAAGTCATTATACACTAGACTTTGGGAAATCACAGAACAAACTCATGCAACTCGTCTGAAGCCACTACTGGATAAAATACACACAAGGGAGCACAATTCACAAATACAGAACTTAACCGATTTACAAAACTCACTAAAGGCACAGGAGATACTACAGCTTCCAAGCAGAATTGACATAATAAATTTCACATGACTGTCGGTTATTTAGCATTAATAGCTACTTTCTGTATAGTAATATAGTTAATCAGCAAGAAAACATGTTCAAGACGTTTAACTCCAATTCCAGCGCCACGTCAACAACAAACAACTTCAGACTTCAACCAAACTGATTAAAAAATTTTAAATAAAATTCTACAAGGTCTTACATCAGATAAGAACGAATGCCAGCCTAGCACATTTTGAAACAAGAGAAGACAACATAGAATCGCAGTGTAGCTGAAATTCATTATTGTCCATTGTTATAAGTTTCTTTTATTTCATTATTATATTCCATTGTTTTGCATATTACTGTTTACGTTATTATTAATTGTATTAATTACATAACTAAGAACGTTTTTTAGGGTCCGTACACCAAAGGTGTAAAAAGGAACCCTACTGTTTTCGCTACGCTGTCCGTCACACGGTATTTTCTCAGGAACCGTAAGAGCTACGGACCTGAAATTTGGACAGAGTATGTAGAACCTTGGCCACTACAACATCAAATACATGAGAATTAGAAATTAAGGGGTTCTCCAAAACGAGCGACGGAATATGTTAAAATCTCATGTAATATACATACTATTGTATGTACATATGTATATTGACACTTGAAATTTGTAAAATTAGTGTATTTTTATATAGACTACAACAATAAACATTAAAATATTAAAAAATTTAAATTAAAGGGTGGTCCATCAGTTAATGCAATTTTGACTATGTAATTTTGACAAATTGCTATATCTTGGAAACCGTAAGAGGTAAACTCTTGAAATTTTCAAAAACGGTGAAACTAAAAAATTATAAAATCGCCAAACCGAAAAAAGTCGCTAAAACCTGAAAAAATCGCCAAACATTTAAAAAAAATCGACAAAATTAAAAAAATCGCCGAAACCAAAAAAAATCAACTATATGAAAAAAACGCCATTATTAAAAAAAATCGCAAAAATAAAAAAATCCCAAAATTAAAAAAAAACGCCAAAATAATAAAAATTGCCAAGATTAAAAAAACTTCAAAAACCAAAAAAAAATCGCCAAAACGTGAAAAAAGTGCCAAAACTCAGAAAGCGCCAATAAATTTAAAAAACCCCCAAACTAAAAAAAAACGCTTAAAACCGAAAAAACCAAAAAACGAATAAAATGCCAAAACTATAGTTTATATAGTTCGTATTGAATTACATATCTCGTGCCCGTACGGAACCCTTCGTGCGCGGGTCAAAGTCGCACTTCGCTGAATTAATTTTTATTTTGTATTTTTTGAGTTGCACTCAACGGAGGTAGTATGTTAATATATTTCTTATTTGTTCGTTGGGATGTGCATATTATTGTTTATGTTATTATTAATTGTATTAATTTCATAACTAAGATTAAATTTTTTGTTTGTAACCATACCAAGTCAATGACCATGTATTGCACAAAATGTTTTATGCAAACATTACAATATTTATGTATTACAATTTTGCAATATGCAAAAGTTATCAATTATTAATTTTACACAAAACAAAACAATTGATCATTTATAGAGTAAGCATTTCTTTTCTTTAACTTTATGTACATATAAAAGAAGGCAAAATAAAGTTAGTAGAATAACAAATCAATTGTTTTGTTGAACACTGCCTCCAAGTTCAAGTGCTTGTGAGGACAACAAATTGTACCACAACTATCTCCAAGTTCAAGTGCTTGTGAGAATCCCATTAACCACAATTCTTCAAGCTACAAGTGCTTGTAAGAAAGACTTTACAATTTACATTAGTAATGACTGTATTACCAATGCAGTGTGGTGCAATTATGTCCTTTTGTTCTGAAGTAAGGCCAATTTAGCTTATTTCTTATAACTTTATTTCATTAAGCCGACGAAAATCGGTACACTGTGCCGATAGTGGGATCTCGGTTTTAGGAAACTATGTTAGGAGATATTATTATTACTGTAATGTAAAGCACAAATTGTTTCAAATTGTACCACTGAAGTATAAAGTGTACCAGTGAACCAATGCAAATGTAATTGTACCAAATTTGGCATTTTTATTGTAGTTGTGCATGTACCTAGTATAATTGTATCATGGTCTATGTGTTTAATAAGTTTTAGTAACATAACTGCCATTGGAACAGACAGTGCAAACAGTAAGTACGGTTAAAAAAAATTCTTTATATGTACTTTGTTAAAAGATTAAAATAGCTTCACCAAATTGGAGTGTTTTCCATTCACTGAACTTATGCAACTCACAAGTGAGAAAATCAATTCCCAATTCTGTCTAATTTTTTGTTATTTACACAATCCGTTGCGAACGCTTAAGTATAAAAAATAGACTTGTGTCCAACAGTTCTTTTTGAAATAGTTCGTTCAGTTGGACACGAGTCCGGCCAAAAACGTCAATGTAAATTAAAATAGGTTTGAAACAACTTTTGATTCAAACGCTCTCAAACTAGTTCCAAAAGAAGTGTTGGACACAAGCCTAGTGTGGACTCAAATACATTTTTCAAACTTGTATATAATAAAATGCATAATTAAAAAGTACCATGAGGTTATCATAACATGGTTTTGCCATACAATTTTACATTAACCCAATTTTCCCGGTGTGCCAATATTGGATCAATTTAATTTTTCTCTTAAAAATCCATATACTCATTTTTTTATTTAGCTTCCACTTTGAGATATTTACTTTTATATTGTTAACAAAAGAATGTGCACGATTCAACTCGGGCTTACATCTGTGTGGCAAATGCCACACAAGCGTAACCAACTAATTACTAATGCAAAACTGTTTTATTCAGACATGTATTTATTAAGTTAAGCAGTTTCATACATAATTAATAGACAACTTTATAGAATCCAAAATGATTGCAAACTGTTATTTAAATCAATAAATATATATCTGAATCAAACAGTTTTTCATTAGTAATTAGTTGGTTACGTTTTTTTGGGCAAAGGACACACAAGAAATGCCAGATTTAAACTCAGCTTAAGTCATTGTATACCCTACAGGAAGGCTACCAGTCATTTGGCTACTGATTTGACTAGTAGCGACGACCACAACTTCGGTCACTGGTCCCAGTTAGTTTATTAGGGGCTTGGTGAAAAAAATTACCAAAACATTTGTGTACGTGTGATTTTTTCTCTCTCTCTAACTTATTAATTTCAGTTAATTAAATCACATATATCTGAACTCCTTACTCTGCTACGTTTTTGCCAGTCACAGATTACATAAGCATTGGTGAACCATGACTAGTCAATGGTTACAAGGCAACTAGTCACCTATTACCAAGGTTGGCAAACGGTATCCTAAAAATACCGATACCGATTCAAATACCGCTAAAATTAGATACCGGTATCGATACCGAAATCCATTTCGGTTAGAAAATACCGGTATCCAGAATACCGTTTACGTCTATACCAGTATGTACCGGTATACCGATTCCAACCAAAAATAAAATTTCAAATATATATTTCAATTAACTTTATTTTATAAACACGCTTTTGTTCTCCTTTACACATTCTTATGAAGCGCGGTGTTTTTTAATCAACCGGAAAGTGCAATCACATCATAATCATCACTAGTGCGAAATCCATACTAACAAACTTCGTGATTTCCTTAATGCCTTTAGGAACGAAAAATGAATCTCTAGATATGTAAATGTAGATATATAAGTTTTAAATTTTTAAAAATAGCAAAGCGGTTGTAAGCCACAGTTGTTATATATGAAATCGCGAAAATTAGTATATTGACTGTTCCCGATACACAAGCTAATGCGAAGATTTAAAGTTTTGAAAAGTGCTTTTTTAATATATCCACATTAAACTGGTCACAAAGATATTTTTCTTTAATTGATATACTACATACATATGTGTGTGCTCTGTGTAAAATATGATGTTTTCTGCCATAAATGCCTAGCGGGGCCTGAATTACCCGATACACAGTAGGGATTTTCTAAAAAAAATTTTAAATAATTCTAGTTTCTAGTTCCTGATTGTTATGAAATTATATATATGGTAGAGCTAAAAAAAGTCTGCTATATTTGTGGGCTTACAGTTTAGGAAATATGTATTAGAGAAAAAAGATTAAAATTTTGGCTTTTTTTACCAATTTTGGTCCACTGTTCTGCTCATGGAAGTCAAATCTTGTAACATTAAAAAAAATTGGTATCAAAATCACAATTAAGTCAAAAGTTATAAGCAATTCAAACTCAAATGTTAAAAAAGTATATTTTCGCCGTTTTTTGAAAAATTGGATTAATTATTTCGCTATTATAAAAGAATTTCGCCAATCAATATTTTCGGCTGTAAAGTCTCTAGGTAAAAAATTAAACAATCAATACACAGAAAGTAATAGCAAATAGAATTTGCTTTAGAGTTCCCGTCGATTTCCAATAAAATTAAATTAAAAATGGGACTTTTCAGTATTTTTGTAGTCTTCTTATTTTTCGCTGGACGCATATTAGATTTTTGGAACTACATATTTAAAAAAATATCAAACATTTTTTTACAGCATTGGAATTTGATATATATAACAAAAATAAGTCTAATTCAAATATAGGGTTAATGGGTTGACAGGGATGATGGTGAAAAATTTTCGAAACTTTTATATTGAAGTTAAAGATTGCTCTCTTGAGATGAAGAAAAGTACTTACTATAACTATCTAAATGTTAATTGTATCAGAAATTTGTTTTAATCTGAAATTTATTTGCTGGTGGTTCAGCTTTGTCTATATGCAGATTAAAATATAATTATGACAATGAGAAATTTGTTTTGTTTGTTTTTAAGTTGGCTACAAGAATATTGTCTATTGCTTGATTTGAAATATTCAAATATTCGTTTCCTCTGAATTTGGCGAGCACGAATACGAATATATAAAAAGCCTAATATTCGGAAATTCGAATACGAATATTCGCACATCACAAGATGCATACAATTCTACAAGTACTTCGTGTATAATATATGTATCTACATAAACAGTATGTATTTATTTTTATTTTGTTTAATAAACCAAAATGTATACTTTATATATGCAAAGTTTCAACTGCAGTTTTCTTATTTTACTTTTTTAATAAATAATTTTTTAATAAAAGTATAAAATTTTATATAGAAATATATAAGTTTAAATGCTTTTTATGTTAATGTAAAAATACTCCCTTTTCGAAGTAATTTAATATAAAAAAACTTTATTTTTGCTATGCCCACTGTCTGAACTAATAAATTTAGCAGTAATATCGGTATACCGGTTTTATAAACTCGGTAACGGTATGTACCGGTAATAGCGATACCGAAATAAAAGAAATACCGATATCGTTACCGATACCAAAATTTACAAAATAGTTGTACCGGTATCAATTCCGATACCGTTGTTTTTCGGTTGCCAACCTTGCCTATTACTAGTCAATATTTACGTAGAAACTGGTAAAATGTAACTTTTAAATAAAAAACATAATTTATAATACTTTTTGTTTAATTTTATTTGGTTTTTTATTACAAAAATAACTCTAAAATACATAAGTAAATAGCATTTAAAACAAAAAATACAAATATACAAAATCTCCAAATAACTTAACCGGTATATAGCCCTCACATCTTTTCGTCTCCAACGCACCTTGCTCACTACAAATATCTAAAATTTAGAAAATAAATATACAAATTAAATTAAACTTTGTGAATATCTTTTATGCACGATTTTACTTATCTTTTTCAATACTTTTATAACCTTTTACAGACTGCATGAATTGCGGCTTCTTCACAACGCGTTTTCCCCTTTCCAAATATCTAAAAATTGGAAAAGAAACGAATACATACATACATACTAGTGATGCACGAATATTCGTATTCGTATTCGGATTGTCGAATATTCGGTCATTTTCAGGCGAAAATGAATGTATTCGTATTCGCTAAATTCAGGCGGAGCGAATAGGAATGTATTCGTATTCGTCAAATTCAAGCTAATACGAATATTTTTCCAAAGAAATTAAATAAATAAATGCATAAATCCTAAACGAAATTTATATAAATAATTAAAATTTTAGTTTGTACAAATACATTAATTTTTTTACAGAAATTTGTGCTTTGTATCATTTTCAAATATCATGCAATGACGATCTTTAAAATTTTGGGTACTTTTTATTAACTTTAAAGTAAGCCAATAAGAGTGTGAAGTCCTTTTTCATAACAATTTTTTAATATTTCATATTGCATATAATATTCGTATTCGTATTCGCGAATATCGTTTCAAATATTCGTATTCGCGAATATCGTTTGAAATATTCGTGTTCGTATTCTCGAATATCGAAAATTGACATTCGTTACATCACTAATACATACACATGAATGTATATTTTTAATTAAACTGTATAAAATTTCTTTTAATCATTATTGTTTTTATCTTACTTTTTCACAAACACCATAATTTTTTTAACACTTATGCTTTTTAATTTTAAAAACCGAACGAAATTATTTTCAGTAAAATTCAATATTTTAAAAATGTTGACATATGTACATTAGATGTTCCACTCTCGCATATATGTTAGAGTAGAGCAACTATAATAAATATTGAAATGAATGAAAAATTGTTGTAAATGTGTTAGTAAAAAAATTGTTTGAGTTAGTTTCAGTCATTCATTTCTTGTATGGTAGTGTTCTATAAGCTTTTGAATGTGATAAAAACTCTTCGAAGAATATGCGATCAAAAAAGTTAGTATATTTTTTTGTAATATAAAATTATTTATTTTAAGTTTAAAAATAAAATTTTACATTTTTGTGTGCGTTTTAAGTGTTTATAAAATTTGTAGAAATCAAAAATTAGATGTTTGTTGTTAAAAAAATTTTCCTTTTTTGGAACACTAGTCTAATCAATGTAGTTCATTGGATTTTTTTAGATTCTTAACCACTGAAGATATATTGAATATAGTCGATGTTTCTATAACTCCTCCTGAAAAAAGTATGGGTAGTGAGGAAGATAGTGCAGATGAAGAAGGAGATGCAGATATAAATCATCTCAGTGCACGGCAGTTAGAAGCCGAAGCTTTAGCGAAATATACATCAAGAAATGGGAATGTTGATTATTTGGGTGAAGAAACTGATGAAAGCAATGAAGATAACATTCCACTTTCTCAGCTTCAATAACAAATATACAGTCGCAGAAGAATTTATAGAACTTGGGAGAAAGAAATCGATTTGGAGCAAAGAATAGGACCGTTTATTTCCTCTGAAACATTGTAAAACGTATCTTCAGATCCACTTAAATGTTTTGAGGTATTTTTTGATGAAGAAGTATGCGAATATCTAAAAAGCATGTTTATAAAATATGCCAGGTCTAAAGGTGATCACTAGGGAAAGGATTTTCATGCATTTAAAATCACGTTTTAAGTACATAAAATATGCAATAAAAATATAAAAATATGTATTTAAAACTAATAAAATATGCATTTATCAAATTTTTTTCAACATTTAAGAACATTAGAAACTTTAAAAAATCAGCTTCATTGCTTTCTTATCAAACATTTTGACATTAAAAACTTAAAAAACATAAAAAGCTCAGCTTCAATCATTTTTTAAAAAATATTTTGTCGAACCATATGGAATACAAAATACGAATAAAGTTCAGTCGAACTTTTATTTACGTACATTAATGAATAAATATTTCTTTTTAAATAAAATAAAGTTATTGGTGCGCATTTAAATACTGCTATTTTGTTCGTGAAATATTCAGTTTCTAAGTTTTCATTGTTAGAACTATATTGATACAATTTGTTGCATATATTTAAATTTATTTTTTACCGCGTCTTCAATTAATTCACCTTGAGGTGTTAAAGAAAAAAGAGCCTCTAATTGGGATATAATGTGAACAAGAAAGCAATATTATGTGTGCACAAATATCAATTTAGGCAGAAGGCTTTCGGATACTATATTTTTATTAATAAAATTAAAGACATTTTAAAGTAAAAAAACTTTGCACCATATGCAAAAAAAAATGTTTGTTCAAGTGTACGTTTTTGTATGAAAATTTTGTTTTAAAGTACACTTCAAGCACACGTTATTTTTTTTTTTTGTTGCAAATGTGGGAAAGTTTGTTGACTAAAATTTCCTTAATTTTATTAATAGAAATATAGTATCCGACAGCATTCTGCCACGTCCCCCATCTAGTTACTTGTAGAATGCATCCGTATCGTATCACTGGATATTTTTCATTAAAGGCTGAAACACGCTAAGGAGCTTTCAAAAGGGCTTTGTATGCACATGAAATTAATGCGGTTTAAAAGGGCTATTATACCATCCTCTTGTTTCTTTCTTTAATTTTGAATGGGATTGGTATTCTTGACTTAAGCCAAGGTATTGAACTTTCAGTCCTACGGTGTTTGTTAATATCGATTCATATCACCAAAATAAGGATCGTAAATTTTTCTCGTTTTCTTCTTTTTGTTCTTACACAGTTGTAAAAACTACATCTCTCATGTACTTTACAACTAGTAAAAAAAGCCAACATTTTATTTATAGCATGAAAAAAGTAAAAAATTTATTAAAAATATACATTTATGATGAAATATGCAAAAATATGTATTTATTATAAAATATGCAAATATATGCACTAACAAATCGATGCGATTTTGTCGCAAATTTGTTGATTCACAAAGATATTTTATTTACGTTGATCTACGACTAACGACAGAAAACATGTATTTACATGAAAATCCTTTCCCTAGTGATCACTCTTTCGATATGAACATTCCCGATCTCATGTTATTTGGCAATACTATTGTTATCGGGATATTTGAATATACCAAGGTGGAGAATGTTATGAAAATGTGATACAGAAACATACAACTTGACGATAGGCAGTGCAATGCGGCGTAATAGGTTTGAACAAATTAAAAAGTATACACATTGTTCGGACAATGATAATCTTGCAGAGAACGAAAAATTTGCCAAGCTTCGACCCATATTCGATTTACTCAATGCAAGGTACATGAAATATGCCATTATGGAAGAAAATCTTTGTATAGATGAAAGTATGGTACCATATTTTGGCAGACATCCAGCCAAACAGTTTTTAAAAGGAAAAGCTATTCGATATGGATATAAAATGTGGTGCTTGTGTGAAACATCAGGCTACCTAGTGCATTTTGTGTTATATCAAGGAAAACAAGAAAATAGAACAAATGGATTTAGGAGCGGGTGGTTCTGTGGTTCTGGACCGACTATCCAATGTTCCAGTAAATTCCGGATTCAAAATTTATGCAGATAGATATTTTTCGTCTTTACAATTGGTCAATCGTTTGCAAGAATTAGGATTTGGCTATACAGGTACAATCATTGCAAATCGATTATAAGATTGCACTATAACGAACAAAAAGAAAATGGGGAAGAAAAAACAAGGAGCATTTGATTTCTGCACTGATACACAAAATTCGGTTACAGTTACAGCATGGAATGATAATCGTGTACTTTATACTATATCTTCTTGCGATGAAACTCGAACCATTGGTAAAGCTTCAAGTTGCATATCATCCGAGAAAAAATGCCTGTCGATCAACCAAATGTTATCGCAAGATATAACAAATACATGGGTGGGTGGAGTCGATAGAATGGTTAAAAAACATTGACAAATATAGTTAGTATCAGATCAAAAAAAATGATGGTAGGCTCCATTCACATTTTGTTTAGACACGGCTGTTAACAATCCATGGTAACTTCACAGAAAGAAACCGGGTGACAAAAAAAGGAGCTTGATTATTTGCATTTCCGTCGACAAATAGTGTACGCTTAGCTAAAAAAATATGGAAATCTTCCATATTTCTTAGATGAAATCAGGTATGACCGTGTGGAACACTGGATTACTCCAGCTCCTAAGCAAAATCGCTGTGCTTTTTGCCAAAAAAAAAGCAACGAAATTCTGTAAAAAATGTGGGGTTAATTTGCATGGAACGTGTTTTAAAGATTTTCATCATAAATAGCAAAACAACTCTTTATGTATATCAAATACAAATACATAATCAGGGGTGTCACAGAAAACAATGTTATCAAAATTGGTTTTGAAAACGATACAAAACAAGTAAGAGTGCTATATTCTGCTGTGCTGAATCTTATATACCCTTTACCAAAGTGCGTTTATGTAGTATAGAGATACATACATAAGCACAGAGAGATTTAGGTACATATTAATTTTGTGAAAAAATTCATACTTTTTTCTAGTGCAATTTTTAGGTTTTTGGTATTATGTTTGATTGGTGCTTTTTAAATTTTGGCGATTTATTTTATTTTGCTGAATTTTTTAGTTTTGGCGATTTTTTTTTCATATAGGCATTTTTTTTTGGTTTTGGCGATTTTTTTCAGTTTTTGGCGTTTTTTTAATTTTGGCGATTTTTTTTCATTTAGGCGATTTTTTTATTTTTTATATATTTAATTTTTTTTTATTTTTTTGTGGCAATTTTTTTAGTTTTGACACTTGTTTTCTCGTTTTGGCGTTTTTTCGGTTTTTGGCGTATATTTTCATTTTGGCGATTTTTTTTCTTTCTGGCAATTTTTTTGATTTTGACAATTTTTTTTTTTCATTTAGGCGATTTTTTTATATTTTGGCGATTTTTTTTCATATGGGAAATTTTTTTTGTTTTGGCGATTTTTTCGGTTTTTGGCGTTTTTATTTCTTTTTGGCAATTTTTATAGTTTTGACACTTTTTTCTGGTTTTGGCGATTTTTTTCGGTTTTTAACGCTTTTTTAATTTTTCATTTAATCGATTTTTTTAATTTTTGGAGATTTTTTACATATAGGCAACTTTTTTTGTTTTGGCGATTTTTTCCGGTTTTTGGCGTTTTTTTAATTTTATCGTTTTTTTCATTTTGGCGATTTTTTTCGTTTTGGCTTTTTTACATTTTTGGCGATTTTATAATTTTCGGATTTTTTAGTTTGACCTTACAGTTTCCAAGATATAGCAATTTGTCAAAGTTACATAGTCAAAATTGTATTAACTGATGGACCACCCTTTAATTTAAATTTTTTTAATTTTAGTGTTAATTGTTGTAGCCTATATAAAAATACACTAATTTTACAAATTTCAAGTGTCAATATACATATGTACATACAATTGTATGTATGTTACATGGGATTTTAAAAGTTTTCGTCACTCATTTTGGAACACCCTTTAGTTTTTAGCTTTTATATATTTGTTGTTGTAGCGACCAAAGTTCTACACACACTGTCCAAATTTCAGACACGTAGCTTCTACCGTTCCTGAGAAAATGGCCTTCTTCCTAAAACATGAAATATGTTTAATTATTAGGAAAAAAGTTAAGGAAACGTTTTTTTATTTTGTTAAATTTAAAAATTTTTTTAATTATAAATACCAGTTTTATTCATACCGAAGTATAAAATAAGTTAATTTAATAAAAAAGTAATAAAAACTTGTTTTCGGTAGTTATTTTCTATGGGAAAATCGAGTTTGAGTTTTCCAGCTCTGAAACCGTCTGCCCGATTTTGCTGATTTTTCAATAGCAAAATTTTTCGGAAAATTTCTAACACACCAGTCCTAGAACGAAGTCTCTAGCTGCTCTGGGAGCTTGGGAAAACCGATTTCACGTACAGACAGATGGACATCGCTTGTTCGTCTTCCCTATATATAAGGATCCAGAATATATATACTTTATGTGTCGCTTATTAATATTGTAGAAATTACAAACGGAATGACAAACCGTCAAACAAACAAAACAATATATACCCTTTTACCATTTTTTGGTAAAGGGTATAAAAAATGCTTTGGTGTCATGAAAACCAATGTTGTCATTTTTATGTTCGAATGGAATTGATGTCGATTTTAGGTGTCATAGATCCCAATGTTATCGGTTTTGTTATTGGAAATAAACCAGGCACCTAACAGCTGCCAGTTTTCATTCCGGCGTATTTTAATTTTAATTTTTTTTAAATTTAAGTAAATTTACTTATTTTTTTAAACGTTTGGTTAATAAATGAAATATTTTCACATATTTCATGGTATACTACAATTCTCCTTGCAACTCACTGTAGAAGAAATCATATACATATGTATGTACTTATGTATTGTAAAAATAGTCCCTTGATCTGCATTAATAATTGATGTGCGTTTCCAATCGGACCCAGTATTGATAAATTAACCGATCCATAACGTTGAGCACATTACTTAAATTGTCACTATGCTTCTATATAGACGACTTTTATATATGTAGTTATCGGCTGATATTTTATAAGATCCTTCCGATAAAAGACGCAAAGCCATTTTTTTCAAAACCGGAATATTTTAGACTATCGGTACCATAGCAAATGCTTCGCTTCAAATATTCAAAGCTGCTTTTAACACACATACATAAGCGCAAAATAAAATATGCGTACACTTTCTTGGTCAGTTCTCGTTGTACCGTCATAGTGAATAGTCGATTAGCGGAATTTTTCTTACATTCTTATTAAACAAACAAAAAATTATAAAAAAAAATATTCGTAGTGCATATTATTCGTAATAGGTACATACTCACTTTAATAAATAAGCTTTATGTGGAAATAACAAAAAAAAACCGAAAACAAAAAAAAAACACAAACAGTGACATTGAGGAATACTCTATACGAGTAACTCAAAAACAAATAAACAATCATAAATTACAAAAACAAAAAAAAAACCGTAAGCAAAAAAACACAAAAAGTTCCCTTGAGGAATACTCTGTATGAGTACCTCAAATACCAAAAAAAAAGTGAGTTCTAACGGCAGAAATGCCTATTTTACTGTGAGTTCTGAAGCTCTAAACGAAAATAATACAAATAATAAATCTAATGAAAGTATTTTTTTAACGGCAAATCCAATTTTTCGTCAGCGATCAACTTCGCTTTGTCCAATGCCAAATAGTGATTCATTAACATTACAGTTGCCTAGTACTTCTTCATATAAGTCAGTAATATCATCTCCTTCAGGCTCGTGTTCATCACTTAATAAAGTTATCACTACAGATAAAAGTAGCTCAAAACCCAAGGTACAAGTCGGAATGGACAGATACATAACAGTGGTAAAGCGTGGGCGAATTCTTCAAAAATTTCATCTGCTCCAAAGATGTCTAGGGATAATAGCGCATCATCTACCAATCGTCAAAATCGTTTTTCATTATTGCAAGTCACCGACGACAAGCCCGCTGCATCATCGCAAACGTCTTTTAAGCCACCACCTATATATTTGCGAGAGAGAAATTCTAACGCACTAATTAAAAAATTAGTCTCGGCCATTGGTGAAAACGCATTTCATGTTATTCCAATAAAGCGTGGTAACATTGACGCAAAATAGTGACTGAATTCGACAAAAAATAAAACAAGTTTTTGGCAAGTTTGGCTTAAGAGTGCCAAAGGTATGCAGATAGTATTGTTATGTTATTATGTTATGTTATGTTATTATGTTAATCCCGAAGAAGTAAAAGATGCACTCATGATACAAGGATTTAAGGTAAAAAATGTTACAAACATAATCAATAGGGAGAAGATCCCCCAGCCTCTATTTCGTGTTGAATTGGAGCCGAATGATATACAGCTGAAAAAAACGAGACACACCCAATTTATAGCCTAAAATACCTCATACTCAAAAATCACAGTTGAAGAGCCACATAAGCGATCAGGTCCCGTACAGTCCCATAATTGCCAGGAATATGGCCACACAAAAACATACTGTAAATTACCCACTGTTTGTGTTGTGTTCGGCGAATTACACGGCACTGCTACTTGCAATAAGCCAAAAGATCAAAGTGATAAAAAATGCAGTAATTGTGGAGGCAATCACACCGCTAACTACAGAGGTTGTCCTGTGTACTCTTTTGTCAAACAGACTATGGTGCAAAAACCCAACACCAGTTACTTCCAGTGTATCGTATGCCGATGCTGCTAAAACAAATTCTATTCCCCCACAAAATGTTCCACCTCCAAATAATTCAACGAATGCAAACTCAAGCTGTAACTTTAGTCGCCTTGAAGCTACTATTGACAATTTGGTGCAAACTATAAATAATTTTACAACAAATATGACTACCATGATGCAAGAAATGCTGATAATGCAGAATACTCTGCTTCAAGCATTAATTAACAAGCCATGAACACGTTAAAAATATGTTTCTGGAACGCAAACGGCATTCGCCAACATAAAAATGAACTTGAGCACTTCCTTACGGAAAAAAATATTGATATAATGTTGGTCTCCTAGACACATTTGACTTCGAGAAGCTTTTTCAAAATAAATGGCCACACTATGCATGATACAAAGGACCCTAGAGGGAGAGCATGCGGTGGATCTGCAATTCTAATTAAGTCAAGACTCAAGCACTATATCCTTGACAACGTTAGTGAAGAATATATGCAAGCTACGAATATTTTTGTAGAAATTTTTTTTTCTAATTTCGTGATATCATCAATTTACTCACCTCCCAGATTTTCAGTTACCGAAGATCAGTATGAGAAGTTCTACAAATCGCTTGGATCTTGTTTCGTGGCAGCTGGAGACTACAATGCAAAGTATACGTACTGGGGGTCGCGCCTTGTAACACCTAGAGGTCGAGCTTTGTTTAATACAATTTCAAAAATGGGATTAGATGTTATTTCGAGTGGGGAGCCCACTTATTGGCCTACTGACGTACGAAAAATTCCGGATGTTATTGATTTTGGCGTAATGAAAAATATTTCTAGGGATTTAATTAATGTTGAAACTTCTCTAGATCTCTCCTCCGATCACTCCCCCACTATCGTTACAATTTGTAACCCACTAAGAAGTGACTTACCTCACTCATATATGAAGATGACCAATCGTGTTAATTGGCTGGGATTCAAAAAATATCTTAGTAGTCATTGCACGGAAAATATTGCGTTAAGAACACCCAATGACATTGAAACTAACATTGCCAATCTTAACGAAATTATTAAACAGGCTGCTGAACATGCCACTAACTCCCATCCGTAGTCTGGGTTTAATAAAATTTATTCCAGGGATATTGAACATCTCGTATGTGAAAAAAGAAGAGCTAGAAGGGAATGGCAACAGCACAGATCACCTCAACACAAAATCAGATTTAAAGAGTGCACTAAACGACGTCAAGAGTTGCTTGCATCTGAAAAAACTGCATCTCTTAAAAATTATTTGGAAGGTCTTGATGTCACACCAACATCTAGTTACTCTTTGTGGCGCGCTGCTAGAAAGCTTAAACCTCCTGTTGAGTTTAAGCCACCTCTGCGCACATCTACCGGAGATTGGGCAAGAAGCGATACGGAAAAATGTAAAATATTTGCTGAGCATTTAAAATCCGTATTTACCCCAAATACATGTACCTGTGTTGCTTATTTGCCGAGTGTAGTTGCTCTACCCCCTCGAGCCTTAAAGTTTAAGATGCGTGATGTACATAAAGTAATTGCTGAACTCAAGCCAAAGAAAGCTCCAGGTATTGATGGAATTAGTAACAAGATGCTGATGAAATTGCCGCATATTGCAATAAGAATCTTGCAGTTTATTTCTAATGCCATATTACGACTGGAGTAGTCGTAACTCTGGAACAACTCTGGAAGCTTGCAAAAATCAAAATGATTCCAAAGCCGGGCAAAGATCTTACTAAAGCTGAGTCATATAGGCCAATAAGTTTGCTGTCAACTATGTCAAAACTCTTCGAAAAGCTGCTCATGACAAAATTGTCCCCAATTTTAACTGATAGTGGGTGCATCCCAGACCATCAATTTGGTTTTAGAAGTCAGCATAGCACCATTGATCAAACTCATAGATTGGTTCAATTTATAAGAAAAACATTTGAGGAAATGAAGTATTGTTCTGCCCTGTTTATTGACGTTTCTCAGGCATTTGATAAAGTGTGGCATGAAGGCCTAATTTTAAAATTAAAATCATATCTACCAATAAATTTAGTGAATTTATTAGAAAGTTACTTTACTACCCGGAAGTTCACGGTTGTGGAAGGAGAATTATTGAGTGTGCCCGAATCTATATCATCCGGTGTGCCACAGGGTAGCATACTGGGGCCAGTTTTGTATTTGATCTATACTTGTGATATGCCTTTGAGCTGCAATATCCATACATCTACGTTTGCCGATAATACAGCCTGCCACGAGGCTTCCCGATATCTACAAGAACAGATTACACAATTGGAAATGTGGTTGAACTTATGGAGAATTAAGTAAATGAATAAAAGTGTGTCCATTTAACGTTTACCATAAGAAGAGATACTTGTTCCCCAATTCGAATCAATAATCAAAATATTCCTCAACATTCCCAAGTGAAATACCTTGGTATACACCTTGATCGAAGGCTTACATGGAAACATCATATTGACTTTAAGCTAACTCAGATGAAACTTAAGTTATCTCAAATACACTGGTTGATTGGCAAAAATTCAACACTTAGCCTGGACTGTAAACTTTTAATATACAAGTCGCTTTTGAAGCCAATGTAGAGAGAATCCAACGAAGACAAAACAAAATTTTACGGTTAATAACATCGGCTCCATGGTAATCAAAAGTTCCAATATCCATCGTGATTTAAATATGCCACTAGTGATTGAAGAAATTGCAAAATACGCAGGCAAATATTTAACAAAACTCGAGTCACATCCTAATCCGCTTGGTCATAATATTTTGAACTTTACTGGACACATCCGCCTAAAAAAGAGGGACACAAGGGCTCTATTACTCAACACTCCAGATGGGATTTCTTGAAATACTTTTTTTATACTTTTTATACATTTTTTCTTTTTTGAATTATCACTACTTATGTATTATTTATAACTATTAACAAGTTTATGTCCGACAGTGGTCGGTCCTAATAATTACATTTTAGATTTAAGATTTGAATACTTGTTATTAGTTCATATTTGAAGATACAATAAATAAATAGATGTATTAAAAAAAAAAAACTTTCTTGGTCAGCTCAAGTGGATTGATGCAATTTATATGTAGCTGGCAGAGCTGTAAATGAATCACTAATTTTTTAATTAATTCGCGAATCATTCATGCACTGAATTAGCAAATTTTAAATTAATTATTTTCACAAAAAAAATTAATTGAATTAAATTTGAGTCAATTTAAATGAATTTGGTAAAATTGAATTGCAATTCGTTTTCAATTCAAATGAATTTGTGAAATGAATTGCAATTCGTTTCCAATTCAAATGAATTTGTCAAAGTGAATTGCACTTCATTTTTCAAATTCATTTGAATTGAATTGATTTTGAATTCATTGAAATGAATTAGCACAATGAATTGCAATTCAAATGAATGAAATCAAAAATGAGTTGCAATCAATCAAATTCAAGAGCACGACTATAAACAAAGGAATTTAAAGTTTTCAACTGAAAATCAATGCATACTGAAAAAAAAGAAATCTTTCTAAGTCAAACAGTTAGTAATTAGTGGTTAACCGTTTTTGGGCACATGTGTGCATTTTAATAATTCTAAGCTATGGACCCATAAAATTTTTATTTCAATAAAAAAGTCTATTTTTAGTAACATGTTGCTTGCGATAGAATTGAAAATCAGGCTGGATATGATTACCATATTTATGGAAAACAATTGTGTTTTTAAGTACATACATTGTAATTTTTTCTATTTTTGTTTATTTGTGAAAGATAACTTTATTTTTTTGAAATATATATAACATAATAATTACCAAAAAGTTTATTTAAATTGAAAAAATTTTTAATTGCTTCTGGAATATTAAATGTATTTTTTTCTTAGTAATTGTTTATTTTTAACCGACTCTTGCTATTTTCTAGCCTTTAGAGAAAGTAAGTGTCATATTTTCGATATTGTCTTGGCATTGATGTCGACAAAAAGTTATGGAATAAAGATGAATAATATTAGTTATCAAACCAATTTTCTTCACTCAGATTTTGTAAAAAAAGTTTTTGGTTTATGTGATGACTACTTGCCATTTTTTCACCAACTAAACAATTTAAAATTGTTACACTTTTTTCGTAAAACAAATATGTTACATATCGAGAGCCTATATTCAAAACACGTCAACTCAGATTTGGTCAAAATCAGTTTCCGATGGCAAATAGCTCCCCTATGCAATATTCATCTGTAGTATGAGTTTTTTCTCGTTTTATATCAATTTTTCTTATTCTGCTATCTCAAAGTATATTTTTTTGGTGAAAATAAATGCTAACTCCCATGTAAATTTCCAATATTTAAAAAAAATTAGTAATTTATTAAAAATTTACCTCAAATCTTATTGCATTTGGCATGTTCAACACGAATCTGGTAAGGATTTTGATATCCTATAGCTAGTTTTTAAGATATGGTCACTTTAAACATATCAGAACATAGGGTTCCGATAAACAAAAATGGTAATGTATGTATAACTTTTGAACTGTTAATCGAATAGAAACATAATGTATGGACAAATTTTAGTCAACAATAAAAGCTTTCGAAATTGATAACTTGAAGTAACCCTGTTAAAGTAATGAGTGAGTTATAGAGTGCTAAATCTGACTACCTCGAGATGGAAGAGGCTTTAAGTCAGGCTTAAGCTATTTTTTTATCGCATTTTAAGGTTTTTCTTGTAGCTTTTCAATTGTTATATCTAGTACTGAGTAAAAGATTTCACAAATTAATTAAAATTAAAAAATAAATATAAATAAGATATTTTTTGCAGACCTATGAATTAGTAAGCATATTTAAACCATATTATCAGCGAGTTAACTAGTTTTTTCGCTCTACTGAAAAGTTAGCTTTTTTGAGTCGACGTATTTTGAATATAGGCTCTCGATATGTATAATAATGAAAACGACAATTGTTTTTGAAATGTATGTACATATGTATGTAGTATTTAGCGTTGCATAAATTAAGCGAGGTATATCAAGTGTATTAAGTAAGGTAGTATGTGTAGTAAGGTGTATCTAATTAGGTGGCAGCGCTACTTCAGTTGATAATTTTTTGCTCTATGTGCTTTGGTGCAAAAATTTTTGTGCTTTTGATATTCTTCGGTTCTTTACACAGCTATGGTTTCCGTATTATGGTATAACAAATACTTACGCAGTCACCTGTATAATTACACCATGGTAGTATGATAGTAAGGCAGATCAATCTGCCTTGATTAATACTTAAAAAATTTCCAAAATTTTGATAATAATAAAAAATTGATTTTTATAGCCTAATAATCGATTTCAGTATAAAATCGCAGACGCAAGATCGATTACAAAAAATCGGGTTTTTTAACATAAAATCGGTTTTCGATTGGAATCGAAATTGATTTACCAATCTCTAATACATACGTGAATACATTTCTCTGGGTGGCCAGCAGTGATGCAATTCCTCAGACTTTCTTATCACTTTTTCTAAGCACTCTTCTAATAACAAAAATGCTACAACTGATGATGTCACTTTAATTTATTTATGACCACTTATTCTTTATTTTTTATTATGTAATGAAATATAATTAATTCTATTGATATTTTAATGAAAACAATGTTATTTTTTGCAAAACAAATGAAATTAAAATTTTGTAGACAAATAAGTAAATGTGAGCAACAGCTGATTCGACCATTGGTTTTAAGGCCGTGATACACTATCCTATCCTACAAAGTCGTGCGATCTACGAAAAAGTACATCCCTGGTATGATGGTGTTTATGAAAATTTTCAAAAGACAATAACAATTCATCACACCAGGGTTGCAGTTTTTCATAGATCGCACGACTTTGTATGATAGTGTATCACGGCCTTTAGTTACATTCAAAATTAACAAAACCAACTTTGTTTCATGACACCAAATGAAACCAACATTGGTTTGCAAAAATGACAATCAGCAAAACCGACATGGTTTCTGCGACACCTCTGATTAAGTATTTAAAGGCTAAGTACCATTTTTCTTGAATGCAATAAATGAATTTTTAAAATGAAATATATTACTTTTTTAAATGAAATAAATTCATTTTATTATAAGCTACAAATTATATAGTGTTTTATTTTGTCCATTTAAATGTATCTGTAAGCCCGGTGTTCCAAAAATGGAGCATGCTCAAAATCTCACTTTTTGTTAAGTTTTTTGAAAATTCTTTCAGAAGCTATTATTTTAGCGTATTTTAAGTAAAAACAACATTAGAGTTTGCATATTTGAGAACAAAAATTATGGCAAAAAAGGGTTAAAAATCACGGTAGAACCTAAAAGTGGGTTAAAACTATATTCTGGCTTGATTTATAATGACAAATTATATGGCAATATTAGTTAAGACTATCGTGTATGTTCTGGCTTCCACATTGTTTTCACATGTTTTCTTGTGGGATCGCATGTTAAAACAAATGCTACACCTGTTTAAGTTGAAATTTAGAAAACAAAAATTAATAGTATGCCTTCGAGCATCCGAATTTAGATGAAATCAATTTTTAAATGGACGATTTCAAACTTTTAGATTTTTTCGTTTTCACTTTTGGCAAAAATACTCGTAATGTTTTCACTTGTTAACAGTCTTGTGAAAAGAATACGAGTTTTTTTTTCTAAAAGTGAAATCGAAAAATTCTAAAATCGTCCATTTAAAAATAATTACGCTGAGAAGATCGATAATCAGGACTAATTCCTCAGGAGAAGATAATACTTCCTCCATTACATATTAAGCTTGGGTTATTTACAAATAATGTGAAAAAGTTGCCAAAAGACTAGTCTTGCCATGCCATGCCTTAAACAAAAATTTCCGAGCCACAGCGAACAAAATTGAAGCTGGTATATTTGATGTACCTCGAATTCGGGTTCTGTACGGTAACCAAGCATTTAATGAGTGTTTAGGGCCAGCTCATTTGGAGGCATGGGAAGCATTCCAGGACATCGTTCACAACTTTTTGGATAACTACAGAATTACGCTGAGAAGACCGATACATTACTGCAAAAATTTAATGCCATTGGTAAGCGTTGAGTGAAAGCATGTATATCAAAAAGGTCGTTATCATTTGAAAATTTATTCTTTTTTACTTTTAGGTTCAAATATGACACCTAAATTACACTTCTTATTCAGTCATTTGGATATTTCCCCCACGAACTTGGGCTCCGAAAGTGATGAACAAGGTGAAAGATTTCACCAAGAAATGAAAGAAATCGGGAGACGTTACAAAGGCTGGTGGGATGAACAACTGATGGCGGACTATTGTTGGTTCCTCATTCGCGAAGATCCATCCGAAAACGAACGCAAAAGTTCAAGTCGCTCATTTTAATTTAAATTTTTTGAATTTATTTTTTGAATATAGTGTGTGAGCAATGAAAATTAATATATTGTCGTTCCACAAAATCCTTAACAAAAACCATATTTTTCATAATTTTTTTTTTCAAATTACGCTTAAAATGTTGGTAACTAAATAAACTATTTGGTAAAAAAATAAAACATTCCAGATCTTTACTATAACGTAGAAAAAAAAAATAAAAATGAAAAATTTTGAAACAAACGTAAAAAATAGGCAAATTTTGAACTTTGAGGTGCCATAAGTAAACCATTTCTTGCCAGATAGAATATCGACGGAAAAGGCATTCAATTACCTTCCCAACGATATGCCATTTATCTCGACCGGACTTTTGGGTTGGGCTCCATAAGGGTTTGACTGAGACCATATACCGAAAAACACAAAAGTACCTTTATCTAAAAAACGATACTTAGAAAGAAAATTACAGCGTTTTTCCTGTTCAGGAGGTCCCAATTAAGTTATCTAATCGTGTAGTGTTCTTGGTATTTTTCCAAATTAAAAATTTGTAAAGCTGTGTTATGTATGAAACTGTTTAATTTAATAAATACAAGTCTGAATTAAACAGTTTTTCATTAGTAATTATTTGGTTACGGTTTTTTACGCTTGTTTGGCATTTGGCACACAGATGTAAACCCGGCCTTAGGGCAAATAAATCAGTCAATGATTATATGTATTTTATTTTTAAATCTGATTTAAACACAAAATTTTGTTTTTCACCACAAAATTAAATGAATCTTAAATAGCCAACATTGTGCATTTAAGCGTTGTTTAAGTTTTACAAACATACCATATGTTTTGTGCATGTGTGTGTTTTTTGAATGCATCTACATAAACATCATGAGGTCTTATTATTTATTTATTTATTTATTTCAAAATCATGTCGAAAGCCCTTGAGGGCCAAATTGACTAGACTACAATAATATAATATAAAATGAAATAATATATATAAATGTATGTAAATAGTACTATACAATATATATAATAAATTTTGAAATGTGTATTATTCTTTTCAACAATGTTTATAGAAATGTATTTGTACATAAAAAAAAATTCAATCTTATCTCATAGTAAATTTTTATTTTTTATTTATTTCTTTTTTAGAAAAAAAATAACCCCTTGATCTTTGCACATACTTAATTAGGCCTCTATACGTTAAATATTTATTTGGTTATGGGTTAAATCATACCTCATGCCAATGAGACTTCAAGAAAAAAAATTTAATTTTATCGTGAAAAAAGCTATATAATGCGTTACAGTAAAATACGACGGATATCAAAGTTATAAACTACAAAGAAAAAAAATGTATTGTATTATAGGTGTGATATAATGCATTGCAGTCTAATACGACGGATCTCAAAACTTTACACTACAAAAATTGTATTATAGGTTTAAAAGACAAATTTTTTTTAAAACTGACAAAGAATGACTGAAGCGACGACTTTGATACGGTATAACTGTATTCCATAATCTTGTTATCTTAATAATGAAGGATCCATTACCAGCGAAGTATATGCAGGGCAAACCATAGTATGTGTTCTACTAGAGGCACCAAAGTGGAATTTATTAGATAAGTAGGTAGGACATGCAAATCTGTCTCAACTTGATATATTGATGAAATCTACAACCTAGTAGGTCGATTTGATAATGAGAAACATGTTCCCCAAATCTAACTTTAAAAATATAGCGAATTAAAACAAATTCTAAGTCTCTCCATAGTTAGGGCTGACGTACAAGAAAATAATTCAATACCATAATTGAACAACGGTAGGCATAAAGACATAGCATCTCTTCTTCTTACTGCCAATGGCAAAAAATAGGCAACATTATAAAGTTTTCTCAGAGTACATGCTGTACGGGATATTATAAAATTTATATGATAGTTAAATGTTAGCATTTCATCTAGAATAAAGCCCAGAGTTTTATAAAAGGGTACTCTTTCTAATAATTCATTACCATTTGTTACGCTTTGTTTTTTATTTATTTATTTATTATTACAGTTCATTACGCTTTTTTTAAAATTTTGGTGCGTTATTAAATTTTTGGTGGCACCAACGCAAATTTAACACGACACTGGGTTAAAACTGGAAAATTTTTGTTGTGAAACGTTTACCAACTTCCTGATAGTTTTAATTACCATATTATTAGTAATGATGTTTACAAAACATCACAATTTGAAATTAAATCTTTTTTATGACCCTATGATAACAATAATGATGAAAATATTAGCTTTAAGTGAGAAATTTTTAGATATTTTTTAATTGAACTGTAGTGAATTTTAATCAGAAATAATTCATAGTTAGGCTCAAGTTCAGTAATTTCAATTCTTATTGAATATTGATACTTATAAATGTGTTTACCAAAGGTAAATCAATTGTATACACAACAATTGTTTCTCATATTCCGTTTCATTGTACATTTAAGTTAAATAGCTGATGTTAATAAGAATCTCTACCCAAGTAGATAGACTAGGGTGCTGATGAAGTGCATGGCTGCACAGAAAAGTATCGGTATTTCCCCCAGCTTAAAGTCTAAGTTTAATTTTTCTTCTCTTCTTTAGAAACTCACATTAATTAATAAAAATATTTCATTCAATAAGAATTGAAATTACTGAACTTGAGCCTAACTATGAATTATTTCTGATTAATATTAGCTTTATTAATTTGGAATAATTAACTTTTGATCTCTTTTAAAAGTTTTGAGCAGAATTTATAAAATTAATGTACAAAAATGTATAATTTATTTTATATATTTTTTATATTTTATAATTTATTTTATTTATTTATTTATATTGTATAAGTTATATTTTTACATACTTATTTAAAATACATAATATTATAGTAGAAATTTGTAACCGTGTATGACCTGCATTGCCCTTAATTATGAAACTTGTATAAGTCATATATTTCTTTGGTCGAGATATTCAGTATATTACATATTAACAAATCCAAAAATAACTTTTAATTATCCGAGAGTTCAATTAATCTAAAAAAATGTTTCATTTACAAAAAAATAATATTGTAATACTTTTCCTGCAAAATTATTAATTCAATAAACATTTTAAAATAAAAAAAAGAAATTCTAAGCTTGGTGCGTTTTTTTGTAAATGGCGTGCGTTTTTCTCCATTTTGGTGAGTTTTGAAATTTCAAAGTTGACAACGCTGCTAATTGATCATACGTGTTACCTAAATATATTATGTATGTTTTAGTGGTGTAACGAATGCCAAATTTTGGTATTCGCGTACATGAATACGAATATTAAATGTGAAATTTATAGACTTAAAATTTGTGTTCTGTTTACGCCTGTAAAATGCAATTGTTGCTGAACAGAACTTCATACTCCTGTTCGTGTACTTCAAAGATAATTAAAAATACCCAAAATTTTAATGATCGTCATTAAATAGCATTTTAAAATGTTAAAAAGCACAAATTCTATAAAAAAATTTAATGAAAATCTATTTTTTAGCCATTTATATAAATTTCGTTTATGCATTTATTTATTTAATTTTTTTGGAAAAATATTCGTATTTGTATTCCCCTGAATTTCGCAAATACGAATACGAATATCTAATATGGCCGAATATTCGGCAATTCGATTACGAATACGAATATTCGTGCATCACTAGTATGTATGTATCTATGCATACATACATGTGCCGAATGTCAATTTTTGATAATCGTGAATTCGAATATTTAGGTGTGTTTTTTTACTTTTGCAGTAAAATGCAGTAAATGAAAAGTTACTGCAAAAATTTTTAAATTTACTCTCAAAAAGAGCTATTACTGAAAAAGTACGCGAACGGAAAAATTATGGCGATTTCTTTTCTGAAGAAAATATGTTACACTATATATGTGTAACATTTTTGAATGTTACCTAGAATCACTTAAAGTGCTACATATTCTTTTACTACAATCGAACAAAATAAGCTGCTTTTATTTACAACGGTTACATTTTATTATTAATGTACTTCCTCAGAGGTTTTTAAGACTATTTGAGAGGTTTTCCGCACAGTATTACGATTCCTAATCACCCATTGACATCACTAATGGCGATTTCTTTTCTGAAGAAAATATGTTACACTATACATGTGTAACATTTTTGAATGTTACCTAGAATCACTCAAAGTGCTACATATTCTTTTATTACAATCGAACAAAATAAGCTGCTTTTATTTACAACGGTTACATTTTATCATTAATGTACTTCATTAGCGGTTTTTAAGACTATTTCAGAGTTTTTCCGCACACTATTACGATTCCTAATCACACATTGACATCACTAATTATGTTAAAAAAACCAAAACAGTCACAATATTTAAATAAATATTTATTTATAATAGTTTTTTTAACAATAATAATTTTCTATTTAGGAAACCTCTCGAAATTATCAGCATAACATGCAAAACAAATCCTTCGTTACCACAGTTGGAAAAAATGGCAGTATGTACACCTTGAATAAAGTGAAGGTAAAATATGTAACATATTTACATGTTTTTCATGCAACATATTCAGAAAAGAAATTGAAAATTCTTTTCATAGTTGTATTTTTTGTACAAACGAACACAGAAATAAATGTAAAACGTGTAACATATATGCGACATATTTGTCAGAAAAGAAATCGCTATTAGTAAGATTGTAGAGAAAGAAAAAATGTTGTAATTTATTTCATGTAATATTTGTAATTTATTTCTTTTTGATTTCCTTGTTTTGCTGTTGGTTAAATTAATTAAAATTACATGACTATTTGTTAATGTTAATGATTACCTTACTCTACGTCTCCACCTGATATGAAATTCTGCAGTTACTTGAAGTTATAACTGAGTTGTTAAAACAAATGCACTAACAATAATGTTATAACTTGAATAAAGCATTAACTTGAGCACTCTACACTTAACAATAACTTCAATGTTAAAGTTACTCATTTTATGTCAGGTGGAGACCGCGAGTTAAAATCAAGTGCAATACTAAGTAACCAGATACTTTACAGTTTTACAAATCTGAGTAATTTGAATAATTTGCAAAACAAATGATTAATAAATAAACAAGCCCAGCCTCTTACAGTATACATTGTATATAATTGTCAAACTTTGTTTACAAGCTGCAAAAATGTAAGTGCATCTGTGTGAATAAAATGATTACAGTGTTGCCAACGTATTTACAATTACACATTGAAGAAAATTACACTACACAGTTTTTGTGTAGGTTAAAATGAAAACAAAAATAAATAAAAATAGAACCCAAAGTAGAATTACGCACAGATTATACAAGAATTTAATTACATGGCGTACACATGTGAGTAGAAATTACACTGTCTAACTACACCCAGACTGGCAACACTGAACAACTATAATCATGCAGGAATGCCGCGTCTGCAATTGTACTTTAGTTACCCTGTAATTGTTATTTTTATAAACAGAAGATAGTTGTTTCTGATAATTTTTCATTTGTTTATACTAACAAAATACATGTACATTGTATCATGCACCCGACGAATTTACGCAACAAAACATACAGAAGTGTCACGAGACGGAAGATAAGGGTATTTTTCTGTTTGTTTCGTTTTCCCTCAAATTTTGTCGTCGTTTTTGTTTTGCTAAGTAGTAATACACTACAGTATCAAATACACTATACTTTTCTCTTTTTTCCACGAGTTTTCACTTCTGTGTATTCTGTGTTTACGCAGCGAATGCTTATCGAAGAATTCGTCGACGTGGACAAAATTCGTCCTTCGTCTCAGTATATGACACGTCGTACCATATGACACGGGTTCTGCGAGAAAAGGACAGCTACAGTATAACTCATGGGAACAAATCTACTTTAGTGAAGCTGCTCCAAGTTTTAAAAAATATCTTAAATGATAGAAAATTAAATTCTAAGAAGAAACTGTTATGTCCGAAAATGTTCGGAAAGGCATATTTACGGAGTTACGGGCCTACAAGAAGTTGCCGGAACATTCGAGTTATATAGTCGAAACCACGATGAGCCTTTGCAAGATATAGAAATAACTGAGCAACCGTCAACATCTTCAGAAGCCTTGAGAAAAGCAAAACGAGTCAAAGTTACGGACAGCCCCATACTGGTATTTAAAGAACCTAAGTGGACAAAGAGGACTGATAGATCGGAAAATTTTCAATTTGTTTTACAACCAATTATGGATGGGTTACAGAATATTAGATCGAATCTATTTGCTGAAATCAAAGGCTTATCACCACTGCAGTTATTTGAGAGGTTTCTTGACCAGGAAATGCTGAATTATATAATAAATGAGTCAAATGAATATGCCCAACAAAAAACAATAGATATTTCCTTGAACAAAAACAGACTGAAACGTTTTTTAGGTATCTTAATATTGTCAGGATTCAACACTTTGCCATCAATTGAAGACTATTGGTCAAATGATCCATGTCTGGGGAACCCAATTGTAAAACAAAGTATGTCACGTAAAATGTTCAAAGATATAAAACGGTGTATTCATTTTAAGAACAACAATAGCTTAGATGTAAATGATAAGCTAACAAAGTTAAATTCAATTTGACTTTCTAAGAGATTGATGGTGACATTTGATTAACTTTTAAATAATTTAGGTAAGAATGTGAAAAACTCTAACCACCACAGAATTTATTTCGACAACTTTTTCTCTTCTTACCAACTAATGTGCTTACTTAACGAAAAACAGTTTTGTGCAAGTGGAACTGTGCGCGTCAATAGAACTGGAAAGGCACCTTTAAAAACTGGAAATGAATTAGCTCGCGGTGATACTGACTTCCAATTTGATAAAGTAAACAATATATTGGCTTGCCGTTGGGCTGATAATAAAGAAGTGACCATGATTACTAATTTTGACCAAATTCAGCCAATGCACTCCATCAAAAGATGGCAGAAAAAAGAGAGAAAATTTGGTACTTATCAGCAGCCGCATATGTTTTTCAATTATAACAAAGGAATGGGTGGAGTTGATTTGCATGACAATGCGGTTCAAAATTATAGAATAAATATCCGATCTAAAAAATGGTATTGGCCATTTTTTATTTCAGTTTTGAGTTCATCGGTTGTCAACGCGTGGAAGCTACAATGCTTTGTTTTAAAAGAAAAAAACGAAAAACCTATGCCACAAAAAAACTTTCGTGTTAACATAGCAAAAGAACTTTTGTTATCGCAGGAAATATTGGAAAATTCTCCAGAGTTTTTACCCCGAAACTTGCCAAGAATGGATTGTGATCACATTCCTATTGAACAGAAAGACGGAAAACCTAGACGCTGTAAACTAAAAACTTGTCGAAACCCCATAAAATGGATGTGCAAAAAGTGCAATGTACATTTACATCCAAAGTGTTTTGAGGCATACCATCAAAAATAACTAATGTAATATATTTTAATAAAGATATTCAATAAAATGTTAAAAAAATTGTGTTTAAAATTTGGATTGTATAAATATTTATAAGAAAATAGTTTTCGAGTTTGCAAATAAAAAAATAATAATGAGATTGTTACGTTGCGGCCAGTGTTCGTGCTTGCGAACACCGGATCCCGACGATCCTAAAAGACCTAGGTCAATTTTAATAACGGATTTGAAGTCATGAGCCTCAAATTAGCTAATAACTCGAATTTTATTGAAATCGGATAAATTTTATGTTTCGCGGCTGGAAATGGGTTAAGTACCTTTCTTGGATTTAAAAACAAGTAAAAAAAAGGTAAAATACAACTTAATTTTCCTAGAAAATATGTTTATTATGTAATTATTTTGAAAATCTTTTATAAATTTGGAGCAGCTTCACTAAAGTAGATTTAAGCCAACTCATGATACAATACAATATACATTGTACAATATAAAGGTAAAACCGTTCTCTCTTTACGTCGCACAGTGGCTGAAAATCGTTTTTCATTGGCCAAAATTCTGTAACTTTTGAACTGATCAAAATATAGAAGTAATTTTTATTTTAGTGGATAGATATTTAGTTCAGTTTGACTCAGTTTTAATTACATTAAAATTGATTGAGGACTTTTTAAGGAATTCTAGCTCAAAGTTGAACTTTTGAATTTTTTTAACTTTTAGAGTGAAATATGGGTTTATTATTTTTTTATTTATTAAAAAATTTAATATATGGAAATTAGTAATAATTATAAATATGTTTTGTAATAATGGAATTTATTTAATGTTACACTCAAAAAAAATTTTACACTAAAAAAAATAGTAAAATCAACGATTTTGCTATTATTACAGAAAAATTAAAAATTTTTTGCTGTCTAATTTGCAATTTTGTTTACACTCAAAGAATAGTTACACTTAAAAAAAAACTTTAATAATATTATCTAAAAATATTGCTATTACTACAGAAAAATTTATTATTTTTTGCTGTCAAATTTGATCATTTTAAAAAACATATTAAAAATAAAAACTGCAATAAATTTTAATAGCATTTGTAACAATGGTAGGTTCTGTTTATTATTATTTTTTACTAATAGTATGCTTTTCGTACCTTAAATAACAATGAAAGGCAATTATGATTATTATTCATTTGACTCAAATATTGATTGTAAATATTCCATATTTTGTTCTGTGCTATTTCTGTTCTTTAGTAGTTTTTTGGCTTCTTCATCTAAATCCCGATGTTCCACTTTCCATTGATTTCGAATACTGGAGATGAACGGATCTGACGTTGCCAATAATATATTAAATAGATCTTCATTTGTTGAATTTCGTGAAATTTTTCTAGTATTGTGCTCTCTATAAAATCTGTAATCCTTGTTTCTTTTTTCCTGAGCCTCCTCTGATAGATCTCCAAGTGGCACCAAATGATATTTAATGATATCTTCTCCATGATAAAGGATTTTATGAACTGTTGCAGACATATTTCTCCATGGGTAGTTGGTTGTATATATTTTTGCAGTTTCCTTAGCATAATCTCCAAATTTTCTAGAGTCAATTTCTTCATTGCACGCAAGTACTTCTAGGATTATTTTAAACCTGAAAATAAGGTTTAAATCCACTCCTGTTATTTCAGATGCTGTTTCTGGATCTGAAAAGAATCTTCTTGCGGTATTGCCATCATTTGTATTGCCTGACCCTTGTTTTGGCTGATCTATAATCAATCCTAATTTGCGATATTCATCTAGAACATGTTTCTTTTTTGAACTTCTTAACTCTTTGTTGGTTTCGTTGTTTCTTATTGATCCTGAAGACCCGAAATCCAAATCATAACTGATTTTTAGTATGTGTTCCATAAGTCGTATTCTTGCATGTAGTGGTGATAATCCAAATTCATATGCATCGGTATTATCTAATGATTTTGTCGGGACTTGGTTTAATTGGGTTGATGTTGCTTGGCATATAATGCAGCTGGATGCAGCCTTCGTGTTAGTTAAAGCCTGACCTACTTTTCCATCTATCATTGTCAGCACTAATTGGTAGCTTACTTCAGTTTGCTGCCCATCTAACTGTAATTGTAATGGCTGTAGTGTTGCAATTTGGGCCTTGATATCACTAACTTCTTTGTTAATGGCATCATGAGTTTCTTTTTTGAATTCAAATTTAATTGGCCTGCAGTATTTCGTAGAAGATGGTGTCTCATTTTTCCAAATATCCATTGTTTGCGTTGTACTAGTCGAAGGCTCTGAATCTTCCAAAATCTTTTTCAATCGCAATGGTACAAATGATACCATGAACATATCTGAGTCCGAAATATTTTCACATACAGCTTGTTTGTATTGTTTTTGTCCCGAGGAACCATCACATCCCCATTTACAAAAAAGAATTAACTTTGTGTTTCCATATTTCTTTAACTCATTTCCTGTTATTGATTGTAGCAAGCGTTCGGCTGTGTGATCAAGTAGAGATTGTAGTTGTACCTCTGCCGAAATTGGTGTGATTGTAATAGTGTCCTTTGATGGCAAACAGTCTATTTTAGCAGCGGTTATGTAATGATATGCTGGATACATATTTGACCCTTTTTCAATCGCACGCAGTCTGAGCTTAATATATTGCTGTTTTGTTAATTTCAAATCCAGAAATAATGCTAATGCCTCCTCTTTTGTGTACTGTATTGCATCACTCGGAGTTGGTATACTTTTAAGAATCCGTTTTGTTCTCACTGGACTAGCTTTAACAACTTTTTCAATGATATCCACTTTTGATAATTGGTTCTGTGATCGTAATTGATGTAGGAAAGATTCTTTTATATTTGTACAACCAATTGCATCGTTAAAATCTTTAAGTTTCCGCCTCTTAGATCTATCACTGCAGTTGCCCATTAATGATTTGCGTGGTCTTCCAGCCTTATCTTGCTTTGCTGTTTCTGCAGCGACAGTAAGTTGGCCTTCTAACCAGTTTGCACTTTTTATATAAAAGTTTTGTTTACTGTAGCTAACTTCTTTGTAGCGTTTTTTTAGTGCTTTGACGAAATTAGATAATTGCTCTTGCATTTCGGTGCTACACGAATTTAAGTTTAATTTTATTTTAACGTAACTAAGAACATCTTCCTGGTTTTTGTTTCTAAAATACTCTTCGGCCAGTTCTTTATAACTGAAGCTCTCCATATTTATCTGAATATTTTTATTTGTTATATTTTATCCGTACAATTAAAGGATTAACTTATTACTCAGTAATCCCTTATGGAATCCGTAGTTTTATACATTTTTAGATACATGTTATTCACACATTGATCTTCAATTTCATAGCAGGTAGTGCTTAAATTGAACAAAACTGCACATGTTATTCAGACCTTAATATCAGGTAAAACTGATTAGTATCTCGCCAATATGGGGTTGTTTTTTATCTTTAGTGGTTTAATGTCGCCATTATTGTTATAAAAATGTTTATGACTTTGGTTGACCCTAACATTTGATAACAGATAAATTCAGAAAGAGATGTTTACTGTAGAACCTATTGTGATAATTTTATGACTTATTTTTTGCTGATCAAAACAAAGCCATTAAACCCTTTCGCAGGTATTATATTTAATTTTTTTCGTTTTACGTAGTCTAAAGTAAAAAAAAACAAACTTTTAGGCAAAAAAGTGAAAATTTAAGACACTATTGTATACGAGTACTTATAGGGCTGTTTAAATTAATTTGAATTTTTTTTAGAGTAATTTCATTAAAATGAAAAAAGTGTTCTACCCACGGGTCGTCACGGGTGCAAAAGTATATATAGCGTTAAAGAGGACACTTTCACCTTTCTCCTGGTGGTATACGTTTCTTGTTCCCTTTTGTTCCCTAGAAGTTCTATTCCACTAAAATTTAAATTTGAGAAAAATATAGTAGTTTCATAAATATTTCATAACGCCCGTAATATTAAACGCTAGAGCTGTGACCACTTACAACAACTAAAGACTATAGTCCTACCAACATTATAAAAAAGACCGCAGGCCGTTATCGATGATAGCTTGCGAGTAGTAACCATTTATTTTTGATAAAAAACAAAAGAAAAACACCTTTTTCTGAAATTAAAAAAACGGTTGAGTTTGACAGCATGCCACGCCCACAATTATCAATAGTTTAACCTAAGTTTTTGGCTACCTTAATCTGGATATATTAGCTACAAAAAGGCGTAAAAATTTTAAAAATCGGTGACAAAAAAAAAATTAGACTTTTGGCCAATGAAAAACGATTTTCAGCCACTGTGCGCCGGTCTGTTTTAGCCTAGCCTAGTGTATCACGGCCTTTACTAATATACATATTCTAATCAAGGAGAATTCAGTATCGGTGATCTTATCAGCCCAGCTGATTATAAGCTGTTGATGCGAAATTGAACAATTTGGACCAAAACGTCAAAATTTGCTCAGAAATCGTTTGACAGATTGGTTTTCTAGCATAACAAACTACATGTTGTTTTTTGTGTTGTAAAATTGTTGTACTGATAAAGTCACCTGCTACTGAATTTGCCTTGATTCTAATATAATTCCCAGTAAAAAAAGAGACTCCAAAAAAGTCATGAAAATGTAGAGTTTACGATGCCGAAGTAGTTCAAATTTCGATCCGATCTAATGATTTTTACATATGGTTGTCATTGCAAGAAGTTCTCTTTTTCGATGCCTGGTCATTGAATTGGAAGCGATATTAAGAAAAATTCCCTTTTTTGTTTTCTATGATAATATTTTCATCTATGAAAAATGGTATATAGTTGCCTTTTTTAACAATTCGTTTCTTTTTATACGAATTTAAGCCCGAAACAGTGTTTTCATGTAAATTTAAGCAAATAACTTTTAAATTTTAGACTAAAAATAGTTCATAAATTTCTTTAAAAAAATAAATTTTTTTTTAATTCTGGTGAGTATTTTCTAACCCTATGGAGGAGTTACAAGGTTTTGTGTGACTAAAATAAGCTTCTACGTGGTTTTTTGCTCACTCTCGGCAAATTAAAAATATCGATTTTTTGGAAGCAATGAAAATGTACTTCCGCTAGAATGACTTCCATTTTTTTCACTGGGTTGTTAATACAACAGATAATGCATGAGTGTATGTTTCATACATACATATGTATATATATACATATATATATATATATATATATATATATATATGTATATATATACATATATATATATATATATATATATATATATATATATATATATATATATATATGTATATATACATATATATATATATATATATACATATATATACAACACACACATCCTGTGATACTTGCATTTAAGGTAAACAGCTTTGAAAGCTCTTATATTTGTTCGTTTCTTTGCAAGGATCTCGGCGACATCAATGCTTGCTTGCTGTTAGCTTGCTCTCGTCGATGTGAAAGTATAATAAATTCAGTAAAGTGCGACTTTGACCCGCGCACGAAGGGTTCCGTACGGGTACGAGATATGTAATTCAATATAAACTATAGTTTTGGCATTTTTTTGTTTTTTGGTTTTTTTCGGTTTTAAGCGTTTTTTTTTGTTTGGGGGTTTTTTGAATTTATTGGCGCTTTCTGAGTTTTGGCACTTTTTTCACGTTTTTGGCGATTTTTTTTGGCTTTTGAAGTTTTTTTAATTTTGGCAATTTTTATTATTTTGACGTTTTTTTATTTTGGCGATTTTTTTATTTTCGCGATTTTTTTTAATTTTGGCCTTTTTTTCATATAGGTGATTTTTTTTTGGTTTTGGCGATTTTTTTAGTTTTGGCACTGTTTTTCGTTTTGAGAATTTTTTTCTGATTTTGGCGTTAATTTTAAATTTTGGCGATTTTTTTCATTTTGGCGATTTTTTTTTAAATTTGGTGATTTTTTTTTCATTTTGGCGATTTTTTTTTTTCACATAAACAATTATTTTGGTTTTGGCGCATTTTTCGCGTTTTGGCGATTTTTTCGGTTTTTGCTGTTTATTCATATTGGCAATTTTTTTTTCATTTAAACGATTTTTTCGAATTTGGCGATATATTTTAGTGCTAGAATTTTTTTTAATTTTGTCGATTTTTTTCGATTTGGCGATTTCTTTCGGTTTGGCGATTTTATAATTTTCGGATTTTTAAGTTTTACCGTTTTTGAAAATTTCAAGAGTTTACCTCTTATGGTCTCCAAGATATAGCAAGTTGTCAAAATTACATATTCAAAATTGCATAAACTGATGGACCACTCTTTAATTAATTTTTTTTAATATTTTAATGTTTATTGTTGTAGTCTATATAAAAATACAGTAATTTTACAAATTTCAAGTGTCAATATACATATGTACATATAATTGTATGTATATTACATGAGATTTTAACATTTTTCGTCGCTCGTTTTGGAGCACCCTTTAATTTCTAATTCTCATGTATTTGTTGTTGTAGTGGCCAAGGTTCTACATACTCTGTCCAAATTTCAGGTCCGTAGCTCTTACGGTTCATGAGAAAATACAAAGTATAGTAGGAAAATTGCAAAGTATATCTAAAAGTGTTCGCATGTTCTTTTTATTTCGAGATCAAAAGTTGTATTTTTTCACCGTGCCCGAAAATCAATTTAAATTAAAATTTATTTAATTTAAAATCGAGTTCCTAAAAACTATTAGGAAAAAACATTTTGTTTCCTTTTTTCACCTTTGGTGTACGGAACCCTAAAAAGCTCTTTATAAGAAGTTGCACAGTGTGCATATGACTTGGACGTTCTGAATAAGAGTTAATGCTTTGTTGAAAGGTACAACTATTCTCCTTTTTTTGTAGTCCAATAATATCCGTAAGGCCCCGTTCAGACTATTATACAAGTATTAATACTTTTGTGGAAAATGCAGCTCTGACATGTTGAGTTGTTTTTGTTTTTTTGAAACAAATATAAGACCAGGGATGCATTTTCGTCAAAAGTATTAATACTTGTATTATAGTCTGAGTGGCCTTTAAGGACGCTACAACCCGTGCAATAATTTTATCCGAATAATGTTTTTTATTCATATTTTTTTTTTTATTTATTGTATCTTCATATATGAACTAACAATAAGTACTCAAATCTTAAATCTAACATATAATTAATAGGCCCGTCCCATGTCAGACATAACTAAGTGATAGTTGTAAATAATACATAAGTAGTGATAAACAAAAAAAAAGTATTTTCAACCAGCTTCATTCGAAGTGTTTAGTATTAGAGCCCTTGTATCTCTCTTTTTTTAAGGGGATGTGTCCAGTAAAGTTCAAAATATTACGAGCAAGCAGATTAGGATGTGGCTCGAGTTTTGTTAGATATTTGCCTGCGTATTTTGCAATTTCTTCAGTCACTAGTGGCATATTTAAATCACGATGTATATTTGAATTCTTAATGTACCATGGAGCAGATGTTATTAACCTTAAAATTTTGTTTTGTCTTCGTTGAATTCTCTCTACATTGGAAGCTGAAGCAGTGCCCCATAACTGGAAACTACTGCTCACAGGCATATCACAAGTATAAATCAAATATAAAAATGGCACCAGTATACTCCCCTGTGTCACACCGGATGAGATAGTTTCAGGCATACTCATAAAGTGTCCTTCCACAACTGTAAATTTTCGTGCCACAATGTAATTTTCCAAAAGATTTAGAATGTTTATTGGTAACTATGTCTTCAATTTCAAAATCAGGCCTTCATGCCACACTTTATCAAATGCCTGAGAAACATCAATAACCAGGGCAGAACAATACTTCTTTTCCTCAAATGTTTTTCTGATAAATTGAACCAATCTATGCGTTTGCTCAATGGTGCTATACTGCCTTCTAAAACCAAATTGATGGTCCGGGATGCACCCATTATCAGTTAAAATTGAAGACAATTTTGTCATGAGTAGCTTTTCAAAAAGCTTTGACATTGTTGACAGTAAACTTATTGGCCTATATGACTCAGCATTGGTAAGATCTTTACCTGGCTTTGAAATCATTTTAACCTTGGCAAGCCTCCAGCAGTGTGGATAATACTCCAGTCGCAAAATGGCATTAAAAATTAATATCTGGATTCTAGTTGCAGTACGAGGTAACTTAATCAGCATCTGGTTACTAATTCCATCCATACCGGGAGCTTTTTTCGGGTTGAGTTCGGCAATTAGTTTTTGTACATCACGCATATTAAACTGAAAGGGTAGAGGGGGTAGAGCAACTACACTCGGCAAATCAGAAACACCGGTACATGTATTTGGTGTAAATACGGATTTTAAATGCTCAGCAAATATGTTACCTTTTTCAGTATCGCTTCTTACCCAACCTCCGGTAGATGTGCGCAGAGTTAGCTTAAACTCAACGGGAGTTTTAAGCTTTTTAGCAGCGCGCCACAAAGAGTAATTAGATGCTGGTGTGACATCAAGACCTTCCAGATAATTTTTAAAAGATGCAGTTTTTTCCGATGCAAGCAACTCTTGAAGTCGTTTAGTGCACTCTTTAATTCTGATTTTGTGTTGAGGTGATCTGTCCTGTTGCCATTCCCTTCTAGATCTTCTTTTTTCACGCACGATATGTTCAACATCTGTAGAATAAATTTTATTGAACCCAGTATGCGGATGGGAGGTAGTGGCATGTTCAGAAGCTTTTTTAATATTCTCGTTAATATTGGCAATGTTAGACTCAATATCATTGGGTGTTCTTAGCGTAATATTTTCCGTGCAATGACTAACTACTAAGATATTTTTTGAATCCCAGCCAATTAACACGATTTATCATCTTGACATATGGGTGAGGTAATGCACTTCTCAGTGGGCTACAGATTGAAACGATCGTGGGCGAGTGATCGGACGAGAGATCTAGGCAATCCTCAACGTGAATTAATTCCCTAAAAATACTTATTATGACGCCGAAATCTATAACATCCGGAATTTTTCGTACGTTAGCAGGCCAGTAAGTAGGCTCCCCACTCGAAATAACATCCAAGCCCATTTTTGAAATTGTGTTGAACAACGCCCTACCTCTAGGCGTAATAAGACGCGAATGCCGTTTGCGTTCCAGAAACATATTTTTAACGTGTTCATGGCTTGTTAATTAATGCTTGAAGCAGAGTATTCTGCATTCTCAGCATTTCTTGCATCATGCTAGTCATATTTGTTGTAAAGTTGTTTATAGTTAGCACCAGATTCTCAATAGTAGCTTAGAGACGACTAAAGGTAAAGCTTGAGTTTGCATTCGTTGAATTATTTGGCGGTGAAACATTTTGTGTGGGAATAGAACTAGCCTTAGCAGCATCGGCATACGATACACGTGACGTAACTGGTTGGCTCACTTGAGCAAAAGTGGCGGAGTACGCGTTTAATGGTTGAGCTGGAGCTAATTTAGGTTTTTGCACCATAGCCTGCTTGACGAAAGAGTACACACGACATACTCTGTAGTTAGCTGTGTGATTACAATTACTGAATTTTTTTTCCGCTTGAACTTTTGGTTTAGTACAACTAGCAGTACCGTGCAATTCACCGCAGATAACACACACTGTAGGTAAATTGCAGTAAGCTTTTGTATGGCCATATTCTTGGCAATTATGACACTGCACGGGACCTGAACGCTTATGTGGCTCTTCAAGTGTGATTTTTCTGTATAAAAGGTATTTTTGGCTATAAATAGGATGAGTCTCTTTTTTTTCAACTGTATATCATACGGCTCCAGTTCAACACGAAATAGGGGTTGGGGTACCTTTTCTCTGTTCATTATGTTAGATACATTCTTTACTTTAAATCCCTGGAGGACGAGTGCATCTTTTATTTCTTCAGGGACAACATAAGAATCTATGCCCTTCAATACGATCTGCAGGCCTTTAGCGCTCTTAACCTGGTATGTATAGAAGCTTGTTTTATTTGTTTCAAATTCAGAAACCATTTTGCGGAAATCATTTTCGTCACAAATTTGAATTATCGTTTCATCGATGTTGCCACGTTTTATTGGGACAATGTGGAATTTATTTTCACTAATGACCGAAATTAATTTTTTAATAAGGGCATTTGAATTTTTCTCTCTCAAGTAGATTGGTGACGGCTTGGATGTTTTATTCGAGGATATATCGGGTTTGTCGTTCTCATCTTGCAAAATTTTAAAACGGCTTTGGCGATTAGACATCTTTGGAGCGGATGAAATTTTTGAAGAATTCGGGCTTTGCCCACGCTTTACCACGGTTATATATCTGTCCATACCGACTTGCACCTTGGGTTTTGAGCTACTGTTATCTGTAGTGATAACTTTGTTAAGTGATGAATACGAGCATGAAGGGGATGATATTACTGACTTATATGAAGAAGTACTAGGCAATTGTAATGTTAATGAATCACTACTATTTGGCATTGGACAAAGCGAAGTTGATCGCTGACGAAAAATTGGCTTTGGCGTTAAAAAAACACTTTCATTAGATTTATTATTTCTATTTTTTCATTAAGAGCTTCAGAACTCACAGTAAAATAGGCATTTCTGTCGTTAGAACTCAATTCATAATTTTTTGTATTTGAGGCACTCATAGAGTATTCCTCAAGGGCACTTTTTGTGTTTTTTTTTACGGTTTTTTTGTTTTTCTAATTTATGATTGTCTGTTTTTGAGGTACTCGTATAGAGTATTCCTTAATGTCAATGTTTATGTTTTTTTTGTTTGCGTTTTTTTCTTTGTATTTGTTATTTCCACTATGTAAAAAATATTATCAAAGCAATATAGCTTATTTATTAAAGTCAGTATGTACCTATTACGAATAATATGTACTAAGTATTTTTTTTTTGTATATATTTTGTTTGTTTGGTATGTAAGAAAAAATTCCGCTAATCGACTGTTCGCTATGAAGGTACACGAGAATAATGTAAGGCAGCTACGTTAAACACACAAACTCGAATATTTGCATTTTAGATAAACATCCTTAAAGCTCTTACATTCGTGGGTTTTTTTGCAAAGAGCAAGCAATTTTGTAGGCCGAGATCTGATTTTATGTCGTGCTCTGATCATTGCGAAAGTACAAAAGGTCTTTTGTAAATGTTTGCAGCTTATGTAAGGCAATAAACCAGAGAGCATAAACAAAGTTCCGCCTTGATTCAGTTGGAAATTTCCTTGCTTTTGTATCTTGCTGCAGTTGTTGGTGCTGCTATAACTATTTTGCTATTTATTTTTTATAAATATATGAAATAATTAAATTATTTTTAATTAAATAAACAAGAACGACAAAAAATGAATGAAAAACTCGGATTTCATAAATTAGTAAGGTGGCATTAATTTTGAGTAAAAAGTAATTGGGGCAAACGTCAGAAGGTTAATATGCCGACGCACAGTGGCTGAAAATCGTTTTTCATTGGCCAAAAGTCTAATTTTTTTTTGTCACCGATTTTTAAAATTTTTACGCCTTTTTGTAGCTAATATATCCAGATTAAGGTAGCCAAAAACTTAGGTTAAACTATTGATAATTGTGGGCGTGGCATGCTGTCAAACTCAACCGTTTTTTTAATTTCAGAAAAAGGTGTTTTCTTTTGTTTTTTATCAAAAATAAATGGTTACTACTCGCAAGCTATCATCGATAACGGCCTGCGGTCTTTTTTATAATGTTGGTAGGACTATAGTCTTTAGTTGTTGTAAGTGGTCACAGCTCTAGCGTTTAATATTACGGGCGTTATGAAATATTTATGAAACTACTATATTTTTCTCAAATTTAAATTTTAGTGGAATAGAACTTCTAGGGAACAAAAGGGAACAAGAAACGTATACCACCAGGAGAAAGGTGAAAGTGTCCTCTTTAACGCTATATATACTTTTGCACCCGTGACGACCCGTGGGTAGAACACTTTTTTCATTTTAATGAAATTACTCTAAAAAAAATTCAAATTAATTTAAACAGCCCTATAAGTACTCGTATACAATAGTGTCTTAAATTTTCACTTTTTTGCCTAAAAGTTTTTTTTTTTTACTTTAGACTACGTAAAACGAAAAAAATTAAATATAATACCTGCGAAAGGGTTTAATGGCTTTGTTTTGATCAGCAAAAAATAAGTCATAAAATTATCACAATAGGTTCTACAGTAAACATCTCTTTCTGAATTTATCTGTTATCAAATGTTAGGGTCAACCAAAGTCATAAACATTTTTATAACAATAATGGCGACATTAAACCACTAAAGATAAAAAACAACCCCATATTGGCGAGATACTAATCAGTTTTACCTGATATTAAGGTCTGAATAACATGTGCAGTTTTGTTCAATTTAAGCACTACCTGCTATGAAATTGAAGATCAATGTGTGAATAACATGTATCTAAAAATGTATAAAACTACGGATTCCATAAGGGATTACTCAGTAATAAGTTAATCCTTTAATTGTACGGATAAAATATAACAAATAAAAATATTCAGATAAATATGGAGAGCTTCAGTTATAAAGAACTGGCCGAAGAGTATTTTAGAAACAAAAACCAGGAAGATGTTCTTAGTTACGTTAAAATAAAATTAAACTTAAATTCGTGTAGCACCGAAATGCAAGAGCAATTATCTAATTTCGTCAAAGCACTAAAAAAACGCTACAAAGAAGTTAGCTACAGTAAACAAAACTTTTATATAAAAAGTGCAAACTGGTTAGAAGGCCAACTTACTGTCGCTGCAGAAACAGCAAAGCAAGATAAGGCTGGAAGACCACGCAAATCATTAATGGGCAACTGCAGTGATAGATCTAAGAGGCGGAAACTTAAAGATTTTAACGATGCAATTGGTTGTACAAATATAAAAGAATCTTTCCTACATCAATTACGATCACAGAACCAATTATCAAAAGTGGATATCATTGAAAAAGTTGTTAAAGCTAGTCCAGTGAGAACAAAACGGATTCTTAAAAGTATACCAACTCCGAGTGATGCAATACAGTACACAAAAGAGGAGGCATTAGCATTATTTCTGGATTTGAAATTAACAAAACAGCAATATATTAAGCTCAGACTGCGTGCGATTGAAAAAGGGTCAAATATGTATCCAGCATATCATTACATAACCGCTGCTAAAATAGACTGTTTGCCATCAAAGGACACTATTACAATCACACCAATTTCGGCAGAGGTACAACTACAATCTCTACTTGATCACACAGCCGAACGCTTGCTACAATCAATAACAGGAAATGAGTTAAAGAAATATGGAAACACAAAGTTAATTCTTTTTTGTAAATGGGGATGTGATGGTTCCTCGGGACAAAAACAATACAAACAAGCTGTATGTGAAAATATTTCGGACTCAGATATGTTCATGGTATCATTTGTACCATTGCGATTGAAAAAGATTTTGGAAGATTCAGAGCCTTCGACTAGTACAACGCAAACAATGGATATTTGGAAAAATGAGACACCACCTTCTACGAAATACTGCAGGCCAATTAAATTTGAATTCAAAAAAGAAACTCATGATGCCATTAACAAAGAAGTTAGTGATATCAAGGCCCAAATTGCAACACTACAGCCATTACAATTACAGTTAGATGGGCAGCAAACTGAAGTAAGCTACCAATTAGTGCTGACAATGATAGATGGAAAAGTAAATCAGGCTTTGACTAACACGAAGGCTGCATCCAGCTGCATTATATGCCAAGCAACATCAACCCAATTAAACCAAGTCCCGACAAAATCATTAGATAATACCGATGCATATGAATTTGGATTATCACCACTACATGCAAGAATACGACTTATGGAACACATACTAAAAATCAGTTATGATTTGGATTTCGGGTCTTCAGGATCAATAAGAAACAACGAAACCAACAAAGAGTTAAGAAGTTCAAAAAAGAAACATGTTCTAGATGAATATCGCAAATTAGGATTGATTATAGATCAGCCAAAACAAGGGTCAGGCAATACAAATGATGGCAATACCGCAAGAAGATTCTTTTCAGATCCAGAAACAGCATCTGAAATAACAGGAGTGGATTTAAACCTTATTTTCAGGTTTAAAATAATCCTAGAAGTACTTGCGTGCAATGAAGAAATTGACTCTAGAAAATTTGGAGATTATGCTAAGGAAACTGCAAAAATATATACAACCAACTACCCATGGAGAAATATGTCTGCAACAGTTCATAAAATCCTTTATCATGGAGAAGATATCATTAAATATCATTTGGTGCCACTTGGAGATCTATCAGAGGAGGCTCAGGAAAAAAGAAACAAGGGTTACAGATTTTATAGAGAGCACAATACTAGAAAAATTTCACGAAATTCAACAAATGAAGATCTATTTAATATATTATTGGCAACGTCAGATCCGTTCATCTCCAGTATTCGAAATCAATGGAAAGTGGAACATCGGTATTTAGATGAAGAAGCCAAAAAACTACTAAAGAACAGAAATAGCACAGAACAAAATATGGAATATTTACAATCAATATTTGAGTCAAATGAATAATAATCATAATTGCCTTTCATTGTTATTTAAGGTACGAAAAGCATACTATTAGTAAAAAATAATAATAAACAGAACCTACCATTGTTACAAATGCTATTAAAATTTATTGCAGTTTTTATTTTTAATATGTTTTTTAAAATGATCAAATTTGACAGCAAAAAATAATAAATTTTTCTGTAGTAATAGCAATATTTTTAGATAATATTATTAAAGTTTTTTTTAAGTGTAACTATTCTTTGAGTGTAAACAAAATTGCAAATTAGACAGCAAAAAATTTTTAATTTTTCTGTAATAATAGCAAAATCGTTGATTTTACTATTTTTTTTTTTAGTGTAAAATTTTTTTTGAGTGTAACATTAAATAAATTCCATTATTACAAAACATATTTATAATTATTACTAATTTCCATATATTAAATTTTTTAATAAATAAAAAAATAATAAACCCATATTTCACTCTAAAAGTTAAAAAAATTCAAAAGTTCAACTTTGAGCTAGAATTCCTTAAAAAGTCCTCAATCAATTTTAATGTAATTAAAACTGAGTCAAACTGAACTAAATATCTATCCACTAAAATAAAAATTACTTCAATATTTTGATCAGTTCAAAAGTTACAGAATTTTGGCCAATGAAAAACGATTTTCAGCCACTGTGCGGCGGCGGCTCAAAGTCGGCTGCAGCCGACAATTTCGTAGAAAAACATAATTTTTTCAATTATGATTGTAGGATATGTCTACATACTAATGTCCTGCACAAGACCATTTATAAGACCTTTCAAGACATGAGAGATTCTTCAAATGCTTTACTACTGCGAAATATTCGAAAACAAACGCTAAACAACACTGTAGACAAGTCAAACAACTGAAAACAATGTCTTCCCAACAGTGATGTTTAGCGTTTGTTTTAGAATATTTCGATGTAGTAAAGCATTTCAAAAATCTCTCATGTCTTGTAAGGTCTTATAAATGGTCTTGTGCAGGACTTTAATACATACATACATACGAGCATAAACAATGTAAAAAACCAAAACAATTTCAACATAAACTTAAAGAGTTTTACCATAAAATTTTTTATTAAATCCACATCCATATACACGACCATGTCACGGAGTTCAATTCCGTACGGAAACGGAATTCAATTTAATTAAGATGTGTACAGACTGTTGGGGGCGCTGGTATTTATTTATTTATTTTAAATTTTTGTCTATGTATATCAAATCCTTACAGACAGTTAAACAATATAATAACATATTAAACAATATAATACAAATAAAATAAAAAATTATTGAGTGTTTAACAAGACGATAATTTCACATTTAAAGAAAAATCTACAACTTTATAATATTTATTAAATTAACTGCACATTCTTCTAAATGGATTAGCATTTGCGTAATTATATTTGAAATATTTAATTGATAGCAATTCAAAGTGTCGAGCTAGACGATTAGGAACATTTAATGAAATTTTATCGAGCAGGAAATCAGAACGAATATCACCTTTAATTAAATTTAAAATAAACGACACATTCAACATTATCCTTCGGCTTTCAAGAGTTGGAAGTTTGATTAGGACAAGACGGCTAGAGTATGACGGAAGATCTAATGGGTTCCACTGTAGACCACGAAGGCAGAATAACAAATACTGAGTTATACTGCGGCTAGGGCTCGACATCTTGTGTTTCCGAACGGAATTGTACTCTGTGACATGGTCGATAAATTGCAGTTTTATATGGGAAGTAAAAAATTATATAATATAAAGCCTTATTTTCGATTTTATCGTGCGCGACATGAGAAGCAAATCGAATTAAAAAATTTAGAAAAATGCTTGCGAGATTCATGCTACTCAATTTTTTCTATACAACGCTTTTCTAAAGGTGTGTTATACAAGATTTTGTTAAAGTTCGGACTAATGGCCTGTCATACACGAGAACAATTGTGCTGGCATAACATGCCAGATTGTAGGTGAGAGCCAAAGAGAGTGGTTGGCATAATTTTTCAACCAGCACAACCCCGCATCGACAGCACATAATTTAAAAAAACAGCAAATATCAAATGCATACAAGAAACCAAGGCACATTTAATACAGGTACATGCATTAGGCAAAACTCTCTGGCAACTCTCTGCTTCTCACATAGCTTTACATGGTAATTGTCAAAAAATTGTATGCATCAAACAAGACACAATTGTATTTGTCAAATGAATTCTTCGTTATAAATTTGTAAACAAAAAATCAGCGGATGAGCAATATGCCTGATACGTGTACCTGTTTGATATGCCTTGCAAGAAACACTAACACATCACCGAAAAAAAATTATTTTCTTTATGTAAAATATTGACTTTCACTTGTTAATCGGCTGCAATTATTAGCCGATGTAAGCCGTCCAATTCGGCGGCGGCTCGAGCTCAAAAATAAGGTCGGCGGCTTAGCGCCGCCGGCTGCAAGCCGCACGACTTGGACCTCTGTCCCTGGTATGATGGTGCAAGGCCCATTTATATACTTATAATAAATAGGCCTTGTGATGGTGTTTATGAAAATTTTCAAAAGACAATAACAATTTATCACACCAGGGTTGTAGTTTTTTGTAGTCGCACGACTTTGTATGATACACTATCACGGCCAAAACAAAAAGCTTTTAAATTTATTATCCACTGCAAGATATTTAAATGATAACATAATAAAACATGGATATATCGCTTCTTTTTACGGCGTTTCTTTTTAAGAACGATGTTGCATACCTAGCCGTGAGGTTTTTTTATTATCTAATGGATTAAATAATAAATCCAACTCTTGCTTTTGTATGTATTATTACACACAGGTCTCGTTATCCTCATGTCCAATTAAACAAAATACGTGTTAAACTACAATTTCTAAGCTCAAATATCACATTTTAAAAAGCATTCCTAATAAAGGCTGTCATACACTTTCATACATAGTCGTGCGATCTACGAAAAAATACAACCCTGGTGTGATGAATTATTGTCTTTTGAAAATTTTCATAAACTCCATTATGCCAAGGTTGTATTTTTTTGTAGGTCGCACGACTTTGTATGATAGTGCATCACAACCTTAAATAAAAGTTACCATTATATGTATGTGGAAACGTTTTCCTCTCATTTAAGGCGAATTGACATAAGGTGGTCTTAATTTGCAACTCTGCGTATTGGCCTTGTATATTTGTTAGTGTAAAATTTCCTGCTGTCAAATTATTTCTTAACGTTTTGATTCATTTGACAGCAGGGAAATTAGGCCAGCTGGCGAATTAAGATCACCTTATGTGTATTCGCCTTGAAAGCAGTATTTAAATAATTTGGGTAAAAGTTATAATTAATTTTAAACGTCAAATGTAGTGTTCTGCTTATCAGCTCTTTTGAGTGACCGCTCTTTTCAGCTCAGCTCACTTGACTGAAGTATTTAATTCAGTTCGCTCAGTAGCTCCGTTCATTTGTAGTGAAACATTTTTATATGCATAAAAAAAGAGCGAAACCCGAAACATAAAAAGTGACAGATTTATACAGTCCAGTGTACGAAAATAAACTGTACATTATTTAATGTAATATACAAGGGGTTAGATATGACATCTTTCTACTTTGTGTATGTTTACATATACACTACGCGATTAGAATCACAATGAGTTTTCAACTCAAGTAATATGCTTTCTAAAGCACTCTGCTTGACGGCCTTTAGCATTGAAATTCAAATTGTTTTGTAGAACTATGTGTAAATACACTAAATTTTAGTGTTTTTTGTCAGAGTGTTAGTGCTTCATAAGCAAACACTGTAAAGATATGTATATCCATTTATATAACTAGGAGAGAAAATTATTGAGAGTATAAATTAAAACATCAGTGTTGCCGGATTCCTGCGATGTTATCTATAATGGAACAAACCAATTTTTCTCTCAACTGTATTTGAATTATAAGATATGTATGTAATTTTAATATTATTTTGCTTCAACATTATTGTATGCTCGAATTATTCACTTTTGATAATCACGTTGGCTTTAGGAGCTATATTAGTTACTCTTAACCAATAGTGCTCCATCCAACAATTATTTTTTATCATTTTTTAAATTATTGGCAACGGAAAGTACGACAACTAAACAAATCAAAAACAAAAGTTACACATTAGGCTGCTTATGGTGCAAGAGACGAGTTCTGTTCTGTTCCATGCAAACAAGAAGTTTTTTTTCTAGACAATGCAAAGAAAGAGTTTTGGAACTCCCTCCAATTTTTAATATAATTTTCAGATATATTTTTTTTTACTTCAGATACAAAAGCTGCACAGTGTTATTTGTCAGAAGCCACTGCTATCGTGACTTATTTATATACATACAAGTAATGTGCATATTTATATACATATGTATATAGGAATGGAGCGCCGTAAATAAAATTAGAAAAAAATTTTTTTAAGCCAAATTACATTTGATAATTATTAATGAACAAATAACATCAAAGTTAGTTGTAAATATTCTGACAACACATAGTTGAACGGAACAGCCAGCCGTTTTTTTTGCGTAATATTTAAAATTTGGATTAGTTTGAAGTTTTATCCCTTTAAAATTATTTAGGATTCCGGCAACACTGAATAGAATACAAGATTAAACCAACCCAAGACATTACTTATCTGTTAATAATTTTAAGCCAGGATTGCCAACTTTTACACATGTAATGTAAAACCGTTCTTCTTGTATTAAGTTTGGATACAAATTTATACAATTTTCTAACTTTTGCAAGTGCATATGTACGTAGGAAACAAAAACATATTGTTTTTGTTGAATATACCCTTCTTGGATCCTAGCCGTAATTACGTAATTCAATTTTATGGATTTGCAAATTATAACCAGTGGATTCTTAACGAGTTTCACTTTATACTACATTTTATGGTTTTTAAGTAAAGAACCACGTTTTGACATGGAAAGTGTCAAATTCCACTCATACAAATGCGTATTTTGAACTATTTGAAGTTACAAATCAAAAAATATTATGGGTTTTTAAGTATTTTTTTAGAAATTAAAATTCATCTTTATTTGGATGTCTTATAAATTACGAATAATAAGGAACAATGTCATGATATTTTACTTAAAAGTATTTCATTATTAAACCTAATAATACAAAAAATAGCACAGACTGCAGTGGAATTCATACGAAAAGCTGTCACAAATGTGTTATGTAATTTGGTGAAAGTTTAATAAAAAGTGAAAAGGGCATTTTTGCTTGTTTTGTTGGGTAAAGGCTCAGTTAGCCGACTGTAATGTAAAGTAACTACAACAGTAATAAACAGCTGATAGAAATTGTTATGTGAAAAGTAATGAAAATGATTATACAGATGTAATGTGACGTAACCTACTTTGCATACAAAAATATAGATCAGCTGTTTTACGCTCGAGTTACATTATATTACATTCGGCTAACTGAGCCTTAAACAATGTTTTTTAACTTATTTGAAAAATAAAAGGTTATGTATGTATCTTACACAAATACATAGAATTGTATTTATATCCAGGCTGCCCAGAGAAGCGCCAGAGTGCCGAACATCAAACGGCTTTTTATAAAAATGAATTCAAATACGCTTATGCATTTCTCTCACTTCTCTCTCTGTGAGCTGTTCTGATTTATACCCAGGCTGTTCAAACTGGCACCAGAGTGCCGAACACCAATCGGCTTCTTATACAAATGAATACACCAACGCGAATACATTACTTTCGGTTCCTCTCAGTGGCCAGCTATGATTTATACATGCATATATTTAAATATATGTACATTATCAATCACTGAAAAAAAAGTATTACTTGTCCCAAATTAAATATCGATTTTTTAAATCAGAACTCCCAAAAAATTCAGGGGCTAGATACGACCGTTCTTGAGAGGTACCGTGTTTTTGTTTATGTTTTTTGCACATTTTCGAATTTTCTCCCAAGACAAGTAATTAAAAATAATATATTTTCGGGAACTAACAACAGAAATAAGTTGGGAATGACACAAACAATGTAATATTTGAAGAAATAAAATAATAATAAGTAGCACAGGCTTGTAAAGTTAATATTGTATGTTTGGTAGTGTGTTGTGGATGTAAAGCCCTATAGCCCAATTATTGTTTTTATCCAGCTGTACAGGGGGTCCAGCTTATAAATAGGCGTTCAAAGGAACTGCCAAAAAGGTTTGAAAATTCAATTAAAAAACAAGGCAAGTTATTGCCGGATTACGTTCAGAAATTAAATTCTGTTTTATTTAGCATTTTGCTCTGCTTATATACTATTTTACATTCTTCAATTTTTGTGTTTCTTTATGTCTTTAATTTTGCTATAATAACACAAATTATTAATAAAAATAAAAGCGTGTCATTTAAATTTTATAATGTAAGCGTTTTGTTAATTATTACAATGAACTGTGTTGTAATTCAATTAAACTATGCTACAGTGATTTACAGTAATTGAGGTACACTACAGGCTATAAAAATGCAAAAAACGTAGTTTTTCGAGAATAACACATTGCTGAGGGTACGAATAGTATAGTTGAATGCACAATTGGACGTGGTTTGAAAAGTCTTATTCCATTATTAGGTTTAATATTGCAATACTTCTGAGTAAAATGTCATAATATTGTGCCTTAATAACTTATGACTTCCAAATAAAGATGAATTTTAATAAAAAAAAATCGAAAATTCATAATATTTCTTGACTTTTAACTTCAAATTGCTCAAAATACGCATTTGTATTGTATTTGTGAGTGGAATTTGACATTTTCCATTGCCAAAATTGGTCACAAATACTTTTCTTTACTTCCTAACCATAATATGTTGTAGAAACTGAAACTAGTTAAGAATCCACTGGTTATAATTTTTAAATTCATAAAGATTAATTACCTAATTACCGATAAAATCATAGAAAGTATGAATGCAAAATAATATGAAAATTAGGATTAATTTTTGTCTTCTTTTTTTACCGAACTTATCAAGAAAAGTATGGGATAAAATTACTATCGTTAAGGTTGGCAGTCCTATAGTTAAAAAAAATAGGTAAAAAGATGTGTGCAGTGGGCAGTTGCAAGCAAAATAACAGCAAAAAAATTTTTCTTCTTTTATTGTTTTTCGAAAAAAGAGATAATTTGTTTTCAAAAATTTCAACATGCAGAAAGAAATTTCAAATGATAAAGTGAAAACTAATATTATTTTTTTGACATTTTAAGTTCTAGCTCAAAAGTCGAAATTGATAATACTGAGATGTTTAAAATATGTATGGCTGGCACATACATATGTATATAAGCAAACGATTTGAAGTAATACAGTGTTTAATATCGTTTGTGGTTATCCAGAGACGATATGCTACACGCAAAATATTTCACACTTAAAAATACGAAAAAAAAAATTCGTAATACAATTTTTCTGCAATAAACGAAAATTTTGTACATTTTACGAAAATGTTAGCGCGTACAAGGAAACAGATTTTGTAATTTTACGAGTTTCGTTATGTTACAAATATTAATTTTTACAATTATTTTCATATATGAGTATATTACCATATTTTTCGTTTATTTTATTGAAATTTCCTAAAATAAACAAATTTGTTTGCTGTAATTTAGTTTTTGGTACAAAGTTATTCTTTAATCTTAATCTAATCTTGAATTATTCGGAAACAATTTTCATATGTATAAATAAAAACTGCTGTTTTGTTTTATTTTTTAGTTTTTCCCTCATTTCTTTTCCTGTCATTATGAAGTTTTACATTAAAAATTTTTGTAATAAAAATTAGTTTTTGATTTAATCGACAGTTTGATTTGCGAGTTTCAGTGCTAAGTTTAATGTACATATGTACAGTATGTATGCATGTAGTGTATGGAAAATACAGAGGCTGTAATAATTCCACTAAAATTATATTTTCTCATAATTATTACAACCTTCCATTCCAAGATTTATAGATTTTTCTACGAACTTGTTATTTAAATGTAAGAAAAAATATTATGTTTGCAGATTTTTATATATTAACTATTTTATCTAAAATTTTGTATATGACACGAAATTGTTTTTCATGATTCACGAATTTCTTTTATAATTTAAACATAATTTTTGTAAATTTACGAAAAAAAAATACTTGTAAATGTAAAAAATTTTGTTATTCACAGATATACAAATACCGTTTGTGTTATCAAAGAATGTTTTGTAACATAAAAATAACGAATGTTTTCGTAAGATGAACCACATTTTTCGTTTACATTAACATACATATACATATAAATTAAGACAAAAACTAAAAATTTTTTGCTTCCAAAATTTAGAGAGAAAAATTATAATGATTTTCAATTTTTTGCGGTTGTGCATACATACATATATACATATGTATGTGCATCATTCTTGGTCAATGCTAGCCAGTAATACCAGATTTATTTTTAGCCTCCTCGCTAAACTAGTTGTCGAGTATCGCCAATATAATAAAGTATTATATAGTTACTTTATACTATATTATAGTACATGAAAATATACATATATTTATTTAACAAATATTGTTAAATTGTAAACAAAAAAATTTTATATTAACAGAAGTTTATGATAATATACAAACTATATTTACTTAAGAATATTTTTAAGTACACGTGCCAATTATTGAATAAAATTATTGTATTAGTCATTATTTTCAGTAACTTAAGTCCTTAATGGTATAATGGTATATGTCTTTTTATACTTCATTATCCAAAATGCTAGTTCCAATTCTTAAAACGAAGTTTTTCCGCACTATGTTTTATAAAAACCAAACTTTAAATTTAGAAAACCACTCTCTTTTGCATGAGTTATTTTATGTTTATTTGCCATATTTGTAACATTAATCCATATTATTACATACATACATATGTATATGCTAAAAATATCGCCAAAGAATTGATATATTGCCAAGTAAATAGACAAAAGCTACTTCAAAATTTTCATCGTTAAAAACGAAGTCTGAACGTCTCCTTTGGTGACAAATCTCTACATCTGACAGCACTGGCGGTGAGCGCATTCTCAATTTTCTATAACAGAGAACAATGCTGTCAACTTTTAGATTAAAAAAGCACTGCAACCAGGAAAACACTTAAGTTAAATAAAAAGGTACTAAATTTAATATGTTTTACTTTTATTAAAGCCAATCTTATATTTCAAAAAGGGAATCATATATTAAAGAACATATGCTAAAAAAACACCAAAAAGAACGAACATACCAAACTTTCCTTTCATAAGAATATAACAAAAAAAAAATTAAAAACAAATTTAAAAAGCACTGAGCACTACAAGTATCTTCATATTTCTTCGCGTTCAAAATTTCAAAAGCTGACAACATTGCAAAGCGGGTATAATGAGTGAGTGATGCTCACAGCCTAGCACACATTCTAACAAAGAATATGATAGGGTATGTGTGGACACAACAGTTCTTGATACATTTACACTCAAAATTTGCTGTTAGTAAAGGGTGTGTTCGTAAATGCATCACTGCGCTGCAAATAAAAATTTAACTGGATTATCAGCGACCTTGTATTGTATTTTAAATAAAAGTTTGCACGTATGATTCAGAGCAGAGATGCATTTGCGAACATATTATTTTGATTTAAAAACCACTCTAAGCCTATAGTACACGACATGTAGAAAGACACAGCACATTGGTTGCATTTCATTCAGCAAGCAGTAGCGCGTAAAAGCGTAAAATTTTGATAATATTTTGGTGTCAAAATCCAAATGTGTACATACATGTGAAGATCTGCTCAAACAAAAAAGTCGCTAAATAATAATACTTTCTCAACTATGTTTATTATTTTGACATAACTACGTTGTATATAGCATATGCAGCTTCATAGTGATGTCAATATTACGCCCCAGCCGCATGCGCAAGAGTGATTTTTAAGTTATTTTAATATCAAACTTCAGTAAAAAATATTTTTTTTTCTTAATTTGCAACAGTTTTCTACGAAACTCACGCACGAGCATATGTATACATACGCATTTGTACATACTTAAATACATACTTACATATTCCAAAACATGATACATACCAATTTCATGTACATACATAGCTTACAACCTTAATATTTTTATATCCGCCAATAATGAATTTGTACATATGTACATATCTATGTTAAAGTTTACGCGAAACCATTTTAATTTTTTAAACTATACACTTAAGTTGGAATCTAATTTTTATAATGAAAGAAAATAATTTAAAGGAAATAGCATATCGCATGTGAGTTTCACATTCGCATGTGGTTCTAAGGCAGTTTTGACGTCACCATGTAGCTATATTGACTACATTCCGTCTACTAGTAGCACATTTTAATGTAGAAACTCACATCTTTACACACGTGCTGCTTCTGGAAATGTGCACGACTCGGCTAAATGTTTCACATTTAGATTTTGGAACAAAAATACTATGAAAATTCAACGTCATCTAGCCACTACTACTAATTAAAAAAATTAACCAACATGCTGAAAATTCTCGTGATGGCACAGCCACATTCGTATGTAGCATTTACTAAATAAACGCTTAAGTAAATATTGTACGAGAAAAATTTTCTGATGAAATTGTTTTACTAAATACATATTCTAAATAATTTATTATATTGAGTGCACATAAAATCATTAATATATTGTGGTTAGCTTAATAAACAATAAACACAAAGACTTCACATACAAATACCTTGGTAAAAATTTACCAACCTGTAAAATTTACTTTAATTTTAGTTAACAGCAACTTCTTGTATATTCAGTTATTGTAAAACTTTTTTGAGTGTACCCATATGCATTAAATATACTTTAATAATAATGTCTTTAGCATTACAAAACGAAGTGTTGTTCATCATCATTTTGAGAGGGTTAACATAACTATTCTCGTTGGGCAGAAGTTAACAAAAATTATAAGTACTTGTAATTTTAATGTAATCGGTATACCTACATTATTAGTGCTTGTGTATGTGAGGTTGTACTTTACAGAACATTAAGGTACATTAAATAATGTTTATTTTCGAACACTGATACAGTCTGTTCGTGTCTGTGTCATACATTGCAAAACAAGGCAGATGAAGTATAAAAAATTGATAAAAGTAAAACAGTTTCATGAGTGGAATTTGTAAATAAATATACATATAATATGTACATACATATGTATACTTTTGTTATGTATGTACTTGTGCGACTCAAAAAATTGGTTGAAAAAGCACAAGACTTGTACCGAACTCTTTCATTAGGTCGTTTTAGACACAAACCCACTAAAATTACATAGGTTTGTGTCTAAAACGAGCTGCTGAATAAGTCCACATGATATTTACATGGGTTTGATTATAGGTTTGTGTCTAAAACGAGCTACTGAAAGTGTTCGATACAAATGTAGAAACCACTCAGTACTGAGCTGACAGCTCTCAGTGAATTGAACGTTTCACAGCGCTCAGTTAAATGAATCGTTCAATTGAACTAGTTCGTTCATGAGCTACACAACTCTAGTCAAATCTGGATTTACCTTTATATTATTGTGTCTTGGTATAACTTTTACTTTGTGCAACGAACACAAAATTAAAATGCTTATTGACGATTTTATTTGCACGGCTCCGAAAAATCATCAATTAAACAACACGAAAACATTCTTACAGATTGATGGTTTTATTTGTACGTCACCTGGACAATTATACATAATTGTAACATGGGCTGCGCCGTGTCGGGAAATACCATGGTGCAGAAAATTCTTATGGCCTAATTCTGTTCGACAATAATTTTGTCTTGTCAATAGACCGAAACCAAGTCACAGTCGTTGGAAAATATACAATACAAGCCTAGACGCCAATTTTTTAATTTTCTTTAAGATACACTTTTTTCTAATCACCAATTAAACGACACGAAAACATTCTTACTGATTGATGGTTTCGTTTGTACGTCTCCTGGACACTTTAGGCTGCAAATTGATACAATTAAATATAATTGTATCATGGGCTGCGCCGCGTCGGGAAATATCATGGTGGAGAAAATTCTTATGGATTAATTCTGTTCGACAATAGTTTTGTCTTGTCAGTAGACCGAAACAAAGTCACAGTCGTTGGAAAATATACAATACAAGCCTAGTCGCCAATTTTTTCTTATTTTTCAATTTTCTTTAAGATACACTTTTTTTAATTTTTAGGAGGTGCCCCTAAACTTGATTTGTTCCTTTTTATGTAAATATGTAGTTTTGATTCACTAAACTAGGTTTAAAAACAAACTCCACACCTGTATTTGCTGAGCAGCGTTTTCGGCTGTTAAAGGCATCTTAGTCACCACAGAATATTTAGTACTCGATGTTAGTCCCAGACTACTCTTAGTAGTCTCCACTGAATATGTTAGTAGAGACCTGCGCCGACCGGCTGAGCCGAGCCGCCGAAGGGTTTTGGTCAGCTGCCGCCGCCGACTTTTTCTCGGCTCAAATAGGCCAAGATTAGCCGCCGATTGGTGAATTTTTTTATATTTTATTTGAGGGTTTTAGGCTTTTTTAATACTACATTCACACTTTTTAAATTTCTTTCCAATTTACATATATCCCGTTTCTTATTTGCAAATAAAAATGGAAAATGTTGCGTATTCATAAGTATATGTAGAATATACATATACCTTTGTATACGGCATATGTACATATGTGACAGCGCATAGCGAAAAGGACCTAAGGGTAAAAAATCAATTCACTTTTTTTTTGTGATGTGGACAACATCTGAGCATCGAATGAGATCGATCCCATGCCCCAAAAGTTTTCCTGCCAGAGATATGCGCGTTTTGCTCAGTGATGGTACACCAAAGATACGCGTATTTAATCTTTAAAATGGCTCTCCTGAACAAAACTGGGTTTTTTAATTAGTGTTTTTATGGGAATTTTTACAATTTAAATTTAAAATTTGTTAACGCACTAATAATCCCAAAATTATTATTTTACTTATTCAGTAAAATATTTTTTTATTAAAATACATTGAAATTGATTATTGAGGGGTTTAGCTGGATCCTATGCGCATTTCACTGTTGCTAATGCAGATCATCAGGGAACCTTTACCCAAAGCTTCTTAGAACAACTAGAGTTATTATGTTATAAACTTTCATTTAAACAAATGAGAAGCTCAACAACAAATAACAAAGTTGAAACAAGAACTCAATAATCCAGGTAAACCCCTCAATAATCAATTTCAATGTATTTTAATAAAAAACTATTTTTTAAAATTTGTAAACACACTAATAATCCCAAAATTATATTTTACTTATTCAGTAAAATATTTTTTTTTATTAGAATACATTGAAATTGATTATTGAGGGAGTAGAGTGGTAATGGGGACAATAGTCCTGTTTTGGGAATTAAAAACCGCGAAACAAGACTATTGTCCCTATTAATACAAAAGTGATGGCAACCCTGTTCCGAATGTGGGGGATTTTGGGGATTTTCATGCCGAGATTTTATGTCTGTGTGTGGTTGTGTGTGTGTGTGTGTATACACTTGTGTGTACAGCTTATGTTATTATTGTAAAGAAACTTTGTGCGATGATACAATTACAGTAGGTACATGTACAAGCCCAGCCTGTCACTGTATACATTGCACCTAGTTGTCAAACTTTGTTTACAAGCTGCAAAAATGTTAATGTATGTGTGTAAACAAAATGATTACAGTGTTGCCAATGAATTTACACATGGCTGTGTCTCCAATTACACATTGAAGAAAATTACACTACACATCTTTTGTGTAGGTTAAAATTAAAACAATAATAAATAAAAATAGAACCCAAAGTAGAATTACACACATATTATACAAGAATTCAATTACATCGCCTACACATGTGAGTAGAAATTACACACTGTCTAACTACACCCATATTGGCAAGACTGAATAACTATAATCATGCAGGAATGCCGCGTCTGCAATTGTACTTTAGTTACCCTGTAATTGTTATTTTTATAAACAAAAGACTGTTGTTTCCGACAACTTGGGGTTTGTTTATACCAACAAAATACATGTGTTTTTTGGTGTTGTAATTTTGTTGTAGTTCTGCATGTACCTAGTATAATTGTATCATGCTTTGTGCTTACAGTTCATGGATGTACATATGTATATGTGGGTGTTTGTATGTGTGTATGTATATGTGTGTGTGTGTGCATACGTGTGTGTGTGTGTGTTTATGTTTTTAATTGTGAGTCTGCCGGGGTCGGATACTTTTGTTGTAGTGGTACACAAATATTATACCCCTGTAGGAAATATGGATTTTGAAAAATGTATTGACTCGCTTTCGACTTGTCACCAGTACTACTCTAGAATTATCACCCATACAATGCTTTGTGCTATAGACATCTAGCATGTGTCATTGAAACCCTACAAATAACACTGAAACAATTAAGTAGGTATTGATTACGAAGTTCTTATGGGACGTGGAAACATACCAACCAAACAGTTAGTTCCAGTAATTTGTATACATACAAATACACATATATTGACAAGTTGTTGACAATTCCACCAAAAATATACCATATTTGTTTTCTACCTTTCTTTTATTATGACGGATAAAACAAACTTATTATACTACACTTTAGAATTTTAGTGTTGCTACAAAGACACTTGGTTCTCAGTCTGACTGTAGGGTAGTGACAAGGGATCTGTGTAATTGTGTGTATGTAGTGATTGTTATTTGATAGGTTTTGGTTAGCTGTTGTGAGTTCTCGTTGCTATGCGTATGTATGGTTATTATTTTATGTATGCATTAATTTTTAATTTTTATTTGTATCTCTGGGGAAATAATCTAATAGGTGCAGAGAGTGGCAACCCTGTTGTAAATGGCAGTGGATAGGGAATGTATTTGGTAATGTATGTTTATTTTGTTGGATTTGAAGAATATCATTGCTTGTTTAAATTATATCATCACTTTTTCATACATATTTACAAATGAATGTAAATATGTTTTCAAGGCTATTGACGTTGCTATTCTTATGGAGACGGAAAATATTGTGTTGGCATAAGTTTTATATGTATATACAGGTGAATTTCAGATGTTAAATGTCTTGAATCCTATCAGGTTGATAGGAAGATCTTTTGAATAGGGGTAATGTTATTTTTTTTTTCTTTTCAATATATTTTATTTTAATGAAACAATTATATAAAATAGCTTTTAGAGCAATACAGTAAAAACTGCTCATACCTTTGTATTACAAACTGATGCTAGCGATTTTGTTCTGGGCGTTGCTGTGTATATATCATATATATCATATATCGTAATACCAACAGAGAATTGTGTGTGTGTGTGAGTGTGAATGTGTGTGTGTATGTGTGTGTATGAATTTTAGCATATGCCGTAATAAATTTGATTTGGTGACTACTACGCGATTCTCATATAAAGTATATAAGTAGAAGAAATAATGTAGACTGTCATCAGTCTGCTCTGATATCTCAACAAGTGACAACCTAGTTTCCCAGCCAAAATTTCTAAAGTGTTTGAAATCCAAAAACTATAAAAGTGCTCGAACTAACTACTGTTTGTTAAACAAGTTTATACTGTACAAAAAATAATCAAATAAATTGTTTATAAGTGAAATAAATTGTTTATAAATAAATAAATTTTTTATAAATAACATAATTAAATTAATAAACAAGTAAATAATTAAATAAAATGAATACTACAAGTTGTATTATCTGCAATAAAGTCTTTACGACTCAAACAAAACTAAATCAGCATATGGAAACGCACTCGTATGCTAACCAATCAAAGGCTGCCCTTGGAATTAGTAAGCTAAATCTTCAAAACAAATATTGTGAGGATTGTGATGAGATGATCCCATCAAATGGTTATATGGCTCATGTCAGAACCACAAAACACAAAAACAGTTGTCACCAAGAACGGATTGATAATTTTCTCACTAAAAGAGTAAGTACCTTCAATGGTAGGATCGAGACATATATCCTCCTCAACAAAAATGTGGCTATCTTGTTTCCGGAGGAGTTTCTGAAATCTGCCAAGAGCTCCATAGTAAAACAACTCCATGAATGTAGTAGGATACATACTACATTTAAATTTAATATGGAGCTCACATGTGATTATATGAAGATGGTGAATGACGAGATGAATGTTTCCCAACTTGTACATATTTCGAAAATGATGTTGGTGACTTTGTCTGATGACATAGAAGACATGTACAAGAAACAGACGGAGGAGCTAAGAACCAAAATGGAAGAATTTCAAGAGAGGGATAGCGGGTGGACTTTGACTTCAATAAATTTCCTTGAAGTTAATATAAACAAGGCGTCCATAATAAGAGGATCGAGCTTTATCCCTCTCCCAAAAAATATTGCAATGAAACGTGCATGCATAAATGTTGAGAATAATGACATTTATTGCTTTAAATGGTCTCTTATTGCGGCTTTGAATGTAAATAGTGGTCTGAGTCCTAAACAACGGAAAAACTGTAGAAATTACAATATTGCTGACATTTCTGATGAGAATATAAATATAGGAGCAATTGCATTAAATTTTGAAGGCCCAGAGTTTCCACTCCCATTGAAGCAGATAAAACAATTCGAGAATCAAAATGATATGAGCATAAATGTATTTGGTCACAATGGAATATCGCTTATAGGACCATACTACATAACAAAAGGAGAAAAACACATTCATATTAATCTCTTATTGCTCCAGTCCAATGAGAACTTCCACTATGTGCTAATCAAAGATATATCAAAGTAAGTTTCATTAGTGAATTTATGCAAAATGTGTTCCCTATTTAAAAAGCTACTTCTTATTGTTATATTAATTTACATATTATTTTATTTTCCTCTTTTCCTTAGACTCCTTCGTTCCAACATGACCTCACACAGATGTAAGATTTATATCTGTAACATCTGCCTTTATCATACACATGATGCTTATGTGTACCGTCAACATAAAAAATTTTGTGGTAAAAAAGTCATCAGGATGCCTGAAGGTGGATGTATTATTAAGTACAAAAACTACTACAAACAGCTAGATGTACCATTTGTCATCTACGCAGACTTCGAGTCTATTTTAGAAAAACTCCACGATCCTGTAAGTAAAAGCACTACAAATGTACAGAAACACCATGCGTGTGCATTCGGCTATTTTATTACTTGTAGTCTTAAGAAGGAAAATAACTTATATAGACATTATTTTGGTGAAGATTCGGCAAATGTATTTATCAAAAAAATAGTTGAAGATTGTACAGATATCTATCTAAATTATTTACTAAAAGTTAAGAACATTTTCATGACCCCAATAGAAATAGCTCAATATAATAATGCAAAAAATTGTCATATATGTAAGAAAATATTAAATAACGATAAAGTTAGAGATCATTGTCATCTTACGGGCAATTATCGTGGGGCGGCTCATAGCGAATGTAATTTAAATTATAAAACACCTCAGTTTATTACGGTTATTTTCCATAATCTTTCTCCATATGATATGCACCTATTTTTCAAAGAACTTTCTACTGTAAAAAATGCCACAATAAAAGTGATTCCCCAGAACACAGAACGTTATATTTCTCTTTCAATTTTTATCAGATTATATGAAAAACATGGATTCGAAATAAGATTTATAGACTCGTTTAGATTTATGGCTTCGAGTTTAGATACGTTAGCAAAAAATCTTGATAGCAATGATTTTAATACTATTCGATCATGTTTCGTTGATGAAGCTCATTTCAATCTGATTAGAAGAAAGGGCGTATTTCCGTACTCTTACATGGATTCCATGATTAAGTTTAAGGAAATTAAACTCCCTAGTAGAGAAGAGTTCTTCAATATTCTAACGAATGAAGAATGTGATGTTGTCGAGTATGAACATGCTCAAAAAATATGGAGAGAGTTTAACTGTAAAACCCTCCTTGACTATACTGGACTCTACTTAAAGACAGATGTTCTTCTTCTAACTGACGTATTTGAAAATTTTAGGAAAATTTGTAGAGGTATATACGATTTGGACCCCTGTCATTATTATACAGCACCAGGCTTATCCTGGGATGCAATGTTAAAAACCACAGAAGTTTCACTGGAACAGTTCACTGATTCCGAAATGTATATGTTTATGCAAAACGGAATTAGAGGTGGACTAGTTCAATGCTCACAAAGATATTCGAAAGCGAATAACAAATATTTGGAAGATTTTGATGCAGCAAAACCATCAGAATTTCTTGTCTATTTAGACGCAAATAACCTTTACGGTTGGGCGATGTCGGAATATCTTCCTTACGGTGAATTTGAGTGGGTATGTGATACTGATTTTGATGTTATGAAAATTTCTGATAATGCAGAGTATGGGTACATTTTGGAAGTGGATATAGATTATCCCGATTCAGTGCATGATCTACATAATGATTTGCCATTTTGTCCCCAAAATTAGCCAGTGGGGGGATCCAAAATCAAAAAATTTGTTGCAGACTTACACGCAAAAACAAATTACACCATGCACTATAGAGTTTTAAAACAAGCCATTAAACAAAAATATATTGACTTAAACATATTACATATGACAAATGCTAAAAACAATTTTGAAAAAGATTTCTTCAAACTTTTGAACAACGCTGTTTATGGGAAGACAATGGAAAACATTGAAAAACGTAGGGACATTAGAATTGCTTCATCTTGGGAAACAACAAACAGGAATCATTTAGGTCTCAGAGCATTAATTTCGAAACCAAATTTTATGCAGTTGACAAAATTTTCTGATGATATGTATGCGGTAGAGTTAGAAATAATGGAATGGATAAACCCATATATGTTGGCTTTACAGTACTGGAGTTATCCAAGTGGAGAATGTATGACTTCCATTATGGCTTCATGAAGCCTAAATTTGGAGAGAACATTTCTCTCAACTATATGGATACTGACTCGTTATTTATTCAATTAAAACTGATGATTTTTACGATGACATCCGTAATGATATTATTTTGAATTTTGATACGTCAGAATATCCTATAGATAATCAATTTCGTTTGCCGCTACTCAATAAGAAGGTTTTAGGTATGATGAAAGATGAAAACAGTGGGGATATAATGACAGAGTTTGTTGGTTTAAGAGCAAAAATGTATTCTCTGTCGACTCTTCGCTCGGAAGCTGTTAAAAAATCTAAAGGGGTCAAAAAGTCTGTAATTAAAAAGTTGTCCATTAATGAATACAAAAGTTGCTTATTTGAATCCAAAATTATCTCAGATGAAATGTTTTTGTTTAGGTCTAAAACACATCAACTATATACTCAAAAACTAAATAAAATAGCTCTTAGCTTTTCTGATGATAAAAAAAAATATAATGAAAGATAAAATAAAAACGCGTGCATGGGGGCATTACATAGACCGAAATAATGAAACAATGGATGTAGAATAGAATGCTTCCTACTAAATTGCATGTAAGATGACAACAAGAATTTAATTTTGTACCAATTATACTTATTTAATTATTTATTAATTTATTTATTACTTACTTATTTGTATATTAATTTATTTATGTATTTATTTCTGTATTTATTTATTAATTTATTTATTGGTTATATATATATATATATATATATATATATATATATATATATATATATATATATATATATATATATTTGTTTATGAATGTATCCATTAATTTTAGTATTTTATTCACACAAAAGCATGTTAAAATTGAATGGTCTTAAACTTTTATCTTTTACCTATACCTAAATTATTTGTAAATAAGAATCAAATATTAGATTAATGATCTTTCTTTTTCTATCATATTTTTTTTTATATATACATAGAGCTAAATTTGTATTAGTACTAAGATTTTTAAACAAATATTTTAAATAAAATATTGAAAGAAGAATCAAATATGTGAATGGTTTTTTATTTCTTTATTGGCTTTACTTCGTTGGATCATAATTTTTTTGTTTTTCCTTATGTGCAAATTTCTGTTTTTATATTGCATAAACATGCACAATCATGTTTTCTTTGAGAGGTTCTATACAAGAGGAATTGAATTTCACAATATTATGAAAATCCATTAAATTTCATCAGATATTTTCTTATCGACACTAACTGCTTTAACACCATCTCATTATTGTTTGCTAACAGAAAATAACAGAACAGGTATCAGCTATCAGATCAGCTTTTTCAGCTATCAGATCAGCTTTTCAGGACCTGGTCTGGTTTTCAGATCAGCTTTTCAGGACCTGATCTGGTTTTCAGATCAGCTTTTAAGGACCTGGTCTGGTTTTCAGATCAGCTTTTCAGGACCTGGTCTGGTTTTCATATCAGCTTTTCAGGAGCTGGTCTGGTTTTCAGATTAGTTTTTCAGGAGCTGGTCTGGTTTTCAGATCATCTTATCAGATATCAAATCAGCTTATCAGGTAGCTGGTCTAGTTTTCAGATCCGGCTATCTGATTCAGATTGAGATATCAGTTTACAAGTAGCTAGCCATTTATAACATTTATATGAATGAAGTTTCAGGTCAGATGAATCAACTAAAGTCAATCTTTTATGAGCAGTAATTTTTTTATGAAAACATATAAAAGCTAAAGAACCTTAAGAAAATACTATATTATTTATCCTTCCAACACTCGCTACAAACTTCTTAAAACTTTTAAAAATTCATATTACATGCAACATGATGCTTATAAACGTGCTTAATTTTTTCCTCATCTTGCATAAACATTATAATTACATTTGCATTGTCTATTATTAAATGCTTACAACCATATTCGTAAAAATATTAAACAGCATTTCGAATTTTGTTTAAGCAAAATTCACTAAAATTGTGTTCATAATAGAAATTTAGCTTAAAAAACATCTTTTAAACCTTATATAAATCACCTAATTTTAAAATTGACTGCACCCATATTTAAAATAATTTTGAGTTGACCTTGGTATAATTTTGCTTCATGTTTATTTGTATATTTAATTTTGCCTGTATGTATGTACATATGTATGCATGTATTAGGAATAATGCTACAAGTTTGGCACAAGTACAATGATGACTCATTCTACTTGTGCCCCATACAAAAATATACACGTAAATATATGTATGTATATTATTCTGCTTTTCAGATGCAACATCAGCAAATATCATAATTAAAATGCTTTAAGCTTTATTATAATATCTCATTCTTTTAAAAATGAAATTAACTTCTTCGGATATTCATATTTGCTTGATAGGTATAGATAATTTGAGTATAAATAGAAATATTCGGACTTGATTAGTAGTAGTGAACTGGGCATCCGGCGACAATTAAACTTGCAAAATTGTTGGCTAAAATTGTTAAATTGTGGCTGAAATTGTTAAATTTGGGTAATTAAAATTTGAAAATTCTTAAATTCTTGGAAATTTGTGAAATTTGATACCTACGACGGTGGTTCAATAAGTCCGTCCAAATTTTTTTTATTTTTCCTAAAGCCAACGGAAAATCCTGAAAATGATTTTTCGTAATGTGGACGGAAAAAAAGTGAAAAAAAAATTATAAATGCCGACGGGAAAAACGTGAAAAAAAATATTTTTCCTAATGCCAGCGGAAAATCATAAAAATGATTTTTCGTAATGTGGACGGAAAAAAAAAATTTAGTAATGCCGACGGGAAAAAAATGAAAATAAATATTTTTGTAATGCCGACGGGAAAAACGTAAGAAAAGAAATAAAAATATTTTTCCTAATGCCAACGGAAAATTCTAAAAATGATTTTTCGTAATGTGGACGTTAAAAACGTAAACAATTTTAATCAGCGCCGAATGCCCAGTTCACTACTACTAATCAAGTCCGAATACTTCTATTTATACTCAAATTATCTATATCAAGCCAAATATGAATATCCGAAGAAGTTAATTTCATTTTTAAAAGAATGAGATATTATAATAAAGCTTAAAGCATTTTAATTATGATATTTGCTGATGTTGCATCTGAAAAGCAGAATAATATACATACATATATTTACGTGTATATTTTTGTATGGGGCACAAGTAGAATGAGTCATCATTGTACTTGTGCCAAACTTGTAGCATTATTCCTAATACATGCATACATATGTACATACATACAGGCAAAGTTAAATATACAAATAAACATGAAGCAAAATTATACCAAGGTCAACTCAAAATTATTTTAAATATGGGTGCAGTCAATTTTAAAATTAGGTGATTTATATAAGGTTTAAAATATGTTTTTAAGCTAAATTTCTATTATGAACACAATTTTAGTAAATTTTGCTTAAACAAAATTCGAAATGCTGTTTAATATTTTTACGAATATGGTTGTAAGCATTTAATAATAGACAATGCAAATGTAATTTAATGTTTATGCAAGATGAGGAAAAAATTAAGCATGTTTATAGGCATCATGTTGTATGTAATATGAATTTTTAAAAGTTTTAAGAAGTTTGTAGCGAGTGTTGGAAGGATAAATAATATAGTATTTTCTTAAAGTTCTTTAGCTTTTATATGTTTTCATAAAAAAATTACTGCTCATAAAAGATTGACTCATCTGACCTGAAACTTCATTCATATAAATGTTATAAATGGCTAGCTACTTGTAAACTGATATCTCAATCTGAATCAGATAGCCTTATCTGAAAACTAGACCAGCTACCTGATAAGCTGATTTGATATCTGATAAGATGATCTGAAAACCAGACCAGCTCCTGAAAAACTAATCTGAAAACCAGACCAGCTCCTGAAAAGCTGATATGAAAACCAGACCAGGTCCTGAAAAGCTGATCTGAAAACCAGACCAGGTCCTGAAAAGCTGATCTGATAGCTGAAAAAGCTGATCTGATAGCTGAAAAAGCTGATCTGATAGCTGATACCTGTTCTGTTATTTTCTGTTAGCAAGCAATAATGAGATGGTGTTAAAGCAGTTAGTGTCGATAAGAAAATATCTGATGAAATTTAATGGATTATCATAATATTGTCAAATTCAATTCCTCTTGTATAGAACCTCTCAAAGAAAACATGATTGTGCATGTTTATGCAATATAAAAACAGAATTTTGCACATAAGGAAAAACAAAAAAATTATGATCCAACGAAGTAAAGCCAATAAAGAAATAAAAAACCATTCACATATTTGATTCTTTTTTCAATATTTTATTTAAAATATTTTCTTAAAAATCTTAGTACTAATACAAATTTAGCTCTATGTATATATAAAAAAAATATGATAGAAAAAGAAAGATCATTAATCTAATATTTGATTCTTATTTACAAATAATTTAGGTATAGGTAAAAGATAAAAGCTTAAGAAAATTCAATTTTAACATGCCTTTGTGTGAATAAAATACTAAAATTAATGGATACATTCATAAACAAATATATATATATATATATATATATATATATATATATATATATATATATATATATATATATATATATATATATATATATACAATAAATAAATTAATAAATAAATACAGAAATAAATACATAAATAAATTAATATACAAATAAGTAAATAATAAATAAATTAATAAATAATTAAATAAGTATAATTGGTACAAAATTAAATTCTTGTTGTCATCTTAAATGCAATTTAGTAGGAAGCATTCTATTCTACATCCATTGTTTCATTATTTCGGTCTATGTAATGCCCCCATGCACGCGTTTTTATTTTATCTTTCATTATATTTCATTTATCATCAGAAAAGCTAAGAGCTATTTTATTTAGTTTTTGAGTATATAGTTGATGTGTTTTAGACCTAAACAAAAACATTTCATCTGAGATAATTTTGGATTCAAATAAGCAACTTTTGTATTCATTAATGGACAACTTTTTAATTACAGACTTTTTGACCCCTTTAGATTTTTTAACAGCTTCCGAGCGAAGAGTCGACAGAGAATACATTTTTGCTCTTAAACCAACAAACTCTGTCATTATATCACCACTGTTTTCATCTTTCATCACACCTAAAACCTTCTTATTGAGTAGCGGCAAACGAAATTGATTATCTATAGGATATTCTGACGTATCAAAATTCAAAATAATATCATTACGGATGTCATCGTAAAAATCATCAGTTTTAATTGAATAAATAAACGAGTCAGTATCCATATAGTTGAGAGAAATGTTCTCTCCAAATTTAGGCTTCATGAAGCCATAATGGAAGTCATACATTCTCCACTTGGATAACTCCAGTACTGTAAAGCCAACATATATGGGTTTATCATATACTGGTTCCATTATTTCTAACTCTACCGCATACATATCATCAGAAAATTTTGTCAACTGCATAAAATTTGGTTTCGAAATTAATGCTCTGAGACCTAAATGATTCCTGTTTGTTGTTTCCCAAGATGAAGCAATTCTAATGTCCCTACGTTTTTCAATGTTTTCCATTGTCTTCCCATAAACAGCGTTGCTCAAAAGTTTGAAGAAATCTTTTTCAAAATTGTTTTTAGCATTTGTCCTATGTAATGTGTTTAAGTCAATATATTTTTGTTTAATGGTTTGTTTTAAAACTCTATAGTGCATGGTGTAATTTGTTTTTGCGTGTAAGTCTGCAACTAATTTTTTGATTTTGGATCCCCCCACTGGCTTATTTTGGGGACAAAATGGCAAATCATTATGTAGATCATGCACTGCATCGGGATAATCTATATCCACTTCCAAAATTTACCCATACTCTGCATTATCAGAAATTTTCATAACATCAAAATCAGTATCACATACCCACTCAAATTCACCGTAAGGAAGATATTCCGACATCGCCCAACCGTAAAGGTTATTTGCGTCTAAATAGACAAGAAATTCTGATGGTTTTGCTGCATCAAAATCTTCCAAATATTTGTTATTCGCTTTCGAATATCTTTGTGAGCATTGAACTAGTCCACCTCTAATTCCGTTTTGCATAAACATATACATTTCGGAATCAGTGAACTGTTCCAGTGAAACTTCTGTGGTTTTTAACATTGCATCCCAGGATAAGCCTGGTGCTGTATAATAATGACAGGGGTCCAAATCGTATATACCTCTACAAATTTTCCTAAAATTTTCAAACACGTCAGTTAGAAGAAAAACATCTGTCTTTAAGTAGAGTTCAGTATAGTCAAGGAGGGTTTTACAGTTAAACTCTCTCCATATTTTTTGAGCATGTTCATACTCGACAACATCACATTCTTCAATCGTTAGAATATTGAAGAACTCTTCTCTACTAGGGAGTTTAATTTCCTTAAACTTAATCATGGAATCCATGTAAGAGTACGGAAATACACCCTTTCTTCTAATCAGGTTGAAATGAGCTTCATCAACGAAACATGATCGAATAGTATTAAAATCATTGCTATCAAGATTTTTTGCTAACGTATCTAAACTCGAAGCCATAAATCTAAACGAGTCTATAAATCTTATTTCGAATCCATGTTTTTCATATAATCTGATAAAAATTGAAAGAGAAATATAACGTTCTGTGTTCTGGGGAATCACTTTTATTGTGGCATTTTTTATAGTAGAAAGTTCTTTGAAAAATAGGTGCATATCATATGGAGAAAGATTATGGAAAATAACCGTAATAAACTGAGGTGTTTTATAATTTAAATTACATTCGCTATGAGCCGCCCCACGATAATTGCCCGTAAGATGACAATGATCTCTAACTTTATCGTTATTTAATATTTTCTTACATATATGACAATTTTTTGCATTATTATATTGAGCTATTTCTATTGGGGTCATGAAAATGTTCTTAACTTTTAGTAAATAATTTAGATAGATATCTGTACAATCTTCAACTATTTTTTTGATAAATACATTTGCCGAATCTTCACCAAAATAATGTCTATATAAGTTATTTTCCTTCTTAAAACTACAAGTAATAAAATAGCCGAATGCACACGCGTGGTGTTTCTGTACATTTGTAGTGCTTTTACTTACAGGATCGTGGAGTTTTTCTAAAATAGACTCGAAGTCTGCGTAGATGACAAATGGTACATCTAGCTGTTTGTAGTAGTTTTTGTACTTAATAATACATCCATCTTCAGGCATCCTGATGACTTTTTTACCACAAAATTTTTTATGTTGACGGTACACATAAGCATCATGTGTATGATAAAGGCAGATGTTACAGATATAAATCTTACATCTGTGTGAGGTCATGTTGGAACGAAGGAGTCTAAGGAAAAGAGGAAAATAAAATAATATGTAAATTAATATAACAATAAGAAGTAGCTTTTTAAATAGGGAACACATTTTGCATAAATTCACTAATGAAACTTACTTTGATATATCTTTGATTAGCACATAGTGGAAGTTCTCATTGGACTGGAGCAATAAGAGATTAATATGAATGTGTTTTTCTCCTTTTGTTATGTAGTATGGTCCTATAAGCGATATTCCATTGTGACCAAATACATTTATGCTCATATCATTTTGATTCTCGAATTGTTTTATCTGCTTCAATGGGAGTGAAAACTCTAGGCCTTCAAAATTTAATGCAATTGCTCCTATATTTATATTCTCATCAGAAATGTCAGCAATATTGTAATGTCTACAGTTTTTCCGTTGTTTAGGACTCAGACCACTATTTACATTCAAAAAAAATATTTTTCCTAATGCCAGCGGAAAATCATAAAAATGATTTTTCGTAATGTGGACGGAAAAAAAAATTTAGTAATGCCGACGGGAAAAAAATGAAAATAAATATTTTTGTAATGCCGACGGGAAAAACGTAAGAAAAGAAATAAAAATATTTTTCCTAATGCCAACGGAAAATTCTAAAAATGATTTTTCGTAATGTGGACGTTAAAAACGTAAACAATTTTAATCAGCGCCGAATGCCCAGTTCACTACTACTAATCAAGTCCGAATATTTCTATTTATACTCAAATTATCTATATCAAGCCAAATATGAATATCCGAAGAAGTTAATTTCATTTTTAAAAGAATGAGATATTATAATAAAGCTTAAAGCATTTTAATTATGATATTTGCTGATGTTGCATCTGAAAAGCAGAATAATATACATACATATATTTACGTGTATATTTTTGTATGGGGCACAAGTAGAATGAGTCATCATTGTACTTGTGCCAAACTTGTAGCATTATTCCTAATACATGCATACATATGTACATACATACAGGCAAAGTTAAATATACAAATAAACATGAAGCAAAATTATACCAAGGTCAACTCAAAATTATTTTAAATATGGGTGCAGTCAATTTTAAAATTAGGTGATTTATATAAGGTTTAAAATATGTTTTTAAGCTAAATTTCTATTATGAACACAATTTTAGTAAATTTTGCTTAAACAAAATTCGAAATGCTGTTTAATATTTTTACGAATATGGTTGTAAGCATTTAATAATAGACAATGCAAATGTAATTTAATGTTTATGCAAGATGAGGAAAAAATTAAGCATGTTTATAGGCATCATGTTGTATGTAATATGAATTTTTAAAAGTTTTAAGAAGTTTGTAGCGAGTGTTGGAAGGATAAATAATATAGTATTTTCTTAAGGTTCTTTAGCTTTTATATGTTTTCATAAAAAAATTACTGCTCATAAAAGATTGACTCATCTGACCTGAAACTTCATTCATATAAATGTTATAAATGGCTAGCTACTTGTAAACTGATATCTCAATCTGAATCAGATAGCCTGATCTGAAAACTAGACCAGCTACCTGATAAGCTGATTTGATATCTGATAAGATGATCTGAAAACCAGACCAGCTCCTGAAAAACTAATCTGAAAACCAGACCAGCTCCTGAAAAGCTGATATGAAAACCAGACCAGGTCCTGAAAAGCTGATCTGAAAACCAGACCAGGTCCTGAAAAGCTGATCTGATAGCTGAAAAAGCTGATCTGATAGCTGAAAAAGCTGATCTGATAGCTGATACCTGTTCTGTTATTTTCTGTTAGCAAGCAATAATGAGATGGTGTTAAAGCAGTTAGTGTCGATAAGAAAATATCTGATGAAATTTAATGGATTATCATAATATTGTCAAATTCAATTCCTCTTGTATAGAACCTCTCAAAGAAAACATGATTGTGCATGTTTATGCAATATAAAAACAGAATTTTGCACATAAGGAAAAACAAAAAAATTATGATCCAACGAAGTAAAGCCAATAAAGAAATAAAAAACCATTCACATATTTGATTCTTTTTTCAATATTTTATTTAAAATATTTTCTTAAAAATCTTAGTACTAATACAAATTTAGCTCTATGTATATATAAAAAAAATATGATAGAAAAAGAAAGATCATTAATCTAATATTTGATTCTTATTTACAAATAATTTAGGTATAGGTAAAAGATAAAAGCTTAAGAAAATTCAATTTTAACATGCCTTTGTGTGAATAAAATACTAAAATTAATGGATACATTCATAAACAAATATATATATATATATATTTATATATATATATATATATATATATATATATAAATTTTACATATATAAATATATATATATATATATATATATATATATATATATATATATATATATATATATATATATATATATATATATATATATATATATATATATATAACCAATAAATAAATTAATAAATAAATAACATGCCTTTGTGTGAATAAAATACTAAAATTAATGGATACATTCATAAACAAATATATATATATATATATATTTATATATATATATATATAAATATATATATATATATATATATATATATATATATATATACAATAAATAAATTAATAAATAAATACAGAAATAAATACATAAATAAATTAATATACAAATAAGTAAATAATAAATAAATTAATAAATAATTAAATAAGTATAATTGGTACAAAATTAAATTCTTGTTGTCATCTTAAATGCAATTTAGTAGGAAGCGTTCTATTCTACATCCATTGTTTCATTACTTCGGTCTATGTAATGCCCCCATGCACGCGTTTTTATTTTATCTTTCATTATATTTCATTTATCATCAGAAAAGCTAAGAGCTATTTTATTTAGTTTTTGAGTATATAGTTGATGTGTTTTAGACCTAAACAAAAACATTTCATCTGAGATAATTTTGGATTCAAATAAGCAACTTTTGTATTCATTAATGGACAACTTTTTAATTACAGACTTTTTGACCCCTTTAGATTTTTTAACAGCTTCCGAGCGAAGAGTCGACAGAGAATACATTTTTGCTCTTAAACCAACAAACTCTGTCATTATATCCCCACTGTTTTCATCTTTCATCACACCTAAAACCTTCTTATTGAGTAGCGGCAAACGAAATTGATTATCTATAGGATATTCTGACGTATCAAAATTCAAAATAATATCATTACGGATGTCATCGTAAAAATCATCAGTTTTAATTGAATAAATAAACGAGTCAGTATCCATATAGTTGAGAGAAATGTTCTCTCCAAATTTAGGATCATGAAGCCATAATGGAAGTCATACATTCTCCACTTGGATAACTCCAGTACTGTAAAGCCAACATATATGGGTTTATCATATACTGGTTCCATTATTTCTAACTCTACCGCATACATATCATCAGAAAATTTTGTCAACTGCATAAAATTTGGTTTCGAAATTAATGCTCTGAGACCTAAATGATTCCTGTTTGTTGTTTCCCAAGATGAAGCAATTCTAATGTCCCTACGTTTTTCAATGTTTTCCATTGTCTTCCCATAAACAGCGTTGCTCAAAAGTTTGAAGAAATCTTTTTCAAAATTGTTTTTAGCATTTGTCCTATGTAATGTGTTTAAGTCAATATATTTTTGTTTAATGGCTTGTTTTAAAACTCTATAGTGCATGGTGTAATTTGTTTTTGCGTGTAAGTCTGCAACTAATTTTTTGATTTTGGATCCCCCCACTGGCTTATTTTGGGGACAAAATGGCAAATCATTATGTAGATCATGCACTGCATCGGGATAATCTATATCCACTTCCAAAATTTACCCATACTCTGCATTATCAGAAATTTTCATAACATCAAAATCAGTATCACATACCCACTCAAATTCACCGTAAGGAAGATATTCCGACATCGCCCAACCGTAAAGGTTATTTGCGTCTAAATAGACAAGAAATTCTGATGGTTTTGCTGCATCAAAATCTTCCAAATATTTGTTATTCGCTTTCGAATATCTTTGTGAGCATTGAACTAGTCCACCTCTAATTCCGTTTTGCATAAACATATACATTTCGGAATCAGTGAACTGTTCCAGTGAAACTTCTGTGGTTTTTAACATTGCATCCCAGGATAAGCCTGGTGCTGTATAATAATGACAGGGGTCCAAATCGTATATACCTCTACAAATTTTCCTAAAATTTTCAAACACGTCAGTTAGAAGAAAAACATCTGTCTTTAAGTAGAGTTCAGTATAGTCAAGGAGGGTTTTACAGTTAAACTCTCTCCATATTTTTTGAGCATGTTCATACTCGACAACATCACATTCTTCAATCGTTAGAATATTGAAGAACTCTTCTCTACTAGGGAGTTTAATTTCCTTAAACTTAATCATGGAATCCATGTAAGAGTACGGAAATACACCCTTTCTTCTAATCAGGTTGAAATGAGCTTCATCAACGAAACATGATCGAATAGTATTAAAATCATTGCTATCAAGATTTTTTGCTAACGTATCTAAACTCGAAGCCATAAATCTAAACGAGTCTATAAATCTTATTTCGAATCCATGTTTTTCATATAATCTGATAAAAATTGAAAGAGAAATATAACGTTCTGTGTTCTGGGGAATCACTTTTATTGTGGCATTTTTTATAGTAGAAAGTTCTTTGAAAAATAGGTGCATATCATATGGAGAAAGATTATGGAAAATAACCGTAATAAACTGAGGTGTTTTATAATTTAAATTACATTCGCTATGAGCCGCCCCACGATAATTGCCCGTAAGATGACAATGATCTCTAACTTTATCGTTATTTAATATTTTCTTACATATATGACAATTTTTTGCATTATTATATTGAGCTATTTCTATTGGGGTCATGAAAATGTTCTTAACTTTTAGTAAATAATTTAGATAGATATCTGTACAATCTTCAACTATTTTTTTGATAAATACATTTGCCGAATCTTCACCAAAATAATGTCTATATAAGTTATTTTCCTTCTTAAAACTACAAGTAATAAAATAGCCGAATGCACACGCGTGGTGTTTCTGTACATTTGTAGTGCTTTTACTTACAGGATCGTGGAGTTTTTCTAAAATAGACTCGAAGTCTGCGTAGATGACAAATGGTACATCTAGCTGTTTGTAGTAGTTTTTGTACTTAATAATACATCCATCTTCAGGCATCCTGATGACTTTTTTACCACAAAATTTTTTATGTTGACGGTACACATAAGCATCATGTGTATGATAAAGGCAGATGTTACAGATATAAATCTTACATCTGTGTGAGGTCATGTTGGAACGAAGGAGTCTAAGGAAAAGAGGAAAATAAAATAATATGTAAATTAATATAACAATAAGAAGTAGCTTTTTAAATAGGGAACACATTTTGCATAAATTCACTAATGAAACTTACTTTGATATATCTTTGATTAGCACATAGTGGAAGTTCTCATTGGACTGGAGCAATAAGAGATTAATATGAATGTGTTTTTCTCCTTTTGTTATGTAGTATGGTCCTATAAGCGATATTCCATTGTGACCAAATACATTTATGCTCATATCATTTTGATTCTCGAATTGTTTTATCTGCTTCAATGGGAGTGAAAACTCTAGGCCTTCAAAATTTAATGCAATTGCTCCTATATTTATATTCTCATCAGAAATGTCAGCAATATTGTAATGTCTACAGTTTTTCCGTTGTTTAGGACTCAGACCACTATTTACATTCAAAAAAAATATTTTTCCTAATGCCAGCGGAAAATCATAAAAATGATTTTTCGTAATGTGGACGGAAAAAAAATTTAGTAATGCCGACGGGAAAAAAATGAAAATAAATATTTTTGTAATGCCGACGGGAAAAACGTAAGAAAAGAAATAAAAATATTTTTCCTAATGCCAACGGAAAATTCTAAAAATGATTTTTCGTAATGTGGACGTTAAAAACGTAAACAATTTTAATCAGCGCCGAATGCCCAGTTCACTACTACTAATCAAGTCCGAATACTTCTATTTATACTCAAATTATCTATATCAAGCCAAATATGAATATCCGAAGAAGTTAATTTCATTTTTAAAAGAATGAGATATTATAATAAAGCTTAAAGCATTTTAATTATGATATTTGCTGATGTTGCATCTGAAAAGCAGAATAATATACATACATATATTTACGTGTATATTTTTGTATGGGGCACAAGTAGAATGAGTCATCATTGTACTTGTGCCAAACTTGTAGCATTATTCCTAATACATGCATACATATGTACATACATACAGGCAAAGTTAAATATACAAATAAACATGAAGCAAAATTATACCAAGGTCAACTCAAAATTATTTTAAATATGGGTGCAGTCAATTTTAAAATTAGGTGATTTATATAAGGTTTAAAATATGTTTTTAAGCTAAATTTCTATTATGAACACAATTTTAGTAAATTTTGCTTAAACAAAATTCGAAATGCTGTTTAATATTTTTACGAATATGGTTGTAAGCATTTAATAATAGACAATGCAAATGTAATTTAATGTTTATGCAAGATGAGGAAAAAATTAAGCATGTTTATAGGCATCATGTTGTATGTAATATGAATTTTTAAAAGTTTTAAGAAGTTTGTAGCGAGTGTTGGAAGGATAAATAATATAGTATTTTCTTAAGGTTCTTTAGCTTTTATATGTTTTCATAAAAAAATTACTGCTCATAAAAGATTGACTCATCTGACCTGAAACTTCATTCATATAAATGTTATAAATGGCTAGCTACTTGTAAACTGATATCTCAATCTGAATCAGATAGCCTGATCTGAAAACTAGACCAGCTACCTGATAAGCTGATTTGATATCTGATAAGATGATCTGAAAACCAGACCAGCTCCTGAAAAACTAATCTGAAAACCAGACCAGCTCCTGAAAAGCTGATATGAAAACCAGACCAGGTCCTGAAAAGCTGATCTGAAAACCAGACCAGGTCCTGAAAAGCTGATCTGATAGCTGAAAAAGCTGATCTGATAGCTGAAAAAGCTGATCTGATAGCTGATACCTGTTCTGTTATTTTCTGTTAGCAAGCAATAATGAGATGGTGTTAAAGCAGTTAGTGTCGATAAGAAAATATCTGATGAAATTTAATGGATTATCATAATATTGTCAAATTCAATTCCTCTTGTATAGAACCTCTCAAAGAAAACATGATTGTGCATGTTTATGCAATATAAAAACAGAATTTTGCACATAAGGAAAAACAAAAAAATTATGATCCAACGAAGTAAAGCCAATAAAGAAATAAAAAACCATTCACATATTTGATTCTTTTTTCAATATTTTATTCAAAATATTTTCTTAAAAATCTTAGTACTAATACAAATTTAGCTCTATGTATATATAAAAAAAATATGATAGAAAAAGAAAGATCATTAATCTAATATTTGATTCTTATTTACAAATAATTTAGGTATAGGTAAAAGATAAAAGCTTAAGAAAATTCAATTTTAACATGCCTTTGTGTGAATAAAATACTAAAATTAATGGATACATTCATAAACAAATATATATATATATATATATATATATATATATATATATATATATATATATATATATATATACAATAAATAAATTAATAAATAAATACAGAAATAAATACATAAATAAATTAATATACAAATAAGTAAATAATAAATAAATTAATAAATAATTAAATAAGTATAATTGGTACAAAATTAAATTCTTGTTGTCATCTTAAATGCAATTTAGTAGGAAGCATTCTATTCTACATCCATTGTTTCATTATTTCGGTCTATGTAATGCCCCCATGCACGCGTTTTTATTTTATCTTTCATTATATTTCATTTATCATCAGAAAAGCTAAGAGCTATTTTATTTAGTTTTTGAGTATATAGTTGATGTGTTTTAGACCTACACAAAAACATTTCATCTGAGATAATTTTGGATTCAAATAAGCAACTTTTGTATTCATTAATGGACAACTTTTTAATTACAGACTTTTTGGCCCCTTTAGATTTTTTAACAGCTTCCGAGCGAAGAGTCGACAGAGAATACATTTTTGCTCTTAAACCAACAAACTCTGTCATTATATCCCCACTGTTTTCACCTTTCATCATACCTAAAACCTTCTTATTGAGTAGCGGCAAACGAAATTGATTATCTATAGGATATTCTGACGTATCAAAATTCAAAATAATATCATTACGGATGTCATCGTAAAAATCATCAGTTTTTATTGAATAAATAAACGAGTCAGTATCCATATAGTTGAGAGAAATGTTCTCTCCAAATTTAGGCTTCATGAAGCCATAATGGAAGTCATACATTCTCCACTTGGATAACTCCAGTACTGTAAAGCCAACATATATGGGTTTATCATATACTGGTTCCATTATTTCTAACTCTACCGCATACATATCATCAGAAAATTTTGTCAACTGCATAAAATTTGGTTTCGAAATTAATGCTCTGAGACCTAAATGATTCCTGTTTGTTGTTTCCCAAGATGAAGCAATTCTAATGTCCCTACGTTTTTCAATGTTTTCCATTGTCTTCCCATAAACAGCGTTGCTCAAAAGTTTGAAGAAATCTTTTTCAAAATTGTTTTTAGCATTTGTCCTATGTAATGTGTTTAAGTCAATATATTTTTGTTTAATGGCTTGTTTTAAAACTCTATAGTGCATGGTGTAATTTGTTTTTGCGTGTAAGTCTGCAACTAATTTTTTGATTTTGGATCCCCCCACTGGCTTATTTTGGGGACAAAATGGCAAATCATTATGTAGATCATGCACTGCATCGGGATAATCTATATCCACTTCCAAAATTTACCCATACTCTGCATTATCAGAAATTTTCATAACATCAAAATCAGTATCACATACCCACTCAAATTCACCGTAAGGAAGATATTCTGACATCGCCCAACCGTAAAGGTTATTTGCGTCTAAATAGACAAGAAATTCTGATGGTTTTGCTGCATCAAAATCTTCCAAATATTTGTTATTCGCTTTCGAATATCTTTGTGAGCATTGAACTAGTCCACCTCTAATTCCGTTTTGCATAAACATATACATTTCGGAATCAGTGAACTGTTCCAGTGAAACTTCTGTGGTTTTTAACATTGCATCCCAGGATAAGCCTGGTGCTGTATAATAATAACAGGGGTCCAAATCGTATATACCTCTACAAATTTTCCTAAAATTTTCAAACACGTCAGTTAGAAGAAGAACATCTGTCTTTAAGTAGAGTTCAGTATAGTCAAGGAGGGTTTTACAGTTAAACTCTCTCCATATTTTTTGAGCATGTTCATACTCGACAACATCACATTCTTCATTCGTTAGAATATTGAAGAACTCTTCTCTACTAGGGAGTTTAATTTCCTTAAACTTAATCATGGAATCCATGTAAGAGTACGGAAATACACCCTTTCTTCTAATCAGGTTGAAATGAGCTTCATCAACGAAACATGATCGAATAGTATTAAAATCATTGCTATCAAGATTTTTTGCTAACGTATCTAAACTCGAAGCCATAAATCTAAACGAGTCTATAAATCTTATTTCGAATCCATGTTTTTCATATAATCTGATAAAAATTGAAAGAGAAATATAACGTTCTGTGTTATGGGGAATCACTTTTATTGTGGCATTTTTTATAGTAGAAAGTTCTTTGAAAAATAGGTGCATATCATATGGAGAAAGATTATGGAAAATAACCGTAATAAACTGAGGTGTTTTATAATTTAAATTACATTCGCTATGAGCCGCCCCACGATAATTGCCCGTAAGATGACAATGATCTCTAACTTTATCGTTATTTAATATTTTCTTACATATATGACAATTTTTTGCATTATTATATTGAGCTATTTCTATTGGGGTCATGAAAATGTTCTTAACTTTTAGTAAATAATTTAGATAGATATCTGTACAATCTTCAACTATTTTTTTGATAAATACATTTGCCGAATCTTCACCAAAATAATGTCTATATAAGTTATTTTCCTTCTTAAAACTACAAGTAATAAAATAGCCGAATGCACACGCATGGTGTTTCTGTACATTTGTAGTGCTTTTACTTACAGGACCGTGGAGTTTTTCTAAAATAGACTCGAAGTCTGCGTAGATGACAAATGGTACATCTAGCTGTTTGTAGTAGTTTTTGTACTTAATAATACATCCATCTTCAGGCATCCTTATGACTTTTTTACCACAAAATTTTTTATGTTGACGGTACACATAAGCATCATGTGTATGATAAAGGCAGATGTTACAGATATAAATCTTACATCTGTGTGAGGTCATGTTGGAACGAAGGAGTCTAAGGAAATGAGGAAAATAAAATAATATGTAAATTAATATAACAATAAGAAGTAGCTTTTTAAATAGGGAACACATTTTGCATAAATTCACTAATGAAACTTACTTTGATATATCTTTGATTAGCACATAGTGGAAGTTCTCATTGGACTGGAGCAATAAGAGATTAATATGAATGTGTTTTTCTCCTTTTGTTATGTAGTATGGTCCTATAAGCGATATTCCATTGTGACCAAATACATTTATGCTCCTTTCATTTTGATTCTCGAATTGTTTTATCTGCTTCAATGGGAGTGGAAACTCTAGGCCTTCAAAATTTAATGCAATTGCTCCTATATTTATATTCTCATCAGAAATGTCAGCAATATTGTAATTTCTACAGTTTTTCCGTTGTTTAGGACTCAGACCACTATTTACATTCAAAGCCGCAATGAGAGACCATTTAAAGCAATAAATGTCATTATGCTCAACATTTATGCATGCACGTTTCATTGCAATATTTTTTGGGAGAGGGATAAAGCTCGATCCTCTTATTATGGACGCCTTGTTTATATTAACTTCAAGGAAATTTATTGAAGTCAAAGTCCACCCGCTATCCCTCTCTTGAAATTCTTCCATTTTGGTTCTTAGCTCCTCCGTCTGTTTCTTGTACATGTCTTCTATGTCATCAGACAAAGTCACCAACATCATTTTCGAAATATGTACAAGTTGGGAAACATTCATCTCGTCATTCACCATCTTCATATAATCACATGTGAGCTCCATATTAAATTTAAATGTAGTATGTATCCTACTACATTCATGGAGTTGTTTTACTATGGAGCTCTTGGCAGATTTCAGAAACTCCTCCGGAAACAAGATAGCCACATTTTTGTTGAGGAGGATATATGTCTCGATCCTCCCATTGAAGTTACTTACTCTTTTAGTGAGAAAATCATCAATCCGTTCTTGGTGACAACTGTTTTTGTGTTTTGTGGTTCTGACATGAGCCATATAACCATTTGATGGGATCATCTCATCACAATCCTCACAATATTTGTTTTGAAGATTTAGCTTACTAATTCCAAGGGCAGCCTTTGATTGGTTAGCATACGAGTGCGTTTCCATATGCTGATTTAGTTTTGTTTGAGTCATAAAGACTTTATTGCAGATAATACAACTTGTAGTATTCATTTTATTTAATTATTTACTTGTTTATTAATTTAATTATGTTATTTATAAAAAATTTATTTATTTATTTTATTTATAAACAATTTATTTCACTTATAAACAATTTATTTGATTATTTTTTGTACAGTATAAACTTGTTTAACAAACAGTAGTTAGTTCGAGCACTTTTATAGTTTTTGGATTTCAAACACTAGAAATTTTGGCTGGGAAACTAGGTTGTCACTTGTTGAGATATCAGAGCAGACTGATGACAGTCTACATTATTTCTTCTACTTATATACTTTATATGAGAATCGCGTAGTAGTCACCAAATCAAATTTATTACGGCATATGCTAAAATTCATACACACACACATACACACACACATTCACACTCACACACACACAATTCTCTGTTGGTATTACGATATATGACATATATGATATATACACAGCAACGCCCAGAACAAAATCGCTAGCATCAGTTTGTAATACAAAGGTATGAGCAGTTTTTACTGTATTGCTCTAAAAGCTATTTTATATAATTTTTTCATCAAAATAAAATATATTGAAAAGAAAAAAAAATAACATTACCCCTATTCAAAAGATCTTCCTATCAACCTGATAGGATTCAAGACATTTAACATCTGAAATTCACCTGTATATACATATAAAACTTATGCCAACACAATATTTTCCGTCTCCATAAGAATAGCAACGTCAATAGCCTTGAAAACATATTTACATTCATTTGTAAATATGTATGAAAAAGTGATGATATAATTTAAACAAGCAATGATATTCTTCAAATCCAACAAAATAAACATACATTACCAAATACATTCCCTATCCACTGCCATTTACAACAGGGTTGCCACTCTCTGCACCTATTAGATTATTTCCCCAGAGATACAAATAAAAATTAAAAATTAATGCATACATAAAATAATAACCATACATACGCATAGCAACGAGAACTCACAACAGCTAACCAAAACCTATCAAATAACAATCACTACATACACACAATTACACAGATCCCTTGTCACTACCCTACAGTCAGACTGAGAACCAAGTGTCTTTGTAGCAACACTAAAATTCTAAAGTGTAGTATAATAAGTTTGTTTTATCCGTCATTATAAAAGAAAGGTAGAAAACAAATATGGTATATTTTTGGTGGAATTGTCAACAACTTGTCAATATATATGTATTTGTATGTATACAAATTACTGGAACTAACTGTTTGGTTGGTATGTCTCCACGTCCCATAAGAACTTCGTAATCAATACCTACTTAATTGTTTCAGTGTTATTTGTAGGGTTTCAATGACACATGCTAGATGTCTATAGCACAAAGCATTGTATGGGTGATAATTCTAGAGTAGTACTGGTGACAAGTCGAAAGCGAGTCAATACATTTTTCAAAATCGATATTTCCTACAGGGGTATAATATTTGTGTACCACTACAACAAAAGTATCCGACCCCGGCAGACTCACAATTAAAAACATAAACACACACACACACACATATGCACACACACACACATATACATACACACATACAAACACCCACATATACATACATCCATGAACTGTAAGCACAAAGTTTCTTTACAATAATAACATAAGCTGTACACACAAGTGTATACACACACACACACACACACACAACCGCACACAGACATAAAATCTCGGCATGAAAATCCCAAAAATCCCCCCACATTCGGAACAGGGTTGCCATCACTTTTGTATTAATGGGGACAATAGTCCTGTTTCCCGGTTTTTAATTCCCAAAACAGGACTATTGTCCCCATTACCACTCTACTCCCTCAATAATCAATTTCAATGTATTTTAATAAAAAAATATTTTACTGAATAAGTAAATTATAATTTTGGGATTATTAGTGTGTTTACAAATTTTAAAAATATTTTTTTATTAAAATACATTGAAATTGATTATTAAGGGGTTTGCCTGGATTATTGAGTTCTTATTTCAACTTTGTTATTTGTTGTTGAGCTTCTCATTTGTTTAAATGAAAGTTTATAACATAATAACTCTAGTTGTTCTAAGCTGCTTTGGGCAAAGGTTCCCTGATGATCTGCGTTAGCAACAGTGAAATGCGCATAGGATCCAGCTAAACCCCTCAATAATCAATTTCAATGTATTTTAATAAAAAAATATTTTACTGAATAAGTAAAATAATAATTTTGGGATTATTAGTGCGTTAACAAATTTTAAACTTAAAACTGGGTTTTACCAGTAGGCCCCTTTCTACTTTGCGCGTCACATATATATGAAAATACATATGTATATAGATACATATATTCAAAAATTTCAAGTGTGAACCGGGACTTACTGACTAAAATTTAGGGAAAAACTACTGCTTGTCAGCACAGAATATGAAGTTAGTAGTCTATGCTTGTCAGCATTTCCACTTTCTGTTTTGTACCACAAAAAAAAAACGCGATAGATAACAAATCAAGTCGGTTAAAAACAATTAATATTTATATTAATTTTATGTGTAATAAGAAGTGGTTTTTATATATGATAATTAACTAGCAGTTTCTCCCGCTTTGTTTGTGGTACAAAATAAATATACCCCTCAAATAAAAATTAAAATACATTAAATTGACACAATTGTAAAAATTGTTGAGCCGAACCAAGGCCTATTTATTAGGTCAACGCAATCGTCCTGATGATATTCTGTGTTTTCTTGTTTAAACTGTCAAAAGCTGCTTGCACCATATACTTTAGTTCATGTTTGTGAGTGTTTCTGACAACTTAAACACAAAGTTGTTTTTTGTATTGCTGTGTTTTTGTAGAGTTGCATAGACCTAATAAATGGGCCTTGAGCCGAACCAGCCGAATTTCAGCCGCCGCCGAACAATTTTTCATCAGCCGCCGCCGTCGAGAAAAATGCTCGGCGCAGGTCACAGAATGTTAGGGTGCGCATACATTTGGCATTTCTTGTGTGTCAATTGCCCAAATAACGTAACCAACTAATTACTAATGAAAAACTGTTTGATTCAGACATATATTTATTTATTTAAACAGTTTTTTATTAGGAATTATTTGGTTACGATTTTTTTACACTTGTTTGGCATTTGGCACACAGATGTAAACCCGGCCTTAGTCTATAAAATTCTCCACCAGAGAAACAAGCCGTCTTAAAATGTCGGCAGCGGCGGCTTAAGAAAAAATAATTGGCGGCGGTTCAGACGCCGGCTTGACCGGCTGACATTTTATAATATTTTTAATTGGCTATCTATATATTACGTAACCCTCTCCAGCTGGAGTGGCGGGTTCGAGTTTTGTTACGCATTGTTTTTTATTTATTTATTTACTATACAGCTCATTACGTGTTTACTCATTTATATATCTAATTGACAGCGTTGTCAACTTAGTGCGTTTCGCTCCATTTTGGGTGCTTTTTAAACGTTTTTGTGCGAAAAATTCTTTAATTGGTGCGTGGTGCACTTTTTTTTTAATTTTGGTGCGTTATTAAATTTTTGCTGGCACCAACGCAAATCTAACACGACACTGGGTTAAAACTGGAAAATTTTTTTTGTGAAACTTTTACCAACTTCCTGATAGTTTTGATTACCATATTATTAGTAATGATGTTTACAAAACATCGCAATTTGAATTTAAATCTTTTTTATGACCCTATGATAACAATAATGATGAAAATATTAGCTTTATTAATTTGGAATAATTAATTTTTTATCTCTTTTAAAAGTTTTAAACAGAATTTATAAAATTAATGTACAAAAATGTATAATTTATTTTATATATTTTTTATATTTTATAATTTATTTTATTTATTTATTTATATTGTATAAGTTATATTTTTACATACTTATTTAAAATAATATTATAGTAGAAATTTGTAACCGTTTATGGCCTGCATTGGCTAGGTTATTAGTAATAAATAAATACATATATAAATAAATAATTTTGTACAAAGTAATGTATGTGCCCTTAATTATGAAACTTGTATAAGTCATATATTTCTTTGGTTGAGATATTCAGTATATTACATATTAACAAATCCAAAAATGTCTTTTGATTATCCGACAGTTCAATTAATCTAAAAAAATGTTTCATTTACAAAAAAATAATATTATACTTTTTTTGCAAATTTAATAATTCAATAAACATTTTAAAATAAAAAAAAAACAAATTCTAAGCTTGATGCGTTTTTTTGTAAATGGCGTGCGTTTTTCTCCATTTTGGTGCGGTTTGAAATTTCAAAGTTGACAACGCTGCTAATTGATCATACGTGTTACCTAAATATATTATGTATGTATTAGTGATGTAACGAATGCCAAATTTTGGTATTCGCGTACATGAATATGAATATTAAATGTGAAACTTATTGACTTAATATTTGTGTACTGTTTACGCCTTCAAAATCAAATTGTTGCTGAACAGAACTTCATACTCCTGTTCGTGTACTTCAAAGATAATTAAAAATACCCAAAATTTTAATGATCGTCATTATATAGCATTTTAAAATGTTAAAAAGCACAAATTCTATAAAAAAATTTAATGAAAATCTATTTTTTAGCCATTTATATAAATTTCGTTTATGCATTTATTTATTTAATTTTTTTGAAAAAAATATTCGTATTTGTATTCCCCTGAATTTCGCAAATACGAATACGAATATTTAAATATGGCCGAATAGTCGGCAATTCGATTACGAATACGAATATTCGTGCATCACTATTATGTATGTATCTATACATACATACATGTGCCGAATGTCAATTTTTGATAATCGTGAATTCGAATATTTAGGTGTGTTTTTTACTTTTGCAGTAAATAAGCAGTTACTGCAAAAATTTTAAAATTTACTTTTAAAAAAGAGATATTACTGAAAAAGTACTCGAACCGAAAAATAGTAAAAATTATGGCGATTTCTTTTCTGAAGAAAATATGTTACAATATATATGTGTAACATTTTTGAATGTTACCTAGAATCACTCAAAGCGTTACATATTCTTTTACTACAATCGAACAAAATAAGCTGCTTTTATTTACAACGGTTACATTTTATCATTAATGTACTTCATCAACGGTTTTTAAGACTATTTGAGAGGTTTTCCGCACACTATTACCATTCCTAACCACACATTGACATCACTAAATATGTTAAAAAAACCAAACCGTCACAATACTTCAATAAATATTTATTTATAATAGTTGTTGTAATAATAGTTTTAATATTTTCTATTTAAGAAACCTTCTCTCGAAATTATCAGCATGACATGCAAATCAAACCTTCGTTACCACAGTTGGAAAAAATGGCAGTATGTACAACTTGAATAAAGTGATGGTAAAATATGTACATATTTACATGTTTTTGATGCAACATATTCGAAAAAAAATTGAAAATTTTTTCCACAGTTGTATTTTTTGTACACACTAACACAGAAATGTAAAACATGTAACATCGCTATTAGTAAGTAAGATTGTAGAGTTTTGAAAAATATATAAACATTTGACTATTGAACACTTTTTTCTTATTGGTGCTCGTAGCAATACTTTTAAAACACGAACAATCTAAGAAAAAATGTTGTAATTTATTTCATATAATAATTGTAATTAATTTCTTTTTGATTACCTTGTTTTGCTGTGGTTAAATTAATTAAAATTACATGACTATTTGATAATGTTACTGATTACCTTACTCTACGTCTCCACCTGATATGATATTCTGCAGTTACTTGAAGTTATAACTGAGTTGTTAAAACAAATGCACTAACAATAGTGTTATAACTTGAAAAAAGCATTAAGTTGAGCAATCTACACTTAACATTAACTTAAAGTTAATGTTAAAGATACTAATTTTATGTCAGGTGGAAACAGAGTAGCAAGCCGTACCGGCGTGGCTGGCGGCTAGCCAGTCAGCCGATTTTTTTCGACAAGCCGAGCCGCCGCCGAACCACTCGGCTTATCGGCGGCTTAGTACTAGCCGTTATTTTGTCTTTTATTTTTTATACTTTTTCAAATTTCGTATTTAATATGATAGCGAGCGTCCCAGAAAGATAGTTATTTTTGCTTCCACATAAAAAGAAAATGTTTATGTAACGAAGCTGCGACAACACTTACGTTCTCTTTTGGAGTCCCTTCTTAAATACATCCACGTTTACATAGACTTTTTTGTTTAAGCGACTTTTTGATAATTAATTGTTCAAAGCTTTTTGTTTGTTGATCCGTAGCAGTGTTCCAATAAAGTAATTAATTTTTAATTCAATCGGAAAGCTTAAATAAAATTTATGTAGAAGGCAATAATGAATAAAATTCCTCGATAAATTTTTTCCGGGGAAAAATTCCAACTAATAGCAAGTAATAGGGAAAAAATTCTAATATGGAAAATGAGAAATTTCTCGCGAAATTTTATTCATAATTGCCCTGATAGTCTAGAATATGTTTCTATGGTTTAACAAATAATTTACGAAGCTAGCTATTTTTTAGGACATCAATTACTGCAATATTCAAACTATTGAAAAATAAATAATGTTACAACATGGTGATTCAAAAATTCACGTATTTTTCTAAAAACAGACTGGGTTAAAACTTTTTTTTCAAATGCTTTAAGCAAATCGGCGTTAAGCCGTACAGCCGCCGCCGCCGAAAATATTTGTCTTTCAGCCGCCGCCGAAATTTTTTGCCCGGCTTGCTACTCTGGGTGGAAATTGCGAGTTAAAATCAAGTGCAATACTAAGTAACCAGATACTTTACAGTTTTACAAATCTGAGTAATTTGAATAATTTGCAAAAACAAATGATTAATAAAATAAACAGTAAAATATGTATATTAATATTTATTATTGTATATGCTTTGCAAATTAATTATTTTTTAATGACTTTCACAAATTTTTATTTATCCTTTTCTCAAAATTTTCACTTTTCAATTGCTTACTTTTCATTTGTTTACATTTTGAATCATATGTTTCTATCTTACTAAACTTTACTACGACAAATTTCTGCAGTAAAAATTTGCAAAACATTCAGTCAAGAACTGTCACATTCCTCTCTCAATTTGTGTTCTCATTTACTGCATTTTGGGTACGCGAACGCAATTATATAGAAATATAGATTTTTACAATTAAAAAATTTTTATGGAAAATAACTTCATACTCCTGTCCGCGTACATTAAAGTTTATTTAAACTATCCAAAAATTTAATGGTTGTTAAATAAAATTTGAAAATAATACAAAATTGTTATAATAAATTAAATAAATTGTAGTCAAACCGGTTATATGGTTCTCAATTGCTCATAATTATCCATTTACATTTTTAAATATTCTTAATAAATGTATGTACAAAGTCATGATTCACACATATCAGGTTTAGCTGATCAGTTTAAGTCCAATTTTCTTTTGAACCTTCATTTGCGTTTATACACACCGTCAAGTCAAGTCATCTAGTCTCATCAATTTGCGTTGTAGTAGAGTATTACGAATGACAAAACAAAATGAAAAAGCAAACTTGACTGGCACGCTGTGAATCAGGACATACATATGTACATAAAACTTATTTCCATATAAAACTTCAACATATACTAACATTAAATCCACCAAATACATAGAATGAAATGGTATTTGCAGAAGCTTACGAAAATATATCTTGCAATTCTCATGGAAAAATGTTTCCTTTCAAAAAATATATTCTTTCATATATTTGAATGACAATATCCAATTATCAAGTTTTAAAATTTTTGTTGGTCAACCTGAGGCTACAATGCTTAAGTCTGAGAGATGTGTTAACGGAAAATTGCATACATAGACGTGTTTTCATAAGGATATTATTTTAATTTTTTAGACAACCGAATAAGAAAAAATATTTAGAAAACAACAGTGTCTAGAAACTAGATTGTGAGCCCCTCTAATTTAAGGTATTTTTAAATGAGAAAATATTATCTATTGAAAATGTAATGTTGCAGAAAGGACAAAAATTAAGAAAAGAAATATTACATATCTTTCGTAAGGGATATCATTTTGAGTAATTTTATCTCCCAAAATACCCCAACAAATGTTATGGTTAAAGTCCTCCCGCTAAGTGCACTGGTTCAAAAATGTTGTCTTTTGGATAATGAAATATTTTTCACCACGCCAACCTTTATTGATCCAAAATGTAATTTTTTTACGCACATTTTAGATTTATTTGAAGATGGCCAAACGGATTATCTTCAATATCTTTGAAATACACGACGACTTTACTTATAGACACTAGAGAAAGTGACGTGAAGCTAATGCCAATTCTCATCTGGGTGTTTAAATTACTGCTCAGTTTTGCAGATTATTTGGCGGAAAAACGAATAGAAAAAATATAGAAATAAATTTTTTTTTTAATTATTACAAACTAATATTTGTATGCCATTCATTTAAATTTCGTTTTGAATTTATGAATTTCTTTATGCATATATTTTTTTAAACGAATACGAGTACACATCTAGAAATGGCCGAATATTTTGGAATTCGAATACGCATCACACATACCCAATACGCACTCAAAAATTTAAAATTCAAGCACATGAAATTTAACTGGAAACAAAGTTGAATTCAAACGATTTTTCAAGTAATAATCAAGTTTGAAAATATTTTAAAATAACAAATCAAACAACATACAATATGTTCAAACCTTTTCAAAAAAGTAATTTATTTTTTTTATAAAATTTAAATTCTGGCGAAAAATATCAAAAATAAATAAAAACTGATTAAAAAATTAAAAGGTGATTAAAATCGTGAAAACAATAGTAAAGGTAGATTATAAGAAAATTTGTCGATGGCATTTTCCTTTCTATTATAAAAGCATTGTTTTTGAAGCTAGAATTATACTTGAATTCAATTGTAATAAAAGGTTGAATTACAGTATAATTCAAGCCTTGAAATGAACTGTAATATAATTGAAATGTTCGAATTGAATTCAAGTACCCATTTCACTGGAGAATGCTATTGAAATAAAGTGTAAATCAAGCATAATTCAACCCTTGACAATTGAATATGGGACTTGAATAACAATTGTTTTACACGTGATTTCAAGCCAAATTGCTTATTGGGTACTGTTTAGAAATAAGCTCTCCATAAAACCATAATGTTTGGAGTTTGAGGACACTTGGGAAGAAATTTAATAAATATTTTTGGCAATATTTCGAGTGGAGAGTGTGGAGTAATTTTTGTCTACACACTGTGATAGTATAACAAATGACTTTAATACAATGAATTAAACTTAAATTTTTTAAATAAAAACTTTTTAAACAGTGTAATTTGTTTTTGATCTCCCTTATGGATCTTAGAGCTAGACAAGGGGACGACGTTGATAGTGGTCACTCTCTATTCGTATTAGTACTCCGTCTTCGACCTGCAGCAGAGCAGTAAACAAGAATAAAAGAAACGTTGATAAGTACAACATAACTCGTCTAAAAGACCCAGTTATAACGGCATATAGCCAAAATCTAAGATCAAACCTGCCAAACAACGTCCAACATACGTGGTCAGATGTACATAGTTACGGCCTGTAAGAATTCCGCAAAATCAACTCTGGGAGTGAAGCAAAATAAAATAAGCCCGTGGATCAGCTCCGATTCCTGGGCCTAGATTGAAGGTCGAAAACGTGTTCGTAAAGCGCACATACAAGCCAAATCAACCACTGCAAAAGAACGCATAAAATTATAATACCGTCAGGCTGCCCTCAAAGTCAAGTACATGGTACGGACTGACCTCGGAAACTAGTTCAATGATATAGCAGAAGAAGCCGAAAAAGCCATGTTAAATCCAAGGTCTGGCAATAATGGCTTTTCATTTTGGAGTATTTTTAAATATGATTATTGATATCACTAATTTGTATACGAACATTATTATTACTTTTCTATCTTGTATTTTTTTATAAAGCTCACTCTTATAAATGAATTACTGATACAATAATATTGAGTCTAAAAATACACTAAGTAAATAATATTTTGGTGTCAGAAGTGGGATCGAACCATGGTATTGGACAAAGAAGACACGATACAAGTATCGTCAATGTTCGCAGACGCACTACGACAAGCAGTAGCTGAGGCAACACAGGCCGCCCTAGCGACTGTATCAATTCAGCAACAGACAAACGCACAATCTTCATTGAATGCATTGACAAAACCACCACCATTTAAGATAACCGAATTTAAGGCTTCTGAAACTTTTTCAGTCGAAGATTACTCTCAGCGTTTTGATTTGGCATTGAATCTAAGTAAAGTATCAAAGACAGATCACCATACTTACGCTAGGGTACACATGGGTGCGGAGTTAAACGAAGCATTGCGAATCCTTATTGAACCTCGAGACCCAAAACAGTGTACTTATAAGGATATAAAAAAGATTTTAATAGTGCGCTTCGACAAGAAAAAAATAAATTTGCTGAGAGTATTAGGTTTAGGCGCATCGTACAGGATAAGGACGTGTCAGTGTCAAATTTCGTATTAAGACTAAGGAAAGCAGCAGCGCATTGCGAGTATGATGTGTTCCTCGATAGAATGCTTACCGAACAATTATTGTTCGGCATGGAGTCCCGAAGTACGTGCGACGAAATATAAGCTAAGAATCCAGATACGTTTAAGGAAGCTTACGAAATAGCTCATGCATTAGAAGCGACATGACAAACTACTACAGATATGAGAGAGGTAGCACAGGGACAATCATTAGAGCCTGTGAACAAATTAGGGTATGCTCCGTCACAATTAAAGAGAAAGACCAAGCAAAATACGCGTCCTACTGCTGAAAATAGCAACCAATCGCAATGTTATGGTTGTGGTGGTAAACACCTACGTAGTCAATGTAAATTTCGCAACGCAAAATGTTTTACGTGTAGACTGGTCGTATTTCTCGTATATGCAAATCGAGAGCATGTCAAATTTCTAACGAGCAACCAGAAGAAAACTGCGATACGTATGACTCCGTACAATGCCTTAATACAATTAATGTGATAAATAGTGCATCTATATCTAAGAAAATTATAACACTTTCGTAAACGGGTGCACGATTGAGATGGAACTCGATACAGGTGCCCCAGTAGGTATTGTTGGTAAGGAAACACTAAAAAAATCGGTATCAAGGGTCGAATCAATAAAACCTGCATAGTTTTGCAGCTACACACGTCATGAGTTGCAGGTTGTGGGACGAATGGTTGTCAGGGTTGGAAGAACAACCCGTAAGCTTAATTTGTATATTGTGGAAGGCGAATAAGATTCATTCTTTGGGAGAGAGTGGATCCCACACTTCTTAAATGAAATCAATTTAAATAAAATATTTATAGAGCCACATAAAGTAAATTCTATCAAAATCGCAACACCGGCTCTTGATGAAAAACAATAGCATCAGTTAAAACTCGTTTTGGAAAAGTACGACGAGCTGTTCAGCGAATTACCGGGGAAACTTGACGGACCACCAGCAAAAGTACATTTTATGTCAGATACTACACCTGTTTTTACGAGGGCTCGCGAAATACCATTAGCACTGCGGATTGGTTACGCTGCAGAAATTGAAGCAAAACTTGCGTCAGGCTTATACAAAAAAGTGGAATTTTCAGAGTGGGTATCATCAACACATGTGGTGACGAAATGGTAAGATACGAATAACGGGTTAAACCCACGTTAAACACGAAGATGATAATTGACGAACACCAAATACCAAAAGCTTAAACAATATTGAATAAAATGAATAATGCTAAGTTTTCCTGTCATTTAGATATTACGGATGAATACTCAAATTTACCCATAGACGAGGAATTCGCTCATGCGCTCACCCTGAATACTCCAACGCATGGGCTGGTTCGACCTTTACGTGCTGTATATGGAACAGCAAATATACCAGAGATATGGCAATGCAGAATGGAGAATGTGCTTCAGGGTATTAATAATGTTTGTAACTTTTTTGATGACATTTTGGTTTATGCTGGAAACTTTGAAAATATGCTCGACGCTCTACAGATCACCCTGGAACGACTGAAGTCCCATGGCCTTAAACTAAACAAATAGAAATGCGTGTTTGCCATACCATCAGTCGAGTTCCTTGGTCACAAAATAGATAAAGATGGAATTCATAAATCAGACAAGCACATTGAGGCAATTCGCGACGCCCCAAAACCGAACTCAACTGAGGAACTACAATTATTCTTGGGTAAAGCTGCATATTACAGCTCGTTCATTGCTGATTTGCCAACGATAAACAGACGTCTTCGTGATATGCTATTACAGGAGAATTTTAAATGGACTCCTGAAGCCGAACATGCATACAACGATATAAAAAACGCGTTAATTTCACCAGAAATGCTAGTACCATATGACTCCGACTTACCTCTATTCTTCGCTACTGATGCGAGTCAAGTTCGCTTGGGAGCAGTATTGTCACACCGTTTGGCAGACGGAAGAGAACGGCCCATTGCCTATGCAAGTCGCACACTAACACATATGGAGAAAAAATATCCTCAAATTGATAGAGAGGCATTGGCAATTGTTTTGGCGGCCCCAAAAATTTTTCCTCTAGCTATATGCACGTCACTGGACCTTAATTACGAACCACAAGCCACTTTCGCAAATTTTGTATCCAGAAAAGTTCTTACCAGGTCTATGTATCAGCCGAATGGCAAATTATGCCGAATATCTAGCTAATTTTGACTGATGTTATTTTTCGGCCAACCAAAGCTAACACAAACGCAGATTATTGTTTCGGAATGGTAAGACCTAGTGCTAAAATAAATAAAGATCAGGTTGAGACACTCGAAGCTGATGGTTTTGACAAATTTATGGTGCAGCAAATACAACAAATGCCAATTAACTCGTACCAAATCGCAAAAGAGTCTAGAACAGATGACAAATTAGGCTTAATTGTCAGGCATCTAGAAGCGGGTAAGTGTCTAAAAAGACTAGGATACAAATCTCCAGAGGTAAATTATGCATTGACAGGTGGCTGTTTGATACTTGATCATCGCGTTGTAATATCCCCAGTTTTACGAGAAAAAATACTCCGTGATCTACATGCCGCTCATATAGGAATCACAAAAATGAAAGCATTGGCGTGGTCGTTCGTGTATTGGCCAGGTCTAGATGCCAACATTGAAAAACTCACTAACAGCCATAGAACCCATCACTGGGAATATCCCAAGGGACCGTGGGAACGCATACATATAGATTACGCTGGTCCATTTCTTGGCACAATGTTTTTAGTGGTCTCAGATGCGTACATCAAGTGGATTGAAATGAAAACAACAAACAACATTACAGCCAAGGCTACAATAGAAATCTTAAATTACCTTTTTGCCGCGTATGGAGTACCGATAACAATAGTATCAGACAATGGCACTAATTTTAAGTCGATAGAGTTTAAGAACTACCTTCAGAAAACCGGAGTCAAATACCACAAGCTTACAGCGCCCTATCACCCATCAACGAATGGCCAAGCCGAAAGTTCAGTACAAACGCTTAAAACCTCTTACAGCTATATGTACCGATAAATCCAATATAAAAGAAAATCTAAATGAATACTTGCGCCCATGATACAATTATACTAGGTACATGCAGAACTACAACAAAATTGCAACACCAAAAAACAAATGTGTTTTGTTGGTATAAACAAACCCCAAATTGTCGGAAACAACTGTCTTTTGTTTATAAAAATAACAATTACAGGGTAACTAAAGTACAATTGCAGACGCGGCATTCCTGCATGATTATAGTTATTCAGTGTTGCCAATATGGGTGTAGTTAGACAGTGTGTAATTTCTACTCACATGTGTAGGCGATGTAATTGAATTCTTGTATAATATGTGTGTAATTCTACTTTGGGTTCTATTTTTATTTATTATTGTTTTAATTTTAACCTACACAAAAGATGTGTAGTGTAATTTTCTTCAATGTGTAATTGGAGACACAGCCATGTGTAAATTCATTGGCAACACTGTAATCATTTTGTTTACACACATACACTAACATTTTTGTAGCTTGTAAACAAAGTTTGACAACTAGGTGCAATGTATACAGTGACAGGCTGGGCTTGTGCATGTACCTTGTATAATTGTATCATGCTTGCGCCAGTATAGAAACGCGCCGCATTCTACCACCGGCCGATGCCCAGCTCAGTTGTTTATAGGCAAAATTATTCGTACTCACCTTCACTTAATATTGCCTGACGATATTAGTACTACCGTGACACAAAAACAATTAATGAAATTCGATACAAATGTCCGTACTATTGATAACGGGCAGACAGTTTGGTTCCTGTCAGGAAATCAGAAGATGGACAAATGGGTCCGGGGCCCATTATTCGTCGATTGGGAGACCTACATTAGCAAATTTTATACAAAGGAAAAATTTATAAACGACATATAGATCAACTGAGAAGAAAACTAGGAGAGGGAGAAGTGAATAATGAACAACGAAAGGTCAGCAACCAACATAATCTGAGAGAAGATGACTTGGACATTAGTGGAAACTGTGTCCATTACTACCCGATCAAGAATAATGAAAGTTCGCAGAATGCCAACAGATCGAAAGTCCACAAAATGGTACGAGTGCACAAGCTCTTAATTCTCCAGGGAAATTGAGTCTACCTGAGTTCTCGTATCCTTCCGTATCACCACACATCGATAGAGAGCGTAGGTGCACACAAAATCTGAAGCATCTACCAGACGGATTAAACCTCGACAAATTTACTCGCCTTGAACAGCCTAGTAAAGGAGGAAGAATTGTTATATCCAAGGTCTGGCAATAATGGCTTTTCATTTTGGAGTATTTTTAAATATGATTATTGACATCACTAATTTGTATATGAACATTATTATTACTTTTCTATCTTGTATTCTTTTTATAAAGCTCACTCTTATAAATGAATTACTGATACAATAATATTGAGTCTAAAAATATACTAAGTACATAATAAGCCACTAATACAGGCAACCTACGCGGTGTATACTCCGCCATTAAACAAATGAGTGGCAATAACATCAGGGGTACTGCATTGTTAGAAGCAAATGATGGCACAGAGTTAACAACAATTGAAGAACAACTAAAACGTTGGCGGGAACACTTCTCAACACAGTCGTCAATTGTGGATGGTAATGATCAGAATGAAACGGTGATGTTTACTATGCGACGCAACCAAAGAAGAAATATTTCAACAGATCCCTTGATGTATTCTGAAGTTTTAGCGGCATTGAAGAAGTTGTAAAATGGTAAATCATCTGGTCCCGACAACATCCCCGCAGAGTTGTTAAAATATGATGCTGATACATTAGCAGAATTTCTAACCCCACTGATAAGAAGTGCATGGCTCAGAAATGAATTTCCTGCAGGTTGGAAAGAAGGTGTAGTAGTAACAATCCCTAAAAAAGGTGACCTAGCGTAATTCAAAACTGGTGCTCTATTACCTTACTTTGAAACTATTACCTTACTTTCGACACAATATCGCGAAGCTCTATGTGGACTGCACTAATTGGTAAAGGCATACCTGAAAAAATCATCACCTTAATATGCGAGTTGTACACAGATGCCTAGTGTAAGGTACGTTTCAACGGAAAAGAAAGCCAAGCCTTCACAACTACTACTGGCGTAAGACAGGATTGTATCATTTCCCGACCATTCTTCATTCTGCTTTTGGATTGTGTAATGGAAGAAACAAACAGGGGAGCCCCTACAGGCATTCGATGGAATATGATGGAGTACTTGAGTGATATAGACTATGTAGATGACATATGTTTAATGGCCACCGTTTTACGGATATTCAAGATAAGTTGTAAAGACTCTCGGAAAACGCCAAAAAAGTGGGATTGAGAATAAACATCAAGAAAACAAAACTTATGCGTATTGGAACTAATACAACTACACCCCTCATGGTAGATAAGACGATGTTAGAAGATGTAGAATCTTTTAATTATCTCGGGTGCAAAATAACGAAACGGTGACTCTGCAGCCGATATTGATGAACGCATTAACAAAGCAGGTATTGCGTTCCTCAAGTTGCACAAAGTTTGGTGCTCAAACAACTTATCCCAGACCAAGTTACGTATATTTAACTGCAGCGTAAAATCTGTACTGATATACGATAGTACTACATGGAGCCTTACGGGATTAACCAAGCATAAAATATGGACGTTCGTTAATCGCTGCCTGAGACAGTTATTACGGATTTACTGGCCCAATTGGATATCCAATGAAACCCTCTGGAACTAGACACATTGTTTCTCCATGGATAAGGATATACGAAGACGTAAACGGACATGGATCGGCCATATTCTCAGGCGACCATCGACTGATAATGCCAGAACTGCCCTAGACTGGAATCCTCAAGGTCAACGTAAACCTGGTCGGCCACATAGCTTCTGGATCCTGTGCATCAGAAAGGAACATGAAGCTGCTCGTCTTACATGGAATGAGATTAAACTATTTGCCAGAGATAGAAAGAGATGGAGAGATTTCGTTGATGCCCTACGTTCGCAGGGAACATTTTATCTAAATATTCCATTTTGTATTTTTTTGCATCTACATTATATTTTTTTAGATAAATAAAGGACATATATATATATATATATATATATATATATATATATATATATATATATATATATATATTGTTACGTAAAAATATTCCTACAGGGTTAATGCAAAGAACTATCTAGAAGTATTTAACTAAAGCAACCAACGTACACACATATTCGCGTGCAAACACTGTAGCAAAGAACTAAATAAGCATGCGTAACACGTAAACAAGCAAAAGCAACAACAAAAAGCGTCTGCTTATTAAGAAGATTCGCATATATATACACGCACATACATACATGCTAATTCAAACGAAAGGCAAAAGGTAAACAACCACCACGCATTGCTTAGTTAATGATGTACACACGTATGCATATACACATGTATGTACATAGTTACCACATGAACTTAATTGGGCACTTAGTAAACAACATTTAAGATGATAATGATCGTCTGGACTATGCTTGAAGTTTCTGGTGGTATTGGTGCACAGTATAAAAAGCGCGATGCAACCAATGGCAAGTCAATCGTGAATAAGTCAGTTGTGAAGTTCAGTTGCGTTGTGAACGAACAAGTCAGTCAGTGCTAATTGGAAATTAGTAGAGTGAACATCGTTGAAAGTAAAAGACCTCGTGCGGTGGATAATAACGTTAAGACACAAATAAGAAAAGACAAGTTGTAATTGGTTTAGTCAAGAATAAAAGGAAGTTCAGTTGCAAATAAGAAAATCGTGTTGTTATTTATTTTTATTTTTGAGCAATCAAAAGAAATTTAAACGTAAAAATATATATATATGAATGCATCGCGCCAATTTCCGGGACGTTTTTTTAATATATTATAATTATTGAGGTCTTTTGCTATTATTGGGAACATGACTCAATAATGTAACTGGTCCTGTGTAAATTTTGGGGACATGCATCATTGGGGACATAATTTTCGATTTTTTTATTTTAATATCAATTTGTTCGACTTTATTTATTTTATAAGTCTATAATGTTTTTAATCGATATATGGCTGTTAACGCGAAGTTTATTCCATTTTTAAATTAAATATTCCATTTCTGTGATGCCATACAACCTCAATAATTTCCCGTTTTTTTGTCGCGTTAAAAATATTCGCTGACTGGCTCTGATCTCTGAACAGTAAAGTAAAGTCGAATATCGATTTAAAAGACACTTACTACATTGAAGTCACATATACATAAACGTATATTTTTTTAATATATAAATTGTTCAAATTGCTGACTGCTTTATTTATTGCATATGAAGTATTAAGATCTTTCGGTCATGTATACTTTAAAGGAAATTGAGAGAAAATTTTTTGCAACTGGGTATTATTCAAATATGAAGAGAAAAAACTATTTCGGATAAATGGAATAGTTCTAAAAGCGAAAATCAGGAATTTCACAAGTTTCGTATATGTGGATATTATTACACCATATTAAATGAAATTCTTAAGGTGTCCTTACATGGTAATACAAAGTATTAAGACTTTGTAGAATCAAAATATTATGAAATGCTCTCCGTGCTAAATAAAAGGGAACCAAAAACTGTTGCAGGTATTTTTCATGTTTACACTGATACTATAAGTTAAATGCAAGCAAATATATCAAACTGCTGAGTTAATAACAAGGAATGGAAAATTGCAAAAAAAAGATGTGTACTAATAAAACTGAATATTGTAGAAAATATTTTATGTTTTTAAAATGTTGTATTCAAAGAGAGGCTCTCTGAGAGAATTTGTATTTGGCTTGTTCTTTTTTTTCATTAAAAATACAAAATACATTAATACACTACACGGAGGGTGTTCACAATTAAAAAACAAAAAGTGTATTTGATACAGAAATACACGAAAAAGATTGTTGTGAATTAAGCAAATATTTCAATGTACTTTTACTACAAAATATAATTGTTTTTATAGGTTTGTTTATTGTTTGTTTGGTTTTGCTGTAACATCACCTGCACTATCAGCAGTTTTACAATATTTACAAAAACAACACGAGTTGATTTTGGTTGCTTCTGCAAAAGTGTTATCACCTTCAATAAGTACCATTAGTGCTGCCAATGTTTACTTTAACCGACCGCGTGTCAAATTTTCTATTGGTTTTCTCTCCTACTCGATACATTTTGCATTTACATGATAAGATTTTGTACATTCAACAGCATTTTTTGACATGCCGTAATACATTGTATTACCATGTAAAGGCAGCTTTAATAGTATGTCTCAACCGGCGTGTTTTAGACAAATCATGTTGATGTAAGCACAAGAATGATAGAAAAACAGATTACGACATCACGCACACAAAATTTTATTCTTCTGCGCAGGTAGGTGAAATGACGTCACGACTCTCAAAAAATATGTCAACATAACAGTGGGGCAAATTATTATTTTTGTTAAAAAATAAATAAAATGAAAATAATATTTTATTTATTTATATTACGCTGTTGTTTTATTTAATTTTCTTTTACGCTTATTTATATTTTGGGACATTTCTGCATTAAGAGACCGTATTCTAAAATACATTCTGCATCTAAAAAAAAGTCTTTTTACTTCTCCACTTGCTTTTATATTCCTTGCTTCCGCCAAGTTCTTTTCTAAATATCCCTTTGTAGCAAGTAACTTATACCCATTTAGTTTTACAAAAATTTCATCACAAGATTTTAACGTTTCCATTAAAGTGTTTGATGGAATACTTAACCCACCTTCATTTAAATGTCTAACCCATGAGTATGTCGAGTCCTCTACAGGCTTAGCAACAAGACTGGGATCTTCGTTTTTTAATTTGTTGCAAATATAGCCGGCCAAATTCTCCAAACCATCATAATTCAGGTTTTCCACCTCCTCCTCATAATTTTCTTTTGGCAAATCGTTTTGCTCTATGCTGGGATTAATACGTTTAAGTATTTTACCTTAAGAAATCAAACGAAACTTTAAAAACTGTATGATTTTAAATTGTTAGTTTAAATTTACCTGTTAATGAATAATGTACGTCCTCCAAATCGGGAGTATTGTCTATCTCTACATTTGCATTACTGCCCAAGATGCCTTCGTTGTACCCCAAAATATATGACCGAAGTCTATATTTAAATTCTTGACGATCGGGATGGTCGTGAAGACCTCCCTTAGATCTTATGCCAAAAAAATTCTCAAGAACATCCTGATTTAGGCGATATGTTAAGACGTAGTCTATATTATAACGATTCTTTAGTTCATCGTGGAGCATCTTCAATGCGTTATTTGATTGAATAATGCCTGTGAAATAAATGTTTTACAATAGATAAATTTTTTAAAGTTTAAATTAAATGTATGTGTACCTTTTTGAAATGGTAAGAGCGTATTTTTGCCAATCGCACGAATATCTAACATCATTTGCGACATATTATTTAACGTCTCATTTTGTATTCCAAGTGACAAGCCGTATGCGTGTAATCGCTCTCTTGCGTCCTGTCTTGGTACCCTTGAATTCATTATATCAAACCAGTCATTTGTCTAGTAAAAAATTTATAATGATTTTATTATATTTTAAAATAAAACATCTCATTACCAATTTGAAGAACTGACTGCATTCACTCCAATTTTTATCACTCAAAAATCCTAAACTGGCTGCTCGTGTAATTGATTGAGCAACTGTATGTGAGAACAGCTTCGTAGCCAGTTTAACTTTCTGTCTTTCAGCTCCAGCAACGCTTAGATAATGTACTGATATTTTGTTTGTGATTTTTAAGTCACTAGATTGAAGCGATAAAAGATTTAAAATAATATCCTTCTTAACTTCTTTGCCGTTAATGATAAACCCGTCGTCAATAAAATGGTTTCTTAACAGTTTAATCATATGTGGAACATCACTAAACACGAATATTTTTGTGTCGTCGTACAAAAACCTGTAAATTTAAAATTACTTTAATTACCACACATTACATACTTACTAAATATACCACTCACCAGGGCTTATTAAAATCAACTTCAAGCTCATTAAAAAGTTTTCGGTTCCCACCGCCCAAATCACAAACAATTGCAACAATTTCAAAGCCACACTGCCGCATTGTCTTCACTATATCAAATAATATAATTTTTGTCATTTGGCAATCATAGTTATAGAATATTGGTTGCTTCCCTTTTGCTGTCAAACCTGATAATAAAATAGAAAAATGTTAATAAAAACTCTTAAAATTGATTTATATAAATCACCTCTCAACATAGCCACCTGAATATAATTAGCCGGTTCTAACAAAGAGTCTGTTGGCTTGTCGTAACAATACTTTTTTTTCGCCTTCATTTCATCAAAGCTTAATACACACAGCTTTTGTATTTTGAACATTTGATTAGCCGCAGACAATATTTTTACAACAGGATCCAAAATACCTGTCGACACATCTAATTTCTGCGACCACCTCTGCAATGTTCTTACGGAGGGAAGCGGAAAATTTTTTCTCTTCAGCAACCTGTAAGCCTTGGCACTTGTGAAATATAGCGTATTTGACTGTGCAATATCTTCTTTAGTAAAGTTTTGTCTTTTGTCACCCTTTTTAAGTTTTTTTATTTGGCCTTCAGTAAAAGACGTCTCAGTGCCTTCTGAAGATTTGCGTTTGTAAACTTTAACTTCTGAACTTCTTGAGACAAATTTTTAGTAGTGATCTCAGCTTGGTTTTTTTGCATTTTTAGTATATCATTTTCTTTACGTAATGCATCGCTAGAAACGATCATATATGTACAAGTTTTTGTGAACCATTTAAAAGTATATATAAAAGTGTAGATACATACATTTTGTCTTCCAAATTTTTTATGTAGATCTGTAAACTGTCTTCGTTAGTGCTAGTCTTCACCATTGTTCGTTCCTCAGGGAATTTTGTTGTTTCCTCCACGATTGTTTTTGTTTCCTCTACAAATGTTTTGGTTTCCTCTACGGATGTTGTTGCTTCCTCTACGTATGTTTTTGTCTCCTCTTCCGTTTCACCCGCTTCTATAGTCGGTACTGCTCTCTCTTTCAACTTCAGAGTTGCTCGATTGCTGAATCCTATGCATAATTATTAATTAAAAAACTGAACAAATAAAAAAACATAATTGTAACTTACCCATTTCAAATTTTAAATTTCTTTTAAAATCGTTCTGTTTAAAATGTAGAGAACAAATTCGCTCTCTGTGGGTCTTTATTGTATCCCGCCGATTGCAAAACTTTATCCAAAGTCTTTTTAGCCCTTTATCATTCTTTGGAAAACTATAAAAAGATAGAGCTAAACTTAAATTAATTAAAAATATGCACAAAATTAATTTTTCACACATTTGCTCACATGATTTTTGACTATCATTTTGCCTGCATTTGCCCACTGCACACTTCATGTTTTTTTTTTTTTTGCTTTTGCTTCGATTTTTTTGGCGAAGATTTCGTGCACTTTTTATTATTTTATACACTTTATACACGGTTTTTATAATAAAGATTTTTTTTTTTATAAAATAAAACTAAAATTAATTAAAAAATCCTGATTTTTATCGAAATATAATATATATTTGTTTCGACCAATCAAAATTAATTTTGAATTGAGGGGTTGCCAAGTGTCACATTAGACTTAACCAAGTTTCGGGCAAAATTATTTATTTGTGTATACAATTATGTACTAAGATTTAGATTTTTTCACTTTTTTAGATTAACGGTTTGTTTTATTTATTATTATTTTTATTTTTCAATTAAAATTCATCAATTCACTTTCAAAGACACAATACGACTGATATTACTTAAAAAATTATTTTCATATCAAACCATGAACACTGACTACCTGAAAAAAACGCAACATTTTACAATTACCTAAAAAAATTTCGGAGGATGCTTAAATTTATTTTTTTAATAAATAATTGGGAAAAACCAAAAATGTTTTATTGAGGGTATGTTCAGAAATAGATTTCCTACATTGATTTTATTACAGGTAGTTTTTAAAGTGGGAAAACCCCTTTAAAAATCGGTGTACATTCAATAAAAAACATTGGAATGTTACAATTATTTTCTAATTATATTTTTAAGGTTGCAGGCCAAAAAAAAAAAGTTGCTTAAATTTATTTTTAAGAAAATGCCAAATCGTTTTATTGAAGGTACAGTCAAAAATAGTGTTTCAAACATCAAGCGCTTGTAACTTCCACAATAAGATTACAATGACAAAAACGACCTACATTGCAGTTTATTGCAGAAAGTTTTTTAAAGGGGTTTTTCATGACAAAAAGAAAAAAAAACAAACATTTGAATTTTATATTATTTTCTATATTTTTAAGGCTTACAGGTCAACTAGAGAAGTAATTGATACACTTTATAAGGCCACACAAATCAACTTGTTAAACATTAAAACCAAATACATTTACTTTTAATTGTTTAACGCTCGCACAAAGTAAAACTATTGGCAAAATTTAAAAGTAGCGTTGCCGTGCAAGAAATTCTTTTTCCACCAAAATTATTAAAAAAATCTACCAAAACGCTTTTTTGTCTACGAAAATCGAAATTTTAAAATTTATTTTGTTATTAACAGGACCACTGATCCAATTACACTAGTAAGTAAATATAAAAATATTAATCATACAAGATAAAAATACAGCCCTAAAAATTATTGTGGAATGAATGGATTGGCAACCCTTTCTTAGGGGAATATACGTAATCTAGCGGGAAATCATGCGCATGTCGTAATCTGTATTTCTATCATTCTTGATGTAAGCACATCGCGTTAATATACACATGATTTACCATATATTTTGTATATAGATAGATAAATTACCTCAAAGTAGTTGACTTATTTTATATCATTTCGAAAATACAATTTTTCCAACTGGATTTGTCTATGCAACCCTGCGTTGCTCTTTAAGTTACAAGCTCCATCCTTGGGTCGTCCATCAATAGTAATTGACACATTCGAAAAAAATACATTAAGGAATATTTAATTAATATTAAATGTCAACTTCCTGTGGATAAAATTCACATTACAGCTGCTGCTAAGGTTTAACGAGTTCCTGCATACAATTTGTCATTAAAAATTTTATGGTAAAACTCGTTCCGAACATGTTAAGTTTTGCCACCTATTATAAGTCTATCTATGCCAATTTTTTAATACATATAATTCCTGTATGCTTATGTCTTAACAAAAATTTAATGAAAAAATTTTAAAGTTCAATAAAAACTTTAAACATCAATAAAAAAATGCATGGTCACAACTACCAATATAGCAATAACGCCCGCAGAATAACAGAACAATATTGCTGATTGCTTGAAGGTGAAAGTACACAATACGCATTAGTGGCGTGCGAGAAGTTAACAAACTAGAGATAACAAACTAAAATTTTCACTCAATGTAAAGAGAGAGAAATGAGAATGAGAAATAAAAAACTGGAAATATATTTATATATTAATAATAGCATTTTTATTTCATTTTCAGGCAAAAAATTATCACATGGTGAAAAGTTCTGCACATGGAGTTATAATTTAGGTAAACTGTAATGAGTAAACTGTGTTAAAAGTGATTTTATTAAAGAAAATTATCTACAGGTTGATTACATTGGACAACACTTTTTAAGTGCGGCTGATAAAGTAAGTGAAACATACATGAGTGAAAATTTACATATGGTTATGCATATATTTTAACTTAATAATTAAAACATTTATTTCTTTACAGGTTGGAAGAATAACGTGCTAAGAATTTTTTCCCGAAATCCTGCGACGTAAGTTTTTAGACATAAATTATGTACATATCGTTGGTTGGTTTCTGGTTTGCTGCAGAAATAATGTATTCTGAATTGACTATGCCGCAAACCAGAAACCAACCGACGATATATAATTGTAGTAAAAAACAAGTAAGAGTGCTATATTCGGCTGTGCCGAATCTTATATACCCTTTACCAAAGTGTGTTTATGTAGTATAGAGATACATACATAAGCACAGAGATATGTAGGTACATATTAATTTTGTGAAAAAATTCATACTTTTTTCTCTAGTACAATTTTCAGGTTTTTGGCATTATATTTAATTTGGTGCTTTTTAAATTTTGGCGATTTATTTTATTTTGCTGATATTTTTAGTTTTGGCGATTTTTTTCATATAGGCAATTTTTTGGTTTTGGCGATTTTTTTCGGTTTTTGGCGTTTTTTTAATTTTGGCGACTTTGTTTCGTTCTGGCAATTTTTTTGATTTTGACAATTTTTTTCATTTAGGCGATTTTTTTATTTTTTTTGCGATTTTTTTCATATAGGCAATTTTTTTTGTTTTGGCGATTTTTTTCGATTTTTGGTGTTTTTTTAATTTTGGCGATTTTCTTTTTCGTTTTGGCAATTTTTTTTTAATTTAAGCGATTTTTTAAATTTCTGGCGATTTTTTTTCATATAGGCAGTTTTTTTTTTGTTTTGGTAATTTTTTTCGGTTTTTGGCGTTTTTCTTTAATTTTGGCGATTAATTTTCGCTTAGACGATTTTTTTGATTTTGGTGATTTTTTTCATTTGTGCGATTTTTTTTTTATTTTTGGCGAATTTTGTTCATATAAGCATTTATTTTGTTTTGGCGATTTTTGCGGGTTTTTGTCATTGTGGAAATTTTTTTTTGTTTTGACACTTTTTTCTCATTTTGGCGATTTTTTTCGGTTTTTGGCGTTTTTTTAATTTTGAAGATTTTTACCGATTTTTTTTTCATATAATCGATTTTTTTAATTTTAGGCGATTTTTTTTTCATATAGGCATTTTTTTTGTTTTGGCGATTTTTTTTTTGTTTTTAACGTTTATTTCATTTTGGCGATTTATTTTCGTTTTGGCGATTTTTTTTAAGATTTGGCGATTTTTTTTCGTTTTGGCGATTTTTTTTTATTTTGGCGATTTTTTTGAATTTTTGGCAATTTTTTTTCACATAGGCAATTTTTTTTTGGTTTGGCGATTTTTTTCGGTTTTTGGCGTTTTTTTTTAAATTTGGCGATTTATTTTCGTTTTGGGGATTTTTTTGGATTTTGGCGATTTTTTTCATTTAGGCGATTTTTTTTTAATTTTTGGCAATTTTTGTTCATATAATTTTTTTTTGTTTTGGCGATTTTTGCGGTTTTTGGCGTTTTTTGACATTGTTGGAAATTTTTTTTTAGTTTTGACACGTTTTTCTTGTTTAAGCGATTTTTTCGGTTTTTGGTGTTTTTTTTTAATTTTAGCGATTTTTTTCATTTAGCGATTTTTTTCGTTTTGGCGATTTTTTTTAATTTTTGGCGATTTTTGTATATATAAACATTTTTTTTTGGTTTGGCGATTTTTGCGGATTTTTGTCATTGTGGGAATTTTTTTTTGGTTTAACACTTTTTTCTCGTTTTGGCGATTTTTTTCGGTTTTTGGCGTTTTTTTAATTTTGGCGATTTTTTTTCATTTTGGCGATTTTTTTGATTTTGCCGATTTTTTTTCAAATGAGCTATTTTTTTTAAATTTTTGGCGATTTTTTTTCATATAGGCAATTTTTTTTTGATTTGGCGATTTTATTTCGGTTTTTGGCGTTTTTTTTAATTTTGACGATTTATTCTCGTTTTGGCGATTTTTTTTGATTTTGGCGATTTTTTTTCATTTTGGCGATTTTTTTCGTTCTGGCGATTTTTTTAAATTTTTGGCGATTTTATAATTTTCGGATTTTTTAGTTTGACCGTTTTTGAAAATTTCAAGAGTTTAACTCTTACAGTTTCCAAGATATAGCAATTTGTCAAAATTACATAGTCAAAATTTCATTAACTGATGGACCACCCTTTAATTTAAATTTTTTTAATTTTAGTGTTAATTGTTGTAGCCTATATAAAAATACACTAATTTTACAAATTTCAAGTGTCATACAATTGTATGTATATTACATGGGATTTTAAAAGTTTTCGTCACTAATTTTGGAACACCCTTTAATTTTTAGCTTTAATATATTTGTTGTTGTAGCGACCAAAGTTCTACATACACTGTCCAAATTTCAGACCCGTAGCTTTTACCGTTCCTGAGAAAATAGCCATCTTCCTAAAACATGAAATATGTTTAATTATTAGGAAAAAAGTTTAAGTTTTCCAACCCTGGAAACGTTTTTTTAATTTGTTAAATATAAATTTTTTTTCTAATTATAAATACCAATTTTATTCATACCGAAGTATAAAATAAGTTAATTTAATAAAAAAGTAATAAAAACTTGTTTTCGGTAGTTATTTTCTATGGGAAAATAGAGTTTGAGTTTTCCAGCTCTGAAACCGTCCGCGATTTTTGAAAATTTTTGGCGATTTTATAATTTTCGGATTTCTTAGTTTGACCGTTTTTGAAAATTTCAAGAGTTTAACTCTTACAGTTTCCAAGATATAGCAATTTGTCAAAATTACATAGTCAAAATTTCATTAACTGATGGACCACCCTTTAATTTAAATTTTTTTAATTTTAGTTTTAATTGTTGTAGCCTATATAAAAATACACTAATTTTACAAATTTCAAGTGTCAATATACATATGTACACACATGCATACAATTGTATGTATATTACATGGGATTTGAAAAGTTTTCGTCGCTCATTTTGGGACACCCTTTAATTTTTAGCTTTTATATATTTGTTGTTGTAGCGACCAAACTTCTACATACACTGTTCAAATTTCAGACCCTTAGCTCTTACCGTTCCTGAGAAAATAGCCTTCTTCCTAAAACATGAAATATGTTTAATTATTAGGAAAAAAATTAAAGTTTTCCAACCCTGGAAACGTTTTTTAATTTGTTAAGTTTTTTAAATTTTTTTTTAATTATAAATACCAATTTTATTCATACCGAAGTATAAAATAAGTTAATTTAATAAAAAAAGTAATAAAAACTTGTTTTCGGTAGTTATTTTCTATGGGTAAATTGAGTTTGAGTTTTCCAGCTCTGAAACCGTCTGCTCGATTTTGCTGAATTTCAATAGCAAAATTTTTCGGAAAATTTCTGACACACCAGTCCAAGAACGAAGTCTCTAGCTCTTCTGGGAGCTTGGGAAAACCGATTTCACGTACAGACAGACGGACAGACGGACATCACTTGTTCGTCTTTGCTATGCATAAGGATCCAGAATATATATACTTTATGTGTCGCTTATTAATATTGTAGAAATTACAAACGGAATGACAAACCTATATATACCCTTTTACCATTTTTTGGTAAAGGGTATAATAAATAAAATAAATGTTTATTTGAAAGTTTATTGACTTTTATAGTATAAGTATGTAGTCTAACGTAAGACCATGCTCTGTATTCTACGTGAAATAACGTCTTGTGTACAGAAGATGGTCCATAGTTTTAGTTAATAATAAATGTTTATTTAAACTAAAAATTTAAAAAATACAAACTTGTCTTAGAGTTTATTTAATGTAAATATTTTCTTTTAAATTTAGTGAGTGACTTTAATAAATAAGCTTTATTGCTTTGATAATATTTTTTACATAGTGGAAATAACAAAAACAAAAAAAAACCGAAAACAAAAAAAAAACACAAACAGTGACATTGAGGAATACTCTATAGGAGTAACTCAAAAACAAATAAACAATCATAAATTACAAAAACAAAAAAAACCGTAAGCAAAAAACACAAATAGTGCCCTTGAGGAATACTCTATATGAGTGCCTCAAATACAAAAAATTATGAAGTGAGTTCTAACGGCAGAAACGCCTATTTTACTGTGAGTTCTGAAGCTCTTAATGAAAAAAATAAAAATAATAAATCTAATGAAAGTGTTTTTTTAACGGCAAAACCAATTTTTCGTCAGCGATCAACTTCGCTTTGTCCAATGCCAAATAGTAGTGATTCATTAACATTACAATTGCCTAGTACTTCTTCATATAAGTCAGTAATATCATCCCCTTCAGGCTCGTATTCGTCACTTAACAAAGTTATTACTACAGATAACAGTATTTCAAAACCCAAGGTGCAAGTCGGTATGGACAGATATATAACCGTGGTAAAGCGTGGGCGAAGCCCGAATTCTTCAAAAATTTCATCCGCTCCAAAGATGTCTAGAGATAACAGCGCATCCTCAACTAATCGCCAAAACCGTTTTAAAATTTTGCAAGATGAGAACGACAAACCCGATGTATCCTCGAATAAAACATCCAAGCCGCCACCAATCTACTTGAGAGAGAAAAATTCAAATGCCCTTATTAAAAAATTAATTTCGGTCATTGGTGAAAATAAATTCCACATTGTCCCAATAAAACGTGGCAACATCGATGAAACGAAAATTCAAATTTATGATGAAAAGGATTTCCGCAAAATGGTTTCTGAATTTGAAACAAATAAAACAAGCTTCTACACATACCAGCTTAAGAGCGCTAAAGGCCTGCAAATCGTACTGAAGGGCATATATTCTTATGTTGTCCCTGAAGAAATAAAAGATGCACTTGTCCTCCAGGGATTTAAGGTAAAGAATGTATCAAACATATTTAACAAAGAAAAAGTACCCCAACCCTTATTTCGTGTTGAACTGGAGCCAAATGATATACAGTTGAAAAAAAACGAGACTCATCCTATTTATAGCCTTAAATACCTTTTATACAGAAAAATCACAGTTGAAGAGCCACATAAGCGTGCAGGTCCCGTGCAGTGTCATAATTGCCAAGAATATGGCCATACAAAAGCTTACTGCAATTTACCTACAGTGTGTGTTATCTGCGGTGAATTGCACGGTACTGCAAGTTGTACCAAACCAAAAGATCAAGCGGAAAAAAAATGCAGTAATTGTGGAGGTAATCACACCGCTAACTACAGAGGATGTCCTGTGTACTCTTTCGTCAAGCAGGCTATGGTGCAAAAACCTAAATTAGCTCCAGCTCAACCATTAAACGCGTACTCCGCCACTTTTGCTCCAGTGAGCCAACCAGTTACTTCACGTGTATCGTATGCCGATGCTGCTAAGGCTAGTTCTATTCCCACACCAAATGTTTCACCGCCAAATAATTCAACGAATGCAAATTCAAGCTTTAACTTTAGTCGCCTTGAAGCTACTATTGAGAATCTGGTGCTAACTATAAACAACTTTACAACAAATATGACTACCATGATGCAAGAAATGTTGAGAATGCAGAATACTCTGCTTCAAGCATTAATTAACAAGCCATGAACACGTTAAAAATATGTTTCTGGAACGCAAACGGCATTCGCCAACATAAAAATGAACTTGAGCACTTCCTTACGGAAAAAAATATTGATATAATGTTGGTCTCTGAGACTCATTTGACTTCTAGAAGCCTCTTTAAAATGAATGGCTACACTTTATATGACACAAAGGACCCTAGAGGGAGAGCATGCGGTGGATCAGCAATTCTAATAAAGTCAAGACTCAAGCACTATATTCTTGACAACATTTGTGAAGAACATCTACAAGCAACAAATATCTGCATTGAAAATTTTTGTACAAATTTCGTGATATCTTCAATTTACTCTCCTCCCAGATTTTCAATCACTGAGGACCAATACGAGAAGTTCTACAAATCTCTTGGACCTTGTTTCGTTGCAGCTGGCGACTACAATGCTAAGCATACGTTCTGGGGTTCGCGTCTTATTACGCCTAGAGGTAGGGCGTTGTTCAACACAATTTCAAAAATGGGTTTGGATGTTATTTCAAGTGGGGAGCCTACTTACTGGCCTACTGACGTACGAAAAATTCCAGATGTTATAGATTTCGGCGTCATAAAAAGTATTTCTAGGGAATTAATTCACGTTGAAGCTTCCCTAGATCTGTCGTCTGATCACTCTCCCACGATCGTTACAATCTGTAGTCCACTGAGAAGCGCTTTACCTCACCCATATGTCAAGATGATAAATCGTGTTAATTGGCTGGGATTCAAAAAATATCTTAGTAGTCATTGCACGGAAAATATTACGCTTAGAACACCCAATGATATTGAATCGAACATTGCAAATCTTAACGAGAATATTAAACAAGCTTCTGAACATGCCACTACCTCCCATCCGTATACTGGGTTCAATAAAATTTATTCTACAGACGTTGAACATCTCGTACGTGAAAAAAGGAGAGCTAGAAGGGAATGGCAACAGCACAGATCACATCAACACAAAATTAGATTTAAAGAGTGCACTAGACGACTCCAAGAGCTGCTTGCATCTGAAAAAACTGCATCTTTCAAAAATTATCTGGAAGGCCTTGATGTCACACCAGCATCTAATTACTCTTTGTGGCGCGCTGCTAAAAAGCTTAAAACACCCGTTGAGTTTAAGCCACCTCTGCGCACATCTACCGGAGGTTGGGCAAGAAGCGATACTGAAAAAGGTAACATATTTGCTGAGCATTTAAAATCCGTATTTACACCAAATACGTGTACCGGTGTTGCTGATTTGCCGAGTGTAGTTGCTCTACCCCCACGACCCTTAAAATTTACGATGTGTGATGTACAAAAACTAATTGCCGAACTCAACCCGAAAAAAGCTCCCGGTATGGATGGAATTAGTAACCAGATGCTGATTAAGTTACCTCGTACTGCAATTAGAATCCTGTTATTCATTTTTAATGCCATTTTACGACTGGAGTATTATCCAGACTGCTGGAAGCTTGCCAAGGTTAAAATGATTCCAAAGCCAGGTAAAGATCTTTCCAAGGCTGAGTCATATAGGCCAATAAGTTTACTGTCAACAATGTCAAAGCTTTTTGAAAAGCTAGGCCGACTTCCTAAACGCAAGTTGCACTGCATATTTACAATGCAGACACTTCGTAAACGCATTTGTAAGCTTTATGGCAACGTCCAATGTTCCTAATTGTTTGGCAACTCATTTTGATGAGTATCAGTTGTCAAAATCGCGCATCATTTTTATTTTGTATGCAAAAATATGTATGAGTTGCATAGCGACGTTCCTAAAGGCCGACAAAATGCAAAAAATTTCTCTGCAACGCAAGGTTGCACTTAAGACATGTTTATCATTGCACAAGCATTTTTTTAAATTATGCATTACAACTTGCGTTTAGGAAGTCGGCCCTACTCATGACAAAATTGTCTTCAATTTTAACTGATAATGGGTGCATCCCGGACCATCAATTTGGTTTTAGAAGCCAGCATAGCACCATTGAGCAAACGCATAGATTGGTTCAATTTATCAGAAAAACATTTGAGGAAAAGAAGTATTGTTCTGCCGTGTTTATTGATGTTTCTCAGGCATTTGATAAAGTGTGGCATGAAGGCCTGATTTTGAAATTGAAGACATATTTACCAATAAACATTCTAAATCTTTTGGAAAATTACATTGTGGCACGAAAATTTACAGTTGTGGAAGGACACTTTATGAGTATGCCTGAAACTATCTCATCCTGTGTGCCACAGGGGAGTATACTGGGGCCATTTTTATATTTGATTTATACTTGTGATATGCCTGTGAGCAGTAGTATCCACACTTCTACATTTGCCGACGATACCGCCTGCCTTAGTATGCACGAAAACCCTGATGAGGCATCCCGAAAACTCCAGGAACACATTAGCCAGATGGAACTATGGTTAAACTTATGGAGAATTAAGGTAAATGAACAAAAGTGTGTCCATATAACATTTACCTTACGAAGAGATACTTGTTCCCCCATTCGGATTAATAATCAAGTTGTTCCTCAACATTCACATGTGAAATATCTTGGTATACACCTCGATCGACGGCTTACATGGAAACATCACATTGACTATAAGTTAACTCAAATGAAACTAAAATTAACTCAGGTACATTGGCTGATTGGCAGAAATTCAACACTCAGCCTAGACTGCAAACTTTTAATATACAAGTCGCTCTTAAAGCCAATATGGTGTTACGGTATCCAGTTATGGGGCACTGCTTCTGCTTCCAATGTAGAGAGAATTCAACGAAGACAAAACAAAATTTTAAGGTTAATAACATCTGCTCCATGGTACATTAAGAATTCAAATATACATCGTGATTTAAATATGCCACTAGTGACTGAAGAAATTGCAAAATACGCAGGCAAATATCTAACTAAACTCGTGTCACATCCTAATCCGCTTGCTCGTAACATCTTGAACTTTACTGGACACATCCGCTTAAAAAAGAGAGATACAAGGGCTCTAATACTAAACACTCCGAATGAAGTTGCTTGAAAAAAAAAATTTTTTTTTTTGCTTATCACCACTTATGTATTATTTACAACTATCACTTAGTTATGTCTGGCATTGGTCGGGCCTACTAATTATATGTTAGATTTAAGATTTGATTACTTATTGTTAGTTCATATATGAAGATACAATAAATAAAAAAACATGCATTAAAAAAAAAAAAAAAAAATTTAGTGAGAGCGACCATGGGAGGTAATAGTAAGTTATATTTATATGATTTAAAGTCCATACTAGTAAACTGCTCCTTTTTAGAGGAGTTGCAGATTGTTTCTTCGAAAAATGATGAATTGTTTCAAATAATTATTAACTCCTTAAATGCTATGAATAATCGGAGTAAATATAGAAAGATTGCAAACAATTTAAAAAATAAAAGAAGAATCTGTAGTATGGCGAAAAAGTTGTTGAAATCAGGCAAGGTTAAAAAATCTGATTTTTGTATTTCTGAAGCGAAGGAAAATATTATATGCAATATTAGCAATATAGCTTCAGAAAATTAAATTATATTTGACTGTGGTCAAAGTTTTAGCAAAGACTGCAGAGAAAATTATTTTTCAATTGGAGAAGAATACATATCTGCAATGAATGAATCAGTGCCAAATGTTTTGGAAAATTCGATTGAGCAAAATAAACAGAGCTCAGAAAATTTAAATGAAATTGATGACAATTTTAACAAAAAGTCCTCAAGCGATTCTTTGAAAGAATTTCGTAAAGACATTGACGAGCTCAAATTTTATTTGAAAACAGTAATAAGATTTAAAAAAGGTCTTAGAAAAACAAGGTCCTGAAAATAATACTTCAAATGTACTACATGTACTTACAATTTTCTTGAAGGTCTTAAAAAGGAGCCGAAAGCGGAAAATAATCGCGATCATACTCTTGGTCCTTTTGAAATAACTGATGATTCTGTATATGTATCTAAATATTTAAAATACAGAACAGAAGTTAATCCCAACGAGAAGTGTAATAGAATTGTCATGCGGGGTGAATCCAAGTCCTCAAAGCCAAAAAGGGTATTTAAAAGAAATATTTTTGATACCTCTTTTTCAATAAATTTGGATATTTTAAAGACTACTGCAAATATAAAAATCAGTAGAAATAAGCTTCTCGAAGACGTAGTAAGAGAAGAATATGATAAACACAACAATGTATGCATTTTGTGCTTTTACTGCGTTAAGCCTATTAAAACAAATATATATGCATATGCTTATTGCAGATTTAATGATTGTACTACTTTTCGCTTTGAAATTAGCTCTGTTGGAAATGTTTCCGTTTACAGAACGAAAGAAATAAAGCATGCTGAGAATGAAGTACATGTTGGACAGATAAGAGGAGTGAAAAGATATGTTTTCAAGAATAAACTTAAGAAAAATAACGCATATTTATTCAGAAAGCAACAAATTATGAACGCTGCTGATGATATTGCCGAAAAAGGCAACTTTCAGGGTATTCACAATTTGGAAACTCTGAGAAAATGTAAGTCTGAAGGAAATTTTGATTTTTACTATCATTCAGATCCATTTTATTCTCTCGTTTTGATGAAGAGAGGGCCATATAAAAGTTATATACATATGGTTGCTTCACCGTTTACAGTTTACACGTGGTAGAAATGTACATTTGAGACACTGCACTTAGACGCTTCTGGTGAAAGTGTAAGACAACTAGAATGTGCGGAAAAAAGAATTTTAACCTATAAATTAGTTATACGAAACTGTAAACTAAAAAAGGTAATACCAATCGCTGAAGCGATTCTGTCACGACACACACGTGATGCAATATATGCTTTTCTAAATGCCTTAAAATTGTATTTAAAAGAAAACAAAGTTAAGTATCAATTTAGATGGGCTTTTTGTAGAAGAGTTTGCACAGATGTCAGTGCAGCATTATACGGCGCGGTGTTAAAATGTTTTAATAATCACACCTTGCTGGAATACCTTAACGCTTGTGCAACATACTTGAACAAGGTTAAGTTAAATCCATATGTCAAACCCGATTTCGTAGTATTGCAATGGTGCAAATGTCATTATATTCATATCATTTGCAAGGACTTAGATGTGAAATTGGGTAGAAAACATATTTTGAGACCTTTGTTAAAATATGCTTTAATAGCTGCATTTAGCTTAGCCACTATTGAAGAATGCCAACAGTGGTTTAAACATATTTTTATAGTTCTGATTACGCCATACAAATCTCCTTCCTTTGAAAGAAGTTTTGAAATAGTGCGTGAGTGTTTAATTGAAGTTGATGATGAAATAAACACTAAACAATATAATCTGCCAGAAAGTGATCAGAACCAATACTTGGAATCTATTGCATTCAATAGTCCGTTTCGGAAGATGTTTCTTTCAATTTATCATGAAATTGAAAATGACATTAAAGTAATAAACAAGGGACAAGATTTGAATCAATATCGAAACGATGATATGTGTATGTTTATATTAAACAAATACTGCCCTTTTATTGTTCTTTGGACTAATATTATGGGTATTCATGTTGATTCATCAGGAAAGCATATAAGTAATGCACCTGTTGAGTTTGCTTACTATTTACAAAAGCATATTATTCTACCACAAAAATCGGTAAGAGCTGATGTTTTCGTAAAAGTCATGAGAATTGATTATCTTAGTTCTTTGAAGGAATTACGGTATAGTTATAAAATGTTCGGAAAAATTCCCGAAAAAATTTAAGATATACTTACTTCTAGTTTTGGCAATTTAAATGAAGAAGATAAAGGTAAAAGGTTAAAAAACGAACATTCATATATTTGTTCAACACCCATCGATAAAAAAGATGCAAGTGTTGAAATAATAGAAAAAGACCACAGCTATATAAAAGCAGTATCTAATATTGAACCTGTAGAAGAATGGAAGAAAAAAGATTTCAAAAAACAGAAAACAATTCGACCTAAAATAATGCTTGCATCAAAAGCAATTAAAAAATATCAAAAAGTCAGAAAAAACAAGTATCAAAAGAGTTCAAAGACAAATTTTATCTTTTCAAATTTGATTTATTGTTTAATGAAGTTAACAATATAAGTGATTCAATCACATTTGGTTTTTTTGATACTTTGGAAACGTCCGAAATTTTGTTCTTGATGCTTGTCTTCTTAGCATTTTAAAAAATAGCAGATTAAACGACTGCTTTAGCATGCCCTGCCAAACCAATGAAATAAACGTTGATAAAATTCAAACACTTTTTGAAAACCAACCAGAATTGTTGTTTGTACCTATTTTGAGCTCATCCCATTATACTTTATGTATTCTCAAGCCAATCACTCATGAGTTCATGTTTGTTAATTCTTATGAAGATTTAAACGTTGGCAGAAAAATATTTGATCTTTTCATAGCTAAATTAAGAAGTAATAAAAACTTGTGGAACTATAGTGATATAAAGGAAAGAGATATGCAAAAAGATGGTTCAAATTGTGGAATTTTTGTTCTGATGTAGGCATTAAGAATGCTTGAAAATAAATCACTTAAGAACTTGGGGTGCCCTAATGATTTCAGAAAAAAATGAAGTTATTATTACTAAAGCATCAGGGTGACAGGTCAAGATTTTGTTGCCATTGTTGTTGCATAAAAAGGACCAATTGTGATGTTTTTATATGTAAGGAGTGTAAGTTCTATGTTTGCACAAACTGCACATATAAACACTATGAAAGCGAGTCAAAAGTGTGTAAAATTATTGGTCAAGATATCTTTTCGATATGAGTGTATAAATTTAAGCAATATAAAGCCTGTGATATAAACTAAGTTTACATAAGTACTAATATATGGTCTGTAGGCCTATTGGGGATGCCAGCCATAAAAAAACAATTGGCAACGCACATTGTGCAGTACCTCTAGGGTTGTGTGGAAAACTGTACACATTTCTATACATCGATGGGGTATATTTCTAAAGGAAGTCGCTCAAATTGTCTTGCGTCATTGTAAATGCAAAATATCGTAGCTTTTCTTTAAAATCCAACAACAAAATACACATACAATCCCAAAGAAAGCTACGATGTTTTGCATTTAATTAATAAATTAAAATATTCAACTTCAAATTTGAATACAATTGTAACATGTACCCGAAACTTAGTTTTTACGCAATTTTCAATGGAATGTTTATGCAAATGATACGTATGTATTTAGGTATGTATACATCTGTATTAATATAAAAACTTTATTGATGGCGTTTACTTTTCTAAAAATAAAGGCAAAATTGTTTGCCTTTTCACAGAGAAAGACCTAAATTTCATGTGCAGTAAGAAGTTAATTAAAGAGTTTTTAACAATTTAGAATCATATAAATTTTTAAATGACACCACTATGAATTTTAAAATTAAAAAACATAATTGAAATCGTGACTACAAGTTTGTTTTAGGCCAAAATTAAAATAAAAGAATAATTACCACTCTCATAAGCGAACACCTCTAATAACCGGACAAACATGCTACGACGATGAGTGTCCGCTTATGAGAGGTTTCAGTGTACATACATATGTACATAAATATTAAATATTACTTTTTTGGTCTTCCTGCTGTCTTTTTGCCGTCTGATGATTGTTTATCTTCACTTTATTCATCATGCTTAGCGTAAGCATTACTATACTAGCTATAATTGGGTGTACTGGATGCCATACTACATCTTATAGTAGTTCACCTTTAGTACCGTGAAGTATTTTCACTAAATTTCCAATGGATTTTTCCCATATATACAGTGCATGCTGACGGGTACTACCTGTAGTTTTTGTATGGGTTCCGGCTCACCATCTTTACCCAATGATACGACTTCTTTTGAGTCATACACACGTATTCCACGATTATTACCAATTTTCACAAGCAGCATAACGCATAGGACATACCAGAAATTTTTATCGTTCACATTCACCTGACAAAACATCCCAAATACAAACGTTATTATCGGTAGAGGCGGAGATAGATAGAGCAAACTTTTCCTTTGGAATTTGCAACTTGTTTTTCGCCAGTTTTCGACATGTGTCTCTAAAAGAAAATATTGTTAGCTTATGTTTCCAAAAATAAGTTAAATTCTACGCTTACATATAAGATTTCAGCAGCTAGTGTATATTCTGCTCTTTATTTAAAGTTTTTGCACCTTGCCATAACAATTCTATTTGTTTTTACCACATTATTACCACAGATATAAATTATTCACCCTTATTCCAGTTGTCGTCATCGACGTCACATTAACACAACACCAAAAAACTGGTGTTCGTGTATCCGTTATCGAAAACAACTGACTCCTGTTTGCAGGTTTATGCTATTTTTTAAATCTTAGGGAACGTAAATAGATTGTCAGTTGGCCAAAATTGTTCTCGAGAGCGATTAAACAAGCCCCAATTTTTTGGTGTTGTGTTAAAGTGACGTCGATGACGACAACTGGAATAAGGGTGATTATTATTTGCTTGTAAAAAACAGTGCACGACGTCGATCAGTTCAAGGCCGGTAAACAACATAGACTAACAAATTAAATTAAGTTGTATTTTGTATTGATACTCTTTTGTTAAGGCTTTATAAAAGATTACTACCAATTTATAGAAGACAAGCAAACATCATCGTCTGCCTCTTTGTTTTATTAAGGTTTTATTAAAATAAATTCGTATGAAAATCTGTTTTTTAAACCTTTTTTGTTTTTATAAAGCCTTTATAGTTTTTATAAATAAAGCTGTAAATATTTCGACCAAAGATATACATATGACTCAAGGTACGGCTAATCATTTGCCCAAAAAAAAGCGTAACCACTAAACGCTAATGAAAAATCTTTCAATTCGGACAAAAGTTTGTCTAGTTAAAGAGTAGCCAATAATGTTGGATTCTATGACATTGTCTGTTAGTTGTGTTCGAAACTTTTTAATTTGATAACCAAGGATCAAAACCTTTTTCATTAGTGTTTGTTGGGCAAATGTTTGACAAATGTGACCGTATCTTTAGACCACTTCCATAATTAATTGTACATACATATATCAAGTGAGAAAATTACAATTTGGTTAAGCATACCTTCTTACTGTTATTTGTATTTAAATTTTTATGCAACGGAAATCTTAAGTTTATGTGTCGATATTTAAATTCATTAATAAATATATTATTCACATTAGTCTCGATTTCTGGTGGACACATCGTTTGTTGTATTTTCGAAGATTTAAAGCTTACAGAAGTACCACTGGCGGCCGCACCAAACCGTTTATTTTCAGTTTTAAGTAGATTTGGCTTCTAATTTACGCTAGAAAAAAAGTTTTAATTATAGTATTTTATTTTCAAAAATTTTGTAATTTAACTTACACTCTAAGCACTTGGATGCATATTGCGATGCCCGATGATATTCTTCTTTGCCTTCATAATAACTCACGAGGGTACGTGAAGCCATGATATAAACCCTAGTTATCAGCCGCTGCTCTTTCATCGCTGCAATACATAATGTAGCACCCGACACCCAGCTCTAAGGCTCCAAATTTTTCATTCAGATTGGCCATTTTATACATAACACCTTCGACATCACCCACATCACATGCTTTACTATAACATTGTATGGAATTTCAAAATCTATCTAGTTTTTCATAGGTCTCTCCTAAAATAAAAATAATTTAAGCATGTATAAACAAATTATGTGTAGCTAATATGGATTCATTCAACATTTAAAACTTACCTACAGCTTTTTTATTCCTTTGTATAGCAGCATTCGTGTTTTCCAGCTTTCATGACACATTAAACTCCAAGCCGTCAGATATTTGAGATTTAGTTTCAAGGCTCTTTGATAGTATGTAATGGCCATAAAATGATCACATCGACCTAAGAACTCCATAGGTGCCCGGTCGTATTCCCGTACATCAAAATAACACTTGGCCAAGAAATAATTGTCACATATCACTTTGTTTATGCCTTGTAATGTTACCTCGTTGAAATATTTCACTTTTTGCATCGATGTCTATGTATATCACACATGGTTCCATTGCAGCCAGCCATTTGGCATTTTAGATCAGATCACGTTTGTGCCATTGGACAATGCCGCGACGTATGTACATAATTCGCGTTTAACATCCTCCAAAGGCACATTAAAATAGTCATATTCACTTTTCGCAGTCCGAACTAATTCCAGCTAGTTTTCTTTTTCCAATTTTAGCTTTTTTGTTACACAAAATTGATAAATTTAACAAGCGACCATGTACTAACAATTCGTGTTTTTATCATATCATATCATTGAGAACACGTAATACGAATATGTTTATTACCGATTACATCAACATTTACTGCATTTAAAGCGCATTAAGTCTAAAAAGTATATTTAAATTAAATTTATTTTGTGACATGAAATGAAAACATGGAATTGCTTTTGCAAATATTTCAACATTTTCACATTATTTAGGTCGCAATTTACATTCACTAGTTGAAGAACACTACCGGCCTTTAATTAAGTAAATTAAACACAAAAATCACTGCTCTTTTATGCAAATATTTATATTTTAATGAAAATAAGGCTAAAATAATTCACTTTTGGAAAATTTAATTTTGCACTTTTTCACAATCATATGGTCACAAATGCTATGTATGGCTATTGCTTTTTATACATGCAAAAAGCCTATTTTTTCTCTCCCTTCAAATATTTATACATCAGCTGATACGACGATTTCGCTTAACTCAGAAGTGAGGATTCTGGTTAATATTCTGTGGTAAACAATAGCATCACACAATACTGTACAGCTGTTGTCAAAATAATAGCACCACTTGAATGGTTCATTTTGTACGTCTTCTATAGGCAAATTTTGTTAATATTAAATATCAAGAATTTATTAAAATGAGTGGTAGATACATATAGAATACAAAATAAGATAATTAGTTTATTTATATTCGTTTCGACGAATAAATTGAGTTTTTCGCGTGAACTATAACCCTTTTGTGGTGCTACTATTTTGACCATTATATACGTTCGACTAATTTTTAAAGTTTCTGGCAATGTTATATACAGCAGAAGTTTTTTACAAACTTACTAACGAGACTAAGGGCAAATAAATCAGTCAATGATTATATGTATTTTATTTTTAAATCTGATTTAAACACAAAATTTTGTTTTTCACCACAAAATTAAATGAATCTTAAATAGCCAACATTGTGCATTTAAGCGTTATTTAAGTTTTGCAAACATACCATATGTTTTGTGCATGTTTGTGTTTTTTGAATGCATGTACATGAACATCATGTGATCGTATTAAAATGAATTTCGTTTAATATTCGAAAATATACAACAAATGTAACACATATTTTCATAAAATGAAATATATAAATAGAAAAATGCATTCTGATGCTCTTTTTGTATCATAAAATGTGTTTTTCGCTACTTCATTTTTCTGCAAATTGATAAATCAACTTTCTTATTTATACTGAACAGCTGTTCTTTGGAAAGCTTTCCATATTTGGAAATGTTGCAGTGCTACCATACTTTCAACGTAATTTGATATTAACTTTAATTAGCGACTGAAAAAATTAAAGTGTATTTAAATAAATTTTAATTATTTGTGAAAATTAACTTAAACTATGTTTAAACATTCAGTGATTTATTAGCTATAAATGTGAACTTAGCTCAAAGTGATGCTGAATCAAATGTGTCGATGAAAGGAAATGATGAATGTTGTTTGACGGATGAAAATAAAGAAGTTAGCGGGCGTGTTTGGTATACAAATGTGGCAGCAGACAACTTATCTACAATATTTGGGAAAGCATCATATTTAGCAACTATCGCTATGGCCTGCTTGATTTCTTTTCGGAATGCTGTTCAGAGGGCCATATGCGCGATTGGTTGGGAACACAGCAGGGTTCCACTTTTGAAGCTTCTTTGCAATCATCGGCCAATCAACTTTGCCCCCATGACTCATATAGTCACTAGTGAGCCAACGCAACAAGCGTTTATACGCATAGGAAGGGCAACAATAAATTTCTTTTCACGAGTTACCGCCTGTCACCCCAGCAATCAAAACATGCTTACAATTCTCTTGATCGAAGTGATAAGGGAACAACAACACAGTCCTGGAATGTTGAACAGGCGTTGTTGATGCACAAAAGTGAAGAAGAACATGTTACAGTTCTACTGCAGGTAGAATTTATTTTATTATTTATTTAAAAAGAGCGATAATTAATTTTCATTTGTATCGTGTGTTTGAAGGTTCTTGCAAGCTACATAAATCCGGGCGATTATATACCAACTGATGATGAAATGCCATATCATGAAATAACAGATCTATCAGATGAACTTCTAAGTGAGTTTTCATCTCTACTTAAACAGTCGTGTTTCATTCCTGCACTCAGTTCCTATTTACGAAATGATTTCGTACTCGATATAACCCGTCACATTCCGCTTTACCGTGCCATACTACAGTTATTACGTGCAATATAACTTTCGCACGAATTAGTTTCACTGCTTCAGCCCCAAAGTTCAGGCGAAAGTTCACCATCCATAGCAGAATTATTGTCTAATATGAGGACTTGCGTTGACACTTATGCGAAGCGTTTAAAGTAAGTTTTAATCAAGCATTTCCTTCCATTCCTTGATCGCAGCCAAAGTTTTCGTTGAATTTGTCGTCATTACGGATTTTTATACCCTTTACCAAAAAATGGTAAAAGGGTATATATAGGTTTGTCATTCCGTTTGTAATTTCTACAATATTAATAAGCGACACATAAAGTATATATATTCTGGATCCTTATGCATAGGGAAGACGAACAAGCGATGTCCGTCTGTCCGTCTGTCTGTACGTGAAATCGGTTTTCCCAAGCTCCCAGAAGAGCTAGAGACTTCGTTCTTCGACTGGTGTGTCAGAAATTTTCCGAAAAATTTTGCTATTGAAATTCAGCAAAATCGAGCAGACGGTTTCAGAGCTGGAAACCTCATACTCAATATTCCCATAGAAAATAACTACCGAAAACAAGTTTTCATTACTTTTTTATTAAATTAACTTATTTTATACTTCGGTATGAATAAAATTGGTATTTATAATTAAAAAAAAAATTTTAAAATTTAACAAAATAAAAAAAACGTTTCCAGGGTTGGAAAACTTTAACTTATTTCCTAATAATTAAACATATTTCATGTTTTAGGAAGAAGGCTATTTTCTCAGGAACGGTAAAAGCTACGGGTCTGAAATTTGGACAGTGTATGTAGAACTTTGGTCGCTACAACAACAAATACATAAAAGCTAAAAATTAAAGGGTGTTCCAAAATGAGTGACGAAAACTTTTAAAATCCCATGTAATATACATACAATTGTATTATGTATGTACATATGCATATTGACACTTGAAATTTGTAAAATTAGTGTATTTTTATATATGCTGCAACAATTAACACTAAAATTAAAAAAAATTTAAATTAAAGGGTGGTCCATCAGTTAATGCAATTTTGACTATGTAATTTTAAAAAATTGCTATATCTTGGAAACCGTAAGAGCTAAACTGTTGAAATTTTCAAAAACGGTAAAACTAAAAAATCCAAAAATTATAAAATCGCCAAAAATTTAAAAAAAATCGCCAAAGCGAAAAAAATCGCCAAAATAAAAATAAACGCTAAAATTAAATAAAAACGCCAAAAAAACCGCAAAAATCGCCAAAACAAACAAAAAATGGTTATATGAACAAAAATCGCCAAAAATTAAAAAAAAAATCGCCTAAATGAAAAAAATCGCCACAACAAAAAAAATCGCCAAAACGAAAATAAATCGCCAAAATTAAAAAAAACGCCAAACACTAAAAAAATCGCCAAAACAAAAAAAAATTGCCTATATGAAAAAAAATCGCCAAAAATTAAAAAAATCGCTTATATGAAAAAAAATCGTCAAAATAAAAAAAACGCCATAACGAAAAAAAATCGCCAAAATTAAAAAAACCCCAAAAACCGAAAAAATCGCCAAAACGAGAAAGTGTCAAAATGAAAAAAAATTCACACCATGACAAAAATCCGCAAAAATCGCCAAAACAAAAAAAATGCTTATATAAACGAAAATCGCCAAAAATGAAAAAAAAAATCACCTAAATGAAAAAAAATCGCCTAAATGAAAAAAAATCGCCAAAATCAAAAAAATCGCCAGAACGAAAATAAATCGCCAAAATTAAAAAAAAAACCTCAAAAACCGAAAAAATCACCAAAACAAAAAAAAATTGCCTATATCAAAAAAAATCGCCAAAAATTAAAAAAATCGCTTGTATGAAAAAAAAAATCAGCAAAATCAAAAAAATCGCCAAAACGAAAATAAATCGCCAAAATTAAAAAAAAACGTCAAAAACCGAAAAAAATCGCCAAAACGAGAATAAATTGCCTATATGAAAAAAATCGCCAAAAATGAAAAAAAATCGCCTAAATGAAAAAAAATCGCCAAAATCAAAAAAATCGCCAAAACGAAAATAAATCGCCAAAATTAAAAAAAACGCCATGAACCGAAAAAAATCGCCAAAACAAAAAAAAATGCCTATATCAAAAAAAATCGCCAAAAATTAAAAAAATCGCTTGTATGAAAAAAAAATCGGCAAAATCAAAAAAATCGCCAAAACGAAAATAAATCGCCAAAATTAAAAAAAAACGTCAAAAACCGAAAAAAATCGCCAAAACGAGAATAAATTGCCTATATGAAAAAAATCGCCAAAAATTAAAAAAAATCGCCTAAATGAAAAAAAATCGCCAAAATCAAAAAAATCGCCAAAACGAAAATAAATCGCCAAAATTAAAAAAACGCCATGAACCGAAAAAAATCGCCAAAACAAAAAAAATTGCCTATATGAAAAAAATCACCAAAATTGAAAAAAAAAACGCTAAACACTGAAAAAAATAGCCAAAACAAAAAAAAATTGCCTATATCGCCAAAACCAAAAAAAAATTGCCTATATGAAAAAAAAATCGGAAAAAGCACCAAATTAAACATAATGCCTAAAACCTGAAAATTGCACAAAAAGTATGAATTTTTTCACAAAATTAATATGTACCTACATACATATCTCTGTGCTTATGTATGTATCTCTATACTACATAAACGCACTTTGGTAAAGGGTATATAAGATTCGGCACAGCCGAATATAGCACTCTTACTTGTTTGTTTTTATTTTATTTTCTAGATTAAATAAAAAATCTAACATGAAAGGGCAAACGCAACAGGTAACTGTCAATATCGATGATGGTGACCAAGGCGAATTGACAGAAGGTGGTCTTAATTTGCAACTCTGCGTATTCGCCTTGTATATTTGTTAGTGTAAAATTTCCTGCAGTCAGAATATTTCTTAACGTTTTGATTCATTTGACAGCAGGGAAAATAAGTCAGCTGGCGAATTAAGATCACCTTATGTGAATTCGCCTTGATGGTGATGATGAAGGATTGGCTCTTCTAATTCCTGATATTCAAGAGACGGCGATTCTAGTTCAGAAAACTGCAAAAAGAACAGATCAGCAGCAACACAATCAACTTTCATTTACATATGAGGGTGGTATGGCCAACGATATGGAAGGTATGCCACAGAGCAAATCAATTGAAGAACGTTACTTGGAGGTGATGAAAAAGCTACAATTCGATACGTACGACATGATTGTTGAAGCTGAAAACAACGGTTATTAAAATGCAGCATTTTTAAAAATAATTGTTAAAATAATAATGTTTCTTATAACTTTTGTGGTGCTACTATTTTGACAACAGCTGTATGTATCAAATCAAATGACCCAGTAGGAATATTTGCATGTAATAAAACAAATTACCCTGTAGGAAACTGAGTACTCTTTATTATTATTATTTTTACAAATTTGTTTTAGGGTTTTATTTATTAAAAATAATAATGTAATAAAATCAAAATTATACCGGCGTATTCATAGAAATAACATAAATAACTGGCGTATTCATAAAAATTCACTCATATACGTATCGCACTCTAAATACAAAAGGGGCACAACTCAAAAAACTTCAGATGTATTGCAAAAGAAATTGTTGTTTTATAAATTGATTGTTTAATTTATTCCATAGTATATTGTAAGTATGAAGCATCATTAAAGTAAAACTGTCTTATTTATTTTTGTACGGTATCCTCCTGGACAGGGGTTGGTGCTGCATTAGGTGTTGCGGATGGAAGCGGTCCAGGCAGTGGTGGCATGCAGTAGTAATAAACTGACCCATATGGAGATTGCTGGGCCGGGTGTGGTTGTTGGTTGAAATGTTGTTGGGCGGATTGCTGTCTTGGAGTAGACACTTTCCGCATTTTAACGGACACAACAACTCCATTTCCACAATGTGGGCACTTTTGAAACTAAATGGAAGTAAAAAGTAAATGCTTTTTTTATTTAATTTACCCATTTATTTTATTCACTTTACTTACCATTTTTAAAGCGAAAAAGTATAAACCAACCAACAATGAAGCCAAGCCAAAATGACGCCATTTGAAGTAATAGAGTTGCCACACTTCCATAATTTACAGTACTTGGCAGTACTTTTATTCTGCACACAGTCGTGGCTGCCAGATCAATTTGATGAAGAATCTGAATATATTGGGCATTTATTTATGAGTGGAAGTACCAAATAAAATTATATATTTATTTTATTTTATATTTATTTGTTCAACAAAAAACTGAAATTGAATATAAATGATATGCCAAATTAAAGGTATAAAGGCGTAGTTTAAGCCACAATTGGTCCGGTCCCCGAACAAATTGACATTTTGTCCCTATTCATGTAATAGTGTACGCCTAGTGTTTGAGTGTAAGTACCAAATAAAATTTTATTTTTGAAACTTTGTTCAACAAAAAACTGAAATGGAATATAAATGATATGCCAAATTAGAGGTATGAAGGCGTAGTTTAAGCCAAAGTTGGTCCGGTGCCCGAACAAATTGACATTTTGGCCCTATTCATGTAATAGTGTACGCCTAGTGTTTGAGTGGAAGTACCAAATAAAATTTTATTTTTGAAACTTTGTTCAAAAAAAAACTGAAATGCAATATAAATGATATGCCAATTTAAAGGTATAAAGGCGTAATTTAAGCCACAATTGGTCCGGTCCCCGAACAAATTGCTATTTTTGCTTAACTTTAAAATATATATAAGGAGTGAAATGTTAACGTAAACTTGTATAAATACTACATTAAGAACTTTTTAGTTTGCTTTATTCAAAACCTCAAAAATTAATATATTTGATGTTAAAAAAACATTGTTTTTTGTTATATTTAATAAATTATTGGATATATTTAAATTATAATTGCCAGTACTAATTTAAGTTTCCCAAATTAGTTTGTTAACTTTAAAATCCTCTCCCTTGTACGAAAAAAGAAGAAGAGCATGTATTCATCATAAATGAGCATTTTTCTACAGATATTGCCATATAAATTTAATAATTTAAGATTTTTTGACTTGGCATCACTATAATTTAGTGCTCAAATCAAGAAAAAACTCATTTTCTCAACTGCACAGTCTGCAAAAGAGAGAATATGGGTCTGGTTCTCTTTAATATGAGTGAAATTAATTTAGTTTGATATCTTTAGTTTGTTAACTTCACGGAGATGCATTAGTGTGCGTGCGAGCTGTAGGCATCTGTCAAAAAAAGTTGAAATATTGTTTTGGCATACAACACGTTACATACGAAACTCTTTGACAATGCTTTAACGCGTTGAATTGCTTTGACAACTAATCAGCCAACAATAAATTAGAGAAAATTAGAATCATGGAATAAAACCTTATTGAAGAGTTTGAAAAACATACAGTATTGGGTAAAAAAGGAATTGAAAAAGTTCTAAGTTATATTTTCAATGAAGAAACAAGTAAAAAAGCTGATACAAAACGAGGTTATAAAGCTTGTTGTGTTACTTGTCATTTTTGGATCGGTAAAATTTTCTAAAGCACGATATTCGTCGACGAACTAACACGTGTTATGTATTTCTACCTTTACTTATGTTAAGGCTATGAGAAATCGTAGCTCATAATATGCGAAAAGTCAAAAGAAAATATGTATGTAGAACAAAAATATAAATAAAGTTTAACATTTTTAAACGCACTAATAATCCCAAATTATTATTTTACATATTAAGTAAAATATTTCTTATTAAAAATACATTGAAATTGATTATTGAGGGGTTTAGCTGGATCCTATTCGCATTTCACTGTTGCTAGTGCAAATTATCAGGGAACCTTTACCTAAAGCTTCTTAGAACAACTAGAGTTATTATGTTATAAACGTTCATTTAAACAAATGAGAATCTCAATAACAAAAGCTGAAACAAGAACTAAAAAAAACATTTAAAATATAATTCACTTGTAAATATCTGGTTAATCGAACGAATTTTTTATGTTTATAAACTTAAAGCAATACAAATTATTTCACTACATACGTTTTTAAGAGAATATTTTCCTATTTTAATATACATATGTATATTTTCCCAATTCCACAAATATTATTTAAATGTCAAAAGCAATATAGAAAAGTCAAATATAAATTAACACCGAGTTTGACGTTTCATGCCTGCATTAATTGTTAACGAAAATGCATTGACAATTATTGCAACATATATTGCATGTACCTGTAATTAGCTGTCTCCACTAGCAATAATATAATTTTGACAACTGCTGTAATACATGTCTACATATATATATTACTAGTCAACAGGCAGGGTAAAAATTATGTTATGTATTGCTTATGGTAAGTACACACTTGGCAGATGTCATTGATAGTCACATAGTGTGTACACACTTGTTTAAGCGTCGGTTGGTATCTGGTTTGCTGCAGACATAAAGTATTTTGAACATACTGTGCCACAAACCAGTAATATCAAAATTTTTGGAGATTTTCGGATTGCATTTATTTTGTGCTGCTTTTAACAGTGAGATTACACGAGACATAAATTTGGAAATTTTTGCGTTAGCAATTGTCAAAATCTGTTGCTAACACAAAAAATGACTGTGCAAATCATATATAATAGTGTTCGAACACAAGTTTGGAAATAATTGCTCAAACACAAGTCTCAGCAATTATGTTAGAACACAAGCTGTCAAATTTACCTATTCCGTAGAAAATAATTTCGGGAAACTAGATAAGTTTGTTACCAAAAAAATTAAGCAGAACCACAAAATATATGGTCTGTGGCAGAAGTATTAAAAAATCAAAACTTAAAATGCACAAGTTGTATGCATACGAGAACTAAAATTTTGAGTTTTAGCATTATACGTCTAGTCACCCCTTAAAATAAGTTTGAATATAAACTTTTTTGTGACATCATTCTGCCGACGTTATTTCTTATGTTCAGAAATAAAAGTTGCTCGTCTATTCGTACTGTAATGGACGTTAAACTATTTGGTTGATGTTCAAGCATACATTAATGTATGTTGTTTTTTTAAAAAGCGAATATTTCTAAATATAAAAAATTAAATGACATTCACTAAATTCGTTCAGCCTTACTATGAATTCCATATGTGAAAATTTCCGAATCAAATTTTTCATTCACATGGATGTTAAGTTTCCTATCATCGATTTTAATAAAATTAAAAACTTACATATTTCCACTTTTTCCAATACAGAAATCTTTGTAAACAATTATCTTGATAAATTGTCTAAATATTTCGTAGAACTGATATATTTAGCCTAAACCAAACTTTAGAGAAACGTTATATGAAGTTAAATTTTCTCTTGATTTTAATCAAAAATAGTGTTTTTTAAACGTTTATTACAAAACATTACATTGTGATTTTAAAAGTAATAATGGTATTTCACATATTTTTTCACTCTTTTTTATTTTTCTGCTGTTTAGAGCATCAAATCGTCGGTTTGTTTCTGCTCTGATGTATGGAACAAAAATGTGCTTTCGAGAAAAACGATGAAGAATGTTTATTTCATTAGTTTTATAAAAAATACTCGATATAATTTTTTGTTTAATAATAATACATAACGTCGGTTGGTTTCTGGTTTGCAGTACAGTATATTCCAAATACATTGTCTGCAGCAAACCAGAAACCAAACGACGATATGTTTTGTTCAAAAGGTTATACTATAAGAAATATAACAAAGAAATTTCATGATTTTGTAGTCTATGCCCAACCGTCTGCCAAGAAATCATAGACTACTAAGTTCATATTCTGTGCAATAAATGTTCTCCAAAATGCACGCCAATACTTCAGTGCTACCATGTCTTTTAAAAATTTAAATCAAAAAGAGCTACCATGCAATTTGTAACCCAACGTCTACACTATAAAAACTCTAAAAACAATGTATGCTTGCACAAGTAGTTACATGCAATAAAAAAATTACAAGCCTGACGAACAAGCAATATGCAAGACTTATATTTAGCTAGGTTTACACGATATGTACAATCAGCATATATGCTGACAGCCAACTATTTCTGTTTTGTTAGATATCTAATACACAGAAATATAGAAACAAATAGTAATGTATGATATCTACGTATAAACGGTGATTTCAGTATTTACAAATAAATTGTATTTACTATTTCTGTTTTGTGTGTTTTTTTTTAATACATTTATATATTTATTGTATCTTCAATTATGAACTAACAATAAGTATTCAAATCTTAAATCTAAAATATAAGTATTAGGCCCGACCACTGTCGGACATAAACTTATTGATAGTTATAAATAATACATAAGTAGTAATAATAAAAAAATAACATAAGAAAAAAAAAATTTCAAGCAATCCCATCTGGAGTGTTGAGTAAAAGAGCCCTTGTGTCCTTCTTTTTCAAACGAATGTGGCCAGTAAAATTCAAGATGTCACGAGCAAGCGGATTAGGATGTGACTCGAGTTTTGTTAAATATTTGCCTGCGTATTGTGCTATTTCTTCAATCACTAGTGGCATATTCAAATCACGATGTATATTTGAGTTTTTAATGTACAATGGAGCCGATGTTATCAAACGTAAAATTTTGTTTTGCCTTCGTTGGATTCTCTCGACGTTACAAGCTCAAGCAGTGCCCCATAACTGAATTCCGTATCACCATATTGGCTTCAAAAGAGACTTGTATAATAAAAGTTTGCAGTCCAGGCTGAGTGTTGATTTTCTACCAATCAGCCAATATATCTGAGTTAGTTTAAGTTTCATTTGTATTAGCTTTGAGCCAATATGGTGTTTCCATGTAAGTCGTCGATCAAGGTGTATACCAAGGTATTTTACATGTGAATGCTGAGGAACAACTTGATTGTTTTTTCGAATTGGGGAACAAGTATCTCTTCGCAGGGTAAATGTTACCTGAACACACTTTTGCTCGTTTACCTTAATTCTCCATAATTTTAACCATAGTTCCAGTTGTGTAATATGTTCTTGTAGATATCGCGAAGCCTCATGAGGATTTTCGTGCATACTTAAGCAGGCTGTATCACCGGCAAACGTAGATGTATGGATATTACTGCTCAAAGGCATATCACAAGTATAAATCAAATACAAAACTGGCCCCAGTATGCTCCCCTGTGGCACACCGGATAATATAGATTCGGGCACACTCATGAATTCTCCTTCCACAACCGTGAACTCCCGGGTAGTAATGTAACTTTCTAATAAATTCACCAAATTTATTGGTAGATATGATTTTAATTTTAAAATTAGACCTTCATGCTACACTGCGAAACGTCAATAAACAGTGCAGAACAGTACTTCTTCTCTTCAAATGTTCTTCTTATACATTGAACCAATCTATGCGTTTGTTCAATGGTGCTATGCTGACTTCTAAAACCAAACTGATGGTCTGGGATGCACCCACTACCAATTAGAATTGGGGACAATTTTGACATGAGCAGTTTTTCGAAAAGTTTTGACATTGTTGATAGCAGGCTTATTGGCCTGTATGATTCTGCCTTGGTCAGATCTTTGCCCGGCTTTGGAATCATTTTAACTTTGGCAAGCTTCTAGCTGTGGGGATAACACTCTAGTCGTAAAATGGCATTAAAAATTAATAACATGATTCTAATTACAATACGAGGCAATTTTATTAGCATTTGGTTACTAATTCCATCAATACCCGGTGCTTTATTCGGGTTGAGTTCAGCAATTAGATTTTGTACATCACACATTTTAAATTTTATGGGTCGAGGGGGTAGCGCAACTACACTCGGGCAATCAACAACACCAGTACATGTGTTTGGGGTAAATACAGATTTTAAATGCTTTGCAAACAAGTTACCTTTTTCAATATCACTCCTGGCCCAAACTCCGGTAGAAGTGCGCAGAGGTGGTTTAAACTCAACGGGTGTTTTAATTCTTTTCGCAGCGCGCCACAAAGAATAATTAGATGCTGGTGTGACATCGAGATTTTCCAGATAGTTTTTAAGAGATGCAGTTTTTTCATATGCAAGCAGTTCTTGGAGTCTTTTAGTGCAATCTTTTAATCTAATTTTATTTTGGGGTGATCTGTGCTGTTGCCATTCTCTTCTAGCTCTTCTTTTTGCACATACGAGAAGTTCAATATCTGTAGAATATATTCTGTTAAACCCAATCTGCGGATGGGAGGAAGTGGCATGTTCAGCTGCCTGCTTAATATTTTCGTTAAGATTAGCAATATTAGATTTAATATCGTCATGAGTTCTTAGCTTAATGTTTTCAGTGCAATGACTACTAAGATATTTTTTGAATCGCAGCCAATTAACATGACTGACCATTTTCACATATGGGTGAGGTAGAGCACTTCTCAGTGGGCTACAGATTGTAACGATCGTGGGAGAGTGATCGGACGATAGATCTAGGGAAGCTTCGATGTGAATTAATTCCCTAGAAATATTTTTCATGTTGCCATTCTCTTCTAGCTCTTCTTTTTGCACATACGAGAAGTTCAATATCTGTAGAATATATTCTGTTAAACCCAATCTGCGGATGGGAGGAAGTGGCATGTTCAGCTGCCTGCTTAATATTTTCGTTAAGATTAGCAATATTAGATTTATAATGTTTTCAGTGCAATGACTACTAAGATATTTTTTGAATCGCAGCCAATTAACATGACTGACCATTTTCACATATGGGTGAGGTAGAGCACTTCTCAGTGGGCTACAGATTGTAACGATCGTGGGAGAGTGATCGGACGATAGATCTAGGGAAGCTTCGATGTGAATTAATTCTCTAGAAATATTTTTCATGTCGCCAAAATCTATAATATCCGGAATTTTATGTATGTGAGTAGGCCAGTAAGTGGGCTCCCCACTCGAAATGACGTCCAAGCCCATTTTTGAAATTGTGTTGAACAACGCTCGTCTTCTAGGTGTGATAAGACTCGAACCCCAGAAAGTATGTTTTGCATTATAGTCTCCAGCTGCTACGAAACAAGGGCCAAGAGATTTGTAGAAATCCTTGTATTGATCCTCAGTAATTACGAATCTAGGAGGGGAGTAAATTAATGATATGACAAAATTTGTGCAAAAATTTTCGATACAAATATTCGTTGCTTGTAGATGTTCTTCACAAATGTTGTCAAGAATATAATGCTTGAGTCTTGACTTTATTAAAATTGCTGATCCCCCGCAAGCTCTTCCTCTTGGGTCCTTTGAATCATATAAAATGTAGCCATTAATTTTGAATAGGCTTCTTGAAGTCAAATGAGTCTCAGAAACCAACATTATATCAATGTTTTTTCCGTGAGGAAGTGCTCAAGTTCATTTTTATGTTGGCGAATGCCGTTTGCGTTCCAAAAACTTATCTTTAACGTGTTCATGGCTTGTTAACTAATGCTTGAAGCAGTGTAGACTGCATTCGTAGCATTTCTTGCATCATGCTAGTCATATTTGTTGTAAAATTATTTATAGTCAGCACTAGATTCTCAATAGTAGCTTCAAGGCGACTAAAATTAAAGCTTGAGTTTTCATTCGTTGAATTATTTTGAGGCGGAATATTTTGTGTGGGAATATAACTAGTCTTAGCTGCATCGGCATACGATACACGTGAAGTGACAGGTTGGCTCATTTGAGCAAAAGTGGCGGAGTAAGCGTTTGCTGTTTGTGCTGGGTCTAATTTAGGTTTTTGCCCCATAGTCTGCTTAACGAAAGAATATACAGGACATCCTCTGTAGTTAGCGGTGTGATTACCTCCACAATTACTACATATTTTTCTGCTAGATCTTTAGGCTTAGTACAACCAGCAGTACCGTGCAATTAACCGCAGATAACACAAACTGAAGGTAACTTGCAGTATGTTTTTGTGTGACCATATTCTTGACAATTATGGCACTGTACGGGCCCAGAACGCTTGTGTGGTTCTTCAACTGTTATTTTTCGGTATAAGAGATATTTTAAATTGTAAATTGGATGAGTTTCGCTTTTTTCAATTTTATATCCTTTGGCTCAAGTTCGACGCGAAATAGAGGTTGAGGAATCTTCTCCCTATTTATTATGTTAGATACATTTTTACCTTAAATCCCTGGAGGACGAGTGCATCTTTTATTTCTTCGGGAGCAACATAGGAATCGATGCCCTTCAATACGATCTGCATGCCTTTAGCACTTTTAAGCTGATATGTGTAGAAACTTTTCTTACTTTTTTCAAATTCAGTAATCAGTTTGCGAAAATCTTTTTCTTCATAAATTTGAATTTTGGTTTCATCAATGTTACCACGTTTTATTGGAACGATGTGAAATTTATTCTCACCAATGACTGAAATTAAATTTTTTATAAGAGCGTTTGAATTTTTTTCTCTCAAATAGATTGGAGGCGGCTTGGATGTTTTGTTCGTAGATACATCGTGTTCGTTGTTGTCAACTTGTAATATTTGAAAACAATTTTGACGGTTAATAGAAGATGCGCTGTTATCCCTAGACATTTTTGTCCATTCCCACTTGGACCTTGGGTTTTGGGCTGCTCTTAACTTCAGTAAAAACTTGGTTAAATGATGACCACGAGCCCGAAGCGGATGATATCGCTGAGTTAAATGTAGAAGTACTAGGCAACGGTAATGTTAACGAATCACTAGTTGTCATTGGACAAATCGAAGTTGATCGCTGACGAAAAAGTGGCCTCGCCGTTAAAAAAAGTCTACTATCAGATTTCTTATTTATTTTGTTATCATTAAGAGCTTCAGAGCTTTCAGTAAGTCTATCATCAGATTTTTTATTTTTATTATTTTCATTAAGAGCTTCTGAACTCACAGTAAAATAGGCATTTCTGCCATTAGAACTCACTTCACAGTTATTTGTTTTGAGGTACTCATATAGAGTATTCCTCAAGGGCACTTTTGTTTGTTTGTTTGTTTTTTTTATTACGGTTTTTTGTTTTTGTTAATTATGACTATGTAAAAAATATTAGCAATGCAAATAAAGCTAACAATAACAATATGTATTCCGAATATTTTTTCGTACAATTTTTTTTTGTTTAGTATGAAATAAAAACTCCGCTAAATCGACTGTTCACTATGAATGTTTTGTTTGATATCTAATACACAGAACTACAGAAACAAATAGTAATGTATGCTAGCTACGTATATGTATAAACGGTGATTTCAGTATTTAGAAATAAATTGTACTTACAATTAAAATTTGCGTATAAACGAGGTAATAAACTGTCAAGCAACTTACGCGAATATGCGATTTTCTAAATGTGTATGTTTTGTTAAATTAAATAATTAAAACAGAAATGCTTACACTAAACGCTTGTCTATTTATTTTATAAGAAAATATTTTAATATGTAACTAATTATTTAAAGTAAATCTCGTCCTGACTAACAATAATCATGTTAACATTTATTACACTGAATGTCAAAATTATGTTATTGCTTTTGGTAAGTACACTTTGCCACATGTTTATGCAACGAGGGAGATTTTATTGCTGGTAGCATTGTGTGTAGCATAGAATAGATATATAAGGCACTTTCATTATATCTTTGTTTTGAAAAATAAGTATATCTGAAGCTTATTTATTGAGAGAAATAAAGAAAAATTAATCCATATAGTAAAAAATTTAAGACTTCCCCTAGAATTTGTTTACAAAAATTTGTTTACATATAAAATTTGCGTATAAGCGAGGTAATAAACTGTTAAGCATTGTACAATATGCGCATTTATAAATGTGTATCTATTTGCTATATTAAACACTTTAAACAGCAATGCTTACATCAAATGCTTGTCTATTTATTTCATAAGAAAATTGTCTAATAAAATATAGTACTATACGTAACTGATTATTTAAAGTTTATCCCGTCTTAACAAACAATATGTATGTTAACATTTATTGCAGTGAATGTCACAATTACGTTGTTGCTTATGGTAGGTACGCACTTTGCTACATGTTTACTCAACGAGGCAGATTTTATTCCAGTATTTCTTTACAAAAATGTGTAATTATCTTAACCAAAATTTGCGAATAAATAAAGTAATATAAATAACTGCATATTTGTGAAGTTTGAAAAGTGCTTATGTATTAACTTTGCGCATCTTCCTAAGTTTTCTGCCTAACCCTGCGTTTACACATGCAAGAACCTTTCATGCAAGCTCTGTGTACATATTATCAACGATAATTTCGCACAAATGCCTGACTGTGCAAATTGCATGCTTACCTTTTAAGGTAGAAGTACAAAACACGCGTCAGTTCGTCTACAAGCATCGTGCGTTTGAAGTTTTAAGCGCATGAAAAATGGCAAGTTACACCACACGCGTTATGAAAGCATTTTCTATCGGTTTTTTTACTTATTTTTACATTGAAAAATGGACTTGGAACATTTTCAAATCCTCTTTTATCCAATACTGTATGTTTTCAAACTCTTCAATAAGTTTTTGCTCCATGATTCTAAATTTTAAAATTTTTTCTTGTTTATTGCCGGCTGATTAGTTGTCAAAACAATATAACGCATTAAAAAGTTGATTGTTAAACAAATGTCTGCGGAAAACGCGTCAAAAAATTTCGTATGTAACTTGTATGCAAAAAAACTATTTCAACTTTTTTTGACAGAGCGTGATATGTAACTTCACCTTTACCAGATAGTATTGAACTTTATTCGTATTGTTTCAATGTTATTTATGTCTAAAAAATCCATTAACTGCTTGATTTATGAATATTTAAGAAAAACTATTAAATTAGCTTTTAAGCTAGCTAGCTACCTTGATAAGATTGGTTATAGTATGAGTGAAAATTTGTTAGTATGTGTAGTATGTTAGTATCACTTTTTATATACGTGTATGTGTTACCCCGTCAAGCACGAACAAATTTTCATTATAATTTTATTTCCATTGTGACCGGTTGCTATCAAATCGGAATTAAAAGAAGAAAAACATAAATTTGACTGGTGAAGAAGTGTTGGCACTTTTTATTTCACTTTTCTCTTTCTTTTGTAAATATTGCTGCCATTATTGTTATTAAATTTCTTTATTTAGACATTTTTATATATTTTTTTAATCCAAACGACCAGCACAAAATCAAAATCAAAATGAATGCTTGATGCGCCATAAAGCATGGTAACATCAAGCCGACAAGCACACGTACACGAACTTGACAGCAAGCATTTTGATCGTGTCCAAAGCCCTTTAAATGTATTTAAAATAAGTAAAACCTCATATAACATTACATTGAAATCCAATTAATTTGTGCTAAAGTATTAATAGGACAACACTGTTAGCTAACTTTCCTTTTACTTGCTACAAGTTCACCAAGTCACTGTCTTGTAAAATTCCTTGGCAGTTGCGTTGGAAGTAGACTGCAAGTGCCGAAAGTGTAGATGTGTTAGTAAAAGAGTTTGAGTGTGTTGAGTTTTTCGAACATGCACTTGCACGTAAGCCCTAGGTAAAAGAAGTCTTTTAACTATATTTTCTTCTAAATTTGACGTTGATAAACCAAATTGATTGATGATTTTGATTAGATGACAATAAATTTTAATTAAGTTTACCATATATAGGCTAAAATTGCATTTTGTTTAATCTATATAATTCGTTTATGGTTGAATGTAACATCCTTTTTATAAAATGGCTTAAATACCCGATCAGATAGTTTGGCAAGTCTATTTTACAGATCTTGTAGGCTCTTAGCCACTGTTGACGAACACCAGGAAATGAAGGAAATTTATAAAATGCTAGTCATACTTTTATATTTTTTTAATTTTTTAATTTATAAGTTCTGTATTTAATAAAAAACCATTTTGAAATAATTTTTAAATAAAGTTTTCAAACCAACAGGAAATAGAGGGAAAATATTAAATTAATACGCTAGCACGATTTTACCAGAAACTTTATAGTCCTTATACTTGACAGATGGTGAATGTCACGAAAAATTAGAAAATGTAACCATATGTCTGGACTGCAAAAAATATGTAGACATATATTGTAGCAGTTGTCAAAATTATATTATTGCTAGTGGAGACAGTTCATTGCAGGTACTTGCAATATATGTTACAATTATTTCGAACATGAAACGTCAAGGTCAGTTCGACTTTTCTGTATTGCATTTGACATATTAGTGAAATTGGGAAAATATACATATTTACTTATATTAAAATAACAAATATTCTCTTAAAAACGTGTGTAGTGAAATAATGTGTATTGTTATAAGTTTATAAACATAAAAATTCATTCGATTAACCAGATATTTACAAGTGAATTATATTTTTGCTCTGCACCTTTCCTGTTGACTTTTTCCATATCTTCGGTTGGTTTCTGGTTTGCGGCACAATATATTCAAAATATATTGTGTCTGCAGCAAACCAGAAACCAACCGACGATATTATAAGCTACGATTTCCCATATCCTTAACAAAAAAAAAAGCAATCAACAATATTGTTCTGTTATTTTGCAAGTGTTATATTGCCAACATATATATTTCTAGTAGAAAAGGGGGTAAGTACCTTCTATATTTATATCATGTTGTGTAATCTTCTTTATGGTTTCATTTCGCGTTTCATTCGAGGTTTCAAAAATATATAAAATAAATATATTTTGATATTCCATTGATTTTCTAATAGAAGATTGCTGTATGTGTGTTAAAATATGCCGCATGAAATTTAAACGTGTTTCGCAAGCATATCGCAAAGTGTGTACCTACCATAATGGAGACATCGCATACAGTGATGTCAACTTTTGAGACTCAAAACCCGTAACAAATTTTGAAAGAAGGTCTAAAAAGGTCTATATTAAAATAAATACGTCTAGCGGAACATAAAAACCAATTTTTCGGAAAAATGCATCTTCTAAAATGTTTCCGTTGAAAATCAAAATAACAAACATATTTTTATGCAGAAATTTATTAGAAAATAAATAACTACCATGACATTAACACATAGATTGATATACATATTACATATCTAAGGTACATACATTTCATATTATATTTCAATAAGGTAACAGTATATATGTATGTAGTAGTATACATACATATCGTTACCTTAATATAGAAAGACATAACTCATTATTTTTATGATATCGAGTTTTTTGTATATTATGATAGAAAAACATCGTATGTGTCGAAAAGTTCAAAAATGTCGATTTCAAAAACAAAATGAGTTAGGGCCTTTCTGTATTAATATAACGATGTGTATGTATACATACATAATTAATTACCTATATTTAAAATTGGTAGTTATTACATAAAATTTCGATGTCTTCCTCTTTCTCATTTTCAGTCCCTTAGACACTATCTATGTATATCGAAGGACCATAATTTAATATTTTTTTGAAATCGAGTTTTTCGTATATTTTGATAGGAAAACATCATATGTGTCGAAAAATTAAAAAATCTCAATTACAAAAATGTAATGACTTAGGGCCTTTCTGTATTAAAATAACGATATGTATGTATACATACATAATTATCTATATTTAAAATTGGTAGTTATTACATAAAATTTCGATTTCTTGCTCTTTCTCATTTTCAGTCCTTAAGACACTATTTATTTATTTTATTTCAAACCAACAGGAAATAGAGGGAAAATATTAAATTAATACGCTAGCACGATTTTACCAGAAACTTTATAGTCCTTATACTTGACAGATGGTGAATGTCACGAAAAATTAGAAAATGTAACCATATGTCTGGACTGCAAAAAATATGTAGACATATATTGTAGCAGTTGTCAAAATTATATTATTGCTAGTGGAGACAGTTCATTGCAGGTACTTGCAATATATGTTACAATTATTTCGAACATGAAACGTCAAGGTCAGTTCGACTTTTCTGTATTGCATTTGACATATTAGTGAAATTGGGAAAATATACATATTTACTTATATTAAAATAACAAATATTCTCTTAAAAACGTGTGTAGTGAAATAATGTGTATTGTTATAAGTTTATAAACATAAAAATTCATTCGATTAACCAGATATTTACAAGTGAATTATATTTTTGCTCTGCACCTTTCCTGTTGACTTTTTCCATATCTTCGGTTGGTTTCTGGTTTGCGGCACAATATATTCAAAATATATTGTGTCTGCAGCAAACCAGAAACCAACCGACGATATTATAAGCTACGATTTCCCATATCCTTAACAAAAAAAAAAGCAATCAACAATATTGTTCTGTTATTTTGCAAGTGTTATATTGCCAACATATATATTTCTAGTAGAAAAGGGGGTAAGTACCTTCTATATTTATATCATGTTGTGTAATCTTCTTTATGGTTTCATTTCGCGTTTCATTCGAGGTTTCAAAAATATATAAAATAAATATATTTTGATATTCCATTGATTTTCTAATAGAAGATTGCTGTATGTGTGTTAAAATATGCCGCATGAAATTTAAACGTGTTTCGCAAGCATATCGCAAAGTGTGTACCTACCATAATGGAGACATCGCATACAGTGATGTCAACTTTTGAGACTCAAAACCCGTAACAAATTTTGAAAGAAGGTCTAAAAAGGTCTATATTAAAATAAATACGTCTAGCGGAACATAAAAACCAATTTTTCGGAAAAATGCATCTTCTAAAATGTTTCCGTTGAAAATCAAAATAACAAACATATTTTTATGCAGAAATTTATTAGAAAATAAATAACTACCATGACATTAACACATAGATTGATATACATATTACATATCTAAGGTACATACATTTCATATTATATTTCAATAAGGTAACAGTATATATGTATGTAGTAGTATACATACATATCGTTACCTTAATATAGAAAGACATAACTCATTATTTTTATGATATCGAGTTTTTTTTATATTATGATAGAAAAACATCGTATGTGTCGAAAAGTTCAAAAATGTCGATTTCAAAAACAAAATGAGTTAGGGCCTTTCTGTATTAATATAACGATGTGTATGTATACATACATAATTAATTACCTATATTTAAAATTGGTAGTTATTACATAAAATTTCGATGTCTTCCTCTTTCTCATTTTCAGTCCCTTAGACACTATCTATGTATATCGAAGGACCATAATTTAATATTTTTTTGAAATCGAGTTTTTCGTATATTTTGATAGGAAAACATCATATGTGTCGAAAAATTAAAAAATCTCAATTACAAAAATGTAATGACTTAGGGCCTTTCTGTATTAAAATAACGATATGTATGTATACAT